>OZ010702.1:13418569-14018569 GCA_963932265.1 Thymelicus lineola | reverse complement strand
GTCGGATGTGTAAAATGCTAACTTTTCAGGAGAGCAAAAACAAAATTGACAAACATTTTTTCTTCAGCATTATTGAACTATAAGTATTTCAGTCAGTATTCTTTTTTTAATATTTTGTAGGCAATAGTACCTTTTAATTTTTATTACTATATTAAGAACAGACTTTATGCCTTTGTAGCGATAAGCAACATTTTTTTAAGCATAATACTATATTTGAAGATACGTACTACAATTTGAAGTAAACTTTACAGGCATATATTATTTGCTGATGCTACCAGCGTATTAGGCCAAACATTTTTGATTCATAATAGCTTAAGTTGAAATACGGATCATAAAACTATTAATAATTTGGTGCATAAAGATTTAAGTAAATATAAATGCTTATGGCTCTCGGGTATTTGAAAAAGTCTGTATAACCGACATTATGCATGAGTGTATCTTTACAACGGTAAGAGATAGAGATACCACGGTCAGATCGTTGGAAAGAGAAACAAAAACTTAATATCGGTATACTAAAAAGTCATTTTCGTCGTATGTGCACATCCGACCTAATGATTCTCATGTCCAGAATTATATATTATAATTATAAAGACTAGATATAGTTCATAGCTTAAGTAATTACTATTTAGACAGGTTTTTTTAACTTTTAATGTAGCCAGTTTTTAATCTTTATTTCTATGATCTTTTTTATTTAACTCTTCAGAACGCATTATTATTATTTAGAAAGATCCGTAGCGCCATCTCTTAAAGTTAGTCGCAGAGTACATTTCCCGTTTGGCACGCTTGGCAATTCGACTAGCCGCCAGTGTCGAAATTATGTAGTTCCAATACTTGGAACTAGATGACACTTATTACAAAAGTTAGATTGTTATTTATTTAACTACTTATACATAACTGTTTTAAATAGTTTAGTGGCTTTAATATAGATGGTTGTAAAATTATTACATTTGATACTTGCAACTAGATCACACTTATTACAAAAGTTAGATTGTCATTTATTTAACTACTTATAAATAACTGTTTTAAATAGTTTAGTGGCTTTAACATAGATGGTTGTAAAATTATTACATTTGACATCAGTAGGTTTTGCGTACTTTTACAATCCTTAACATGCTTCATGCATTGCAATCCTTTGCTGCTAATTAGGTACCTATAATATTTTATTCTAACAACTTTTATAATTATTATGATGTACCTACATTTAGGCAGTGAACGAATATACTACTTAGTTCATTGCATTTAGGTATCTAGTAGATGCTGTGTTGGACAGTTTATAGAGCCTCAGCGGAGTTTCCGGGGTTCGATTTCAGATAAACCTTTGTTCTCGAATTAATGATATTTCATTAATGTTGTTGCAACTCGGTCGTAATTCAATATTTTACAGTCCTTGTACGGAGGTGTCATGCATAATTGTTGGCTTAACAAACAAGCGAGAAGCTACATGATAGTGTCATGGACACCAGCAATATTAAGGTCGTAGCTGACTTATACGACACCGATCCCATCCAACCGAAGTATGAGAATTCAAATATAAACTTAAAATCGTGCTCTGTAGGTGCACTTTACAGTAACAACAAAAATCAGCAACCCGCGCGCGGGAAGCAAGCTAACCGCAACCTTGCCACTCAATAGTTGTACCTACAGAGCACGATTTTAAGTTTATATTTGAATTCTCATACTTCGGTTGGATGGGAGCGGTGTCGTATAAGTCAGCTACGACCTTTAATCGTAGAAACGACGTGTTGCCTCGTCTATAGCCTCGTTTATTGTTCATCAGATTGCACTGCAAGCTTAAGTTGACTTGAACTCAAGATGGATGCCTGGATTTACAAGATGAAGCCTCATACATCCCAAATTATTATTGACTTGTTGATCCGGCGACTTTGTTCTGCAATCTCTTTTATATTTATATGCCTAAGATTTCGAAATATTACTAATCACAATCAAATATATACATAAGTACTTAGCCTCTGTCACTCAGAAATAATATTAGCTGTATATTGGTGAAAGAATTTTTGCAATCGGGCCAGAAGTTTTCGAGTTTATCCATTAGGTACCTACTTGTTTGTAATGGAACATGGAACAAAAATCAAAACTTTCCTCTATGCAATATTAATAAGTTTAGATAGTTTATTTCCATTTATTAACCATTAAGTAACGCGCTACGGAGGGGGAAACTGGTTAGGCCCTTAACACAACCCTATTTTATATGCTCGCTGATCGGTAGTGTTATCTAACTAATACTAATATTAAGCTGAAGAGTTTGTTTATTTGAAAGCGCTAATCTCAAGAACTACTGGCTCGAATTGAAAAAATATTTTTGTGTTTGATAGTCCATTTATTGAGGAAGGCTATATCATAATATAACATCATATATTGAAGTATGTAGTTAGTTTTTTCCACAAATTAACGCGGGTTAAATCGCGTGGCACAGCTAGTATTAATGTAAATAGTAGGTATACCTATAGTGCCTACACTGGGATTTTTGACGTGATAACGTATAGACGTTATCACGAGTCATGAGTCATGCTTTTTCATGCGTGCGGCCGGCATCGTTTTACTATTAAAATTATCGTTTTACTATTAAAACGATGCCGGCCGCACGCATGAAAAAGTATGACTCATCTGTCGCGTTACGCGAGCGAGCGAACAATGGAGAAAGCGCCATCTGTGAACAAAACTATATACACAATTAAGTCAGAAAGGAACTTGCTGAAAAAATAGTTAAGTTCAGGAGTTGTAGTTGGCGTTGTAGTATAAAGATAAAAGTTTCTAATTATAAGTTAATTTCCAGTGATAATATTATATTCGAGCACTACTTCATCAATGTTTTGTCATGACGTTGTCACGTTAAACTACCGTCTGTAAGCCGACTTTACAGACAACCATTTTTTATTTTGCGCCTGTAGTAAATAGACCAGTTACGCTACATCCTCTTAACAACTGTTTTCTTTTTCCACAGAGTTACAAAGAAAAAGACGCGGGCAAAGTCGTCGTATACACCACGACGATGGGCATAGTGAGAGGGACGTACCAACGGTGTGTCCTCGTGAAGAAGATTCTCCGGAACTTGCTGGTGAAGTATGAAGAACGGGACGTGTTCATGAGCACGGAGTACCAGGACGAGATCCGGGATAGGATGAAGAGTGATCAGATCCTCGTGCCCCAGCTGTTTATTGATGGTCATCATATTGGGGTAAGTTTATTTTTTAATAGATCATTTATAGTCTGTTTTTTAGACGAGTCCTAAACAATCTTATGTTTGGTTTCCACGTATTAAGTAATTAAGTAGGTAACTAAATTTTAAGTAAATTAATACATGTTAACGGACAATTTAGTAGTTAAAATTTAGTTCGCATTAAATTAGAAATTTTTCTATTTTTCTGTTTAGTAGGTGGGCGGCACTTATCACTTAAAACATTTGGACAGACACTTTTTTGCTGTGAAAAATTGTATAAAATAAAGAGCTTTAGTAAATTATTACGTTTGGACGCGCACTAAAAATTATTCACTTAAAATCTAGTTAAAATACAGTGTCTTTTTATCGTAATTTGTAATTTTAAATTATGGCTGACACAAAATCACTATTAATTATTTCTGAAAGTAATATAAATTAATATTACAATAAAAAGTAGTGCCAAGATAACTAAAACTAGTCTAGAAAAATGGACTATTTATTTTTATTTATATTTTTATTCATTCGGGATAAAAACATCTTAAATTTAATATACATGGATCACTAACTAGTAATATGATAAAGCCAATTAAAGTCATCCACATTAGCAGTAGTCCAGAATAAAGTAAAATAAACTTGTCTACATCCGCTACTTACTCTGTACATTCACACCTTTAGCAAGTCGTATGATAAATTATTTATAATAATTACAATGTTACTAACAGCTGGTAACCAATAAGTAACCCAAAAATATACAATATAATACTATAGATGTAGATTAGTTGGAAACTTCCATCAACTCTCATCGAAAATTCAATTCAATTATTCATATTATTTATTCACACAAAATGTTACGCTTATGTTAATCGGAATAATATCGATGTTCGATCTCTACTATCCCCGATCCTTCCAGGTTTTTAATTAGAATAAATTCCAGTAAGTATTATGTTTATTTTTACCAGCAATATATGACAAAATTTTAAGGGATAATATCTTATTCCAAATCAAGGTCTACCCAAGGTGTGCAAAATTTCATGAAAATTCAGAAGTTTAAATACAATGATGTTTAAAAAACTATAGATACGTCATGCACTTACAAATCAAGCAAAAAATCTGTTCCGAAAAGAGCTACAACACACACACGTTTATCTTTTGTTTCACTACACCAATCACACTACAATAATACACGAAGGCATTTTAACGTTGTATTTCAAATCTCAAGCACTTCTGACAACAACGACACTGCCTATTGTCTTGTAATATAAGAGCGACTACGAGTAGACTCTTTTACGATCTTCATCTTCGACGCGCTAGTGACATATCTACCTCTTTTTTATTTATAATATCATTGTTTAAACGTGAAAGAAACTAACATCCATACGCCCTCATAAATAAACTTTCACATTTATAATTTTAGTAAACAAGTTACGAAACATTTTAGTAATAAATTTGTCACACCAAGTTATTTGGGCTGTGAAAAACAAAATCATCGACTCATCGATTTTATCGCTTTACTACGAGTTTAATTTTAAAGTGAATGTGCAAGATCGATGAAATCTGAACATAGTGTTGAACGTAAATTGTTGATCTTTGCGAGTGATGTGTTCCAAGAACTGTTCAATGCTAATAACAGTCTCAATCTAGACTAGGTCATTTGTACGCATCGTTTGATGTCGTATTTTAAATCATTGTTTGGTATCCGTATGTAACGCAGATCACGCTTTTCAAGGCTGTCCAATTCTGTCTGACCAACTGTTGTATTCTGACTGGATGGAAAATTACTTTAGTGACAACTTAGCGTGAAAAATTTTAATTTTAGGAACAAATTAGTTAATACTTTGAAAACTAAATACGCGGTTTTATATACCACTGCAGGTACTAAACAAAAAAAAATGTGCTGTTATCCATTAAGGAGTTCCCATGGTTGGAGCCAAACCAGGGTGTAGTCAGGTCAAGCTTGTCACAAAAATACATTGTCATCAGAAATATAGCAATGTTTAAAATTACAACTTCTTATTATAAGTGGAAGTAGTGGTGTAATAGTAATTAGGCTTGCAAGATTGTACCTACCCAGATAAACAAAAAGGGCAAGCTAAATAAAACCGTTTAATTAAAATATCCGGATGACCGAACTTTGCTCGGTTTAGTGTTGCTTAACAACGCCATTTACTGAAGTAGCTTTAGTATTGCTACTTGCCAATAGATGTCAGGAAGAGTATATTGTAGAAGTTTATCATTGCCTGAAAACACCGATAAAACGACATTTTCTAAAACTGAATCCTAACTAGATCGATTTATCGCCCCCGAAACCCCCTATATACTAAATTTCATGAAAATCGTTGGAGCCGATTCCGAGATTCCAATTATATATATATATATATACAAGAATTGCTCGTTTAAAGGTATTAGATTAGATAGATAGATATGTAGGTATCTATAGAAAGAAATATGTCGCTAACATCATACGTTTGGTTGTTTGACTCTAATTATTCATCTAAGAATTCTATGTAATAATATATTTTGAAAATCTGTTTATTTATTTATTTATAATCTTTATTGTAAAACCTACAAACTAGGCTTACAAAGGGCGGACTTAATGCCATGGGGCATACTCTCCCAGTCAACCCATGGTGTAGGTGAGAAGGTGTGGTAGGCGGTAACAATAGTTAATTGAGCGGGATGCTATGCTGTAGTAAAACATATTAATAATAACAATGAAATGTATACATACAAACTTAATTATAAATTAAATTATTTCAATACTTATATAAGTTTATTTTAATATACTATAATAATAATAATACAATAACATCTAAATAAATATACTAATAAATATATAATAATAATAATATTATAATAATAAGAAATATACTAATAAATGTAAATATAATCTCGTTTTATACGAATCCGTGACGAAATCTAATCCACGGCAGAGGATTTAAAGAAATGATTTTTGATCAGTCTCTTAAAGGTCTCCTTAGTGGGGGCTTTCTTAATCTCCAGAGGCAGGGCGTTCCAGAGTAGTGTCGCCTGAAAAGTAAAGGAGTAGTTGTAGAAACAGGTATTGCTAGATGGTATTACCATTTTAAGATTTACAGAGGAGCGAAGTACTCTATCATGGGAGTCACAACGATAATGAAAATTGCTTTTAAGGTATGAAGGAGTGTTAGGATCATTAAGAATAGAGTACAGCATTAGGAGAATCCTAGAATTACGCCTGTTCAGTAGTTTTTGAGCCTATCAATTACATAATATTATACCTGTGACAGTTTGTGATTATTTATGGATGTTTGTTTGTCGCAATAACTACTGAGCGGATTTCCATGTAATTTATCATATAAAGCAAAGCAAAAGCAACAACCCATAATTGTCCCACTGCTGGGCTCGGAGTCTCCTCTCACAATGTGAGGGGTACAGGCCATAGTCTACCACGCTGGCCAAGTGCGGATTGGTAGACTTCACACACCTTTGAGAACATTATGGAGAACTCTCAGGTGTGCAGGTTCCCTCACGATGTTTTCCTTCACCGAAGCAAGTGATAATTAACTTGTAATACGCACATAATATTTCAAAATTAGAGGTGCGTGCCAGGATTTGAACCCGGGCCCCCGCGTTCGGGAGACCAACGCTCTAACCACTAGGCTATCACTGCTCTCTATCTATTTATCATATAAATAGAGCATAATCTGGAATAATACTATTATATAGGATATTATTATTATTATTATTATATAGGATAATAAGTATCCCCGAAAACGCCGTTCACCGAAGTAATGGTAGAAACCGAAACTCGCATGTTCAATTACTTAAAAAGTTTTTGAAATATATTATCTTACATATGTAGCAATTATTGCATCGTAGAGACGAGTAAACATTGACATAATTTACTGAAATTAAATTGAGTGGATTAATTAACACAAATAGCGGGTTACAAATACTTGAGTTTCATTTAAGTAAATATCATTAAATCCTATGCGAAACTGATATCATTTTCTCAACCCATGGTGATGATGGATGGTGATGGGCTCCTATTTCCGCACTTAGCCTCTAAGTCGGGCCATTGTGCGTTTTTCTCAACCCGTATTTCTACAGGACTTAGCGTCAATTAAATCTCAATTAATGTAATGACAAAACCAGCTACTCTATAAATTACAGTCGAGGTTTCTTTTTCCGTCTAATAGTACCATTCTTACAAATATTTCTCAATAAATGAACGTCCACATTTTTATCAAGATATTGTTAAAAAAGATCTTATGAAATAACTTGAAGCAGGAAAATATTGCAACCAATTTGGTTCACCAATGTCAGCTCTAACTGACATCTCTTTCAAAACTACCCTCATCTTACATACAGTAATCCCTTGAGAATCTTTATAAGAATTCAACTTTATTGTAACTATGAGCAAGACAAATCTATTTTCCCAGACATAAAAAGGAAGTTATAAGTTTAATTCGTCTTTAGGTGTTTGAAATTCTCTATTGATCAGTCAAATGTAGAGCTTGAATTACATGTTCTTGTGACTAAAATTTTAGGAAAAAAATTCGTTCACTTGTTTTTTAATAATAATAATAATAAAAATTAATAATAATTAAAATTATTATTATTATATCACATTTATATTTTTGATGAGATTAATTTAACTACGGCAGTTATTTCGTAACTGCTAGACATAACAAATATTAGTTTAACGATCTGTTTGCGTTGAATTAATTGGACGAGCCTCTCAAAGAAAAATCTTACAATCTTTTGAGTTGTAGGTATATTCATAAATTATTTTTTCTTTCAAGCAGTTTTTTCGCATCAATGCCCTAAAATAATTCAAGACCGACACAAAGAGATATACAATATTTTTTTCTAAGATAATCAATATTGAGCATAATAATATATGCTTAGTCTTTTACTTCAATGGCCGCTAAACAGTAAAAAGGTGGGTAGGTAGATATTTAAAACTTCATTATATTATACATCTGAACGGCAGACTTCGAAAAAGTATCTGAAGACAGATCACGTGACATTATTTAAGTATTTGCGTATTACTGGTTGGCTACGAGTCTTTCTAAAAACATATGGGGAGTAAAATAAAAAATAAGAAGCGTAATAATAAATAATATTCAATATTTAAAATAATTTTGCTTGTCTGAAAATTATATAAGAAAAAGTAAAACAGTAACTAAATACATTAATTAAGCGTGTATTAGTTGGTCGAATGCGTTTGCAATTTCCCCAATTTCATATCACGTTGATAGTATTAGTTAGCAGTAGATAGCAGATACCATCAGCTAATTAGTAAACAAAATTGTGTCGATTAGTTCACGTTTGAACCAGCACTGTTTACCTAGCGCAGCAAGTGTATTTTACTAAGCGCGAAAATTATCTGCTCGCCTAGGGGAAATTTGGACTGTATTCTCATAATATTACTCTCAATTTTACGGTACAATATAAATTGGTATGTTGTTTGCATGGTGTTTTACATGTGTGAGAAAAAATAAGTGAAAAGTGGATACCTTCTTTACCTCACTTTTCTTATTAGTCAGCAATGCAAATAATGTCTTTGATGTTAACAACTTATTATCAATTAACATGTTTTTAACCAACTTCAAAAAAGGAGGAGGTATTCAATTCTCTATTTTTTATGTTTGTTACCTCAGAACTTTTGACTGGGTGAACCGATTTTGATGATTCTTTTTTTAATTGGAAGCTGGTGCTTTTCATGTGGTCCCGTCTAAATTTTAGCGAGATTTGACGAGTAGTTTTTGAGTTATCCCTAATTTTGAAGTCGCTTATTTTTGTCAAGAATTATCACGTGTCGGCTAATATAAGCTAAAAAGTAATGACAAGGACGACTTTGCCAGTTACCATACCAACATAAATAAGGCATGATATTTACTTTTAATTAGTACTATGTTAACGAGTTACATGGCTAATTAGAAAGATGTTGTAGACAATTATAATAATTGGTAATTTTAGGAAAGTTTACGAAAATATTTTTCTATTACGATGAATATGTTTGTGATTAGATTTTATTATAATAATACTTTTCTTGAGACTTTTATTTTCCTAACCATATTTTCCTGCACTAGAGAGACTTTTCCCATAATTATCAAAATTACATCATATCGATCGTCAAATTGTTGGTCGACCAGTTACTTTAGAAACTGTCTAACAAACTCTAATACCCCAACAGAATTGTCTAGATGAGAAACGTGGGGGGAAAGATGAGCGTTGTAATAACATACACCATTTAGACTGCATTTTTCCCGTCAATATTAAAAGCTTCCCATACACGTTCAATTTGATAAAATATTTTAACAATCTGAAACCTTCGTTGATAATTGAACTCCAGCACGGATGCCGCAATGTAAAATATAGTTATTTGAAAAACGCGATATTGTACTTTAGCTTTTCCAATAAAATTTAATATGAAAACCGATATCAGGTCAAAGTAAGTTGTAAAATTATGCTGAATGATTTAAAAACAAAGGAACATTCAATTTTAAAGCATTGTGTGGTTTTATTTATAATACAATACATTTTAATTTGGAATAAATTGATATTTGCGTTTTAGAGTATGTAATTGTATTATGCATATTATTATGTGTATATTAAATGTGTTAATTGATAGTTTTAGAAGGCAAGTGATGTTATTTAATATTGAGTGTGTTTCAAGGAAATGTAACATGGATGCGACAGATGTCATTATCCTATTATAAATTAGCCAGCTCTCTAGCTTTGATGAATTAGGGTATCTAGTCATAACATATCGTAGAACGCAGACTTCAAAGTGAAATTGCTACTTCTGCCGAAACATTAATTGTCGTCGTATTATAAATGAAGGAAAATTTGCAGGGGCAAATATAAATTGATATTATTTAAGATCAATTTATTAAAGAAATTTCAAATCTTTGTTTCGATCATTCTTTTGTAAAAGAGACTGGCAAACAGATTTACAGTCCACATGATAATCACCGTTGCCTATATGAAAGGTATTTGGGAAAATAAGGGTTTTTAAAACCCACAATTGTCCCATTACTATGCTCGAATCTCCGCTTATAATGTGAGGGGCACAGGCTATATGGTCTATCATGCTGGCCGAGTGTGGATTAGTAGACACACACAACTCTCAGGTGTGGAGGTTTCCTCGCGATGTTTTCAATCACCGAAGCAAGTGATAATTAACTTCTAATACGCACCTCATTTTTGAAAATAAGAGACGTGTGCTAGGTTTCGAATTTAAAAATCAAAATCATCATAATTTTTCTCCGTTATTACACGAAGTGTCCAATTCATATTTCATATTATGCCGCTCACATGATATGATAACGTTTTAGAAGCTGTAATATTATTACGCTTTGTGACTATTTGCTTCGTTTAAATAAGCTGGATCAGTAATATTTCCTTATTCGTTCAATTTATTACTGCTTTGATATAAAGTAATTGGCAATGTTATGGGAATCTAGTAAGATAGAGCGAAGCGCTCATGACCCTGTAGCTTGGGATATCCTCGACCCCCAATCTCCTCTACATAAGTTCCCTTCTGTTGTAAGTTCTGAGGTATGTAACGTTTTTTTTGTGCAAGTTAATTTTTGAATTACGGCTATTGTAATAATATTTACTAGCCAGTAATAAGTAAGTCACCTGTTTCACAAACTGGCTCCGCATCGATGGCATTTTTAACCAACTTCAAAAAAGGAGAAGGTATTCAATTCGACTGTTCTCTTTTGTTGCCTCAGAACTTTCGATTGGGTAAACCGATATTAATGATTATTTTTTTAATCGAACACTAGTGCTTGTCGCGTAATCCCAATTTTTGAGCGAGATTTTTGAGTTAATCCTAATTTTTCAGTCGATTATTTTATATTCAAGAATTATTGGGGTCACTGATTCACGGGAGGTGATGGGCACTTACTACTAAACCATACCTAACACAATCTTCAACGCGTAGGCGCAACGTGCCTTCAAAGTTAAAAAGTGGAAATTTTCCCACTATTTATCCTCCATCACACTTCCGAGCACAGTTTTCTTATAATACTTACTTCGAAAGATATTTTCATTACTTCTGACGAACTTGACTTTAGTTTTCTTGAAACTTTCTTCGTCCAAGAATTGTCTGCTTCAGAAACTCAATTGAAGCAACTTGATTCACGATCAGGTGATTACACCATAGCAGAACCGGATTAACATTTTATCTCACAGTACTTCAAATGATATAGAAAATGTAATAAAAACTCATAATTGGTATAATTATCAAGAAATAAGAAAAGTACGAGATAATCCAATACTATTTATGGGAAAATTGTATCATAAAAAATTAAGCATTCTTTAATCGCGGTGCTGGGATAAGAAAAGTATCTTTACGATACAGTGTAATAGAAATTCAATACCATAATATCAATGCCACGCCACGTTGTCCTATACCATTGGTTTAAACTATGATGTAAAGTATTTTCGAACTCGATTTCATCTCACTTCATGAATTTGTAAGACTTATCATTTGAAAATGGATGAAGCTCTACCGCATTAGGAATTCCCATCATTGTGGTATTTCACATATTTTAGTAATATTCTAATTTTGCCTGCCGTGCAAACAATTTTTTCTTCTTCGGCCATAACTTCTTAATAAATTGCATGAATTTATAAACAGCGATAAACAATTTACAATTTGTAACGTTTATTAAACAGGGCCAGGTGGAATATAGCTATTTCTCTCTCTCTCTCTCTTTTTTTAATTATGTGCTCGTAAATAATAACATGTTCATACCACATACAACCCAAAAATTATTAGCGTCTTCTCACTCTACGAGAAGATTCGTAGGTGATTGCCCACATAAAGAGTCTGGACTCGAATTAAAATCAACCATTGCGTACTTGGTTTTTTCTTGCTATGTCAAAGAGGTAAAAGTGAAGGGTTTTGCTCCGCTATTTATTTATTTATTTATTTATTTATTTTATTTATTTATTTCATTGACAATAAAGTAACATAGTAAACATATGAATTGGGTGTAAACATAAACTCTTTTGAGTTTTACCGTACACCCTGCGCCGTCGAAATACATACATAAACATTCATAATAATATATAAATTAACATTACGTGCTACATATTTCAATAAAAAGAAACAATCTTTACACATTTTAGAAACACCATGAGGGTAGATCACAAAAATAAGTTGCGTAAAAACCTTTTGTGGACGTTCATGTGCAACAACGACTTCATTTCTTGCTCACTTTATTTATGCTACATACAGGATGATTTTTAAAAATTACAGTTTGAACAGGTAATGTATAATGTTTGTGTGCTTACGTGGTTTATATCTATTATTATTATATAGTGTTTTAGTTTATATGTATTATGTTTAAGTATTTTGTGTGTAATAAATGTGATTGTTAATTTTTATATGTAGATAATTTTGTTTTTATATACATTAGTATTTTAGCTAATGATAGTTTATTCGAAAGATATTACGGAACCATCGAGAACGAATAGTAAGCCACCTGTGAGATTAGTTTCAAACGGTGTCTAAGCCCTTAATGTACGCTCGAGTAGCGTGGCCGGATTACCTACATTTTATACGAGACGCTTGCTGGAATAATTACTTTAATAAGGTACCCTTTATGATAAACGCCGTTCAAATATGTAAATTCTAAAACCTATGATATGTTTGTTAAAATTCTCTATATTTTGTCTTTATGTAAGGCATATTACATAGCTTCAGACACACATAAAGTAAGACATCAAAAATACTTGTAGCTCAAAATACAGAGAATCTGTCACCCTAACAAAAATTGATTTAATACGTTTTTTAGAGGTAGAGACAGTGGGAGAGGCAGAGAGAGAGGGAATTTAATAGCCTCTGATTTGTTAAACCTAACAAAACTATATAAGTTAAAATAACAAAGTACATTCACTGATTGTTAGGCGATACGAAGTTCGCCGAGACAGCTACTCATAGTCTATTTATAAAGTATCTGTTGTTAAACAATCACATTTCAATACGAAATTACTGTCTGTTCTCACGTGCTATGCTGAATCGATCGGAAATGGTTACACGTGCAAACTGACCTTGACCGCGTGACTTGGAGAGACAATAAATGTTTGATATACATATACATAATTGTTTGTCTAACGTCTATCCATCCATGTTTGAATCCAAGAAAACTTCCAGGATAAGTTGATAGGTAGCAGGATAGCTTCAACTCATTAATGGCCCACTTCTGGGCACGGGTCTCTCCCCTTGAGGAACCCTAGAGCATACTCCACCAGGCTGCTCTAGTGCGGATTGGTGGAGCCAGGAGGAACCTTTATGTGAATAGCTGACATGACGTCATATGAGTAGGCGAGCTTCCTGATGACAAGGTGGTCACGTCATATATGGACATCAGTAACGCTAAATACATAATCTTTGATTACTGGTCAAAAAAACGTCAACTAAGTAGTCCTTTTTCCCTTCTCTATTTCGTGGCCAGCAACGCATCGATTAAAAATCGATCGTTTGAAAATTTTCTCCGAAACCGACTAACAGTCTCATTTCGAGCCCTTTAAAATGAGATTTACAAAATCCAGCCAAAATCCTGAGAAGAATCCAAAAATCCTGAAATTCCAGGACAAATCCTGAGAAATGTAACCCTATCGGCGACGATAGCCACTTACCATCAGGTAAGTAGATCGTCAGCTCGTTTGGCGGTTATTTCCATAAAAAAGCTTGGTCCGTGTTACCACAGGGTGTATCACAAAACAACTTCCCCTGGCTTGGACTCACGATGAATTTTATTGAGCCTTTACTAAAATATCTAGGGTATCTAAAATTCCTTCTAAAACATTATTTTTAGACCACGCAACAACAACAGCTGGCATCACAACAGGCTTGTCAGTTGTTGATGATCACAGTCCCATTTTATGGTAATTATCCCCAATTGCCCAGAGGATTCATTATAAAAGTGATTTACGCAACTATACAAGCAGAATCTCATTAGTTACATACAAACAGAAAGCATATACCACCTCTTGATTGCAAATGTAGTATTTGCGTTTGGTCAGCTGAATCCATTAGGGTACGACCACATCGATCTGTTGACTAGAGTGTAGTTGCAAAATTCAAGGGTGGTTGATCGTTTTGATTTGTGATTAACACAATGACATCATTATCACTAGTGCTAATAGTTTAAAAAAGACTACAAAATATTATTTTTAGGGTTCCGAACGAAAAAAACGAAATACGGAACCCTTACTCGTGCGTCTGGGCGACCGCCCTTTACAGTCAATTTTCTCCGAAACTACTGGACCAAATTAGTTGAAATTTGGTACTCATGTGCTATTTTGTGACCCAAAGACGAAGATATAAAGAAAATAAATGAATTTTGAAAAAAAAATTAGCAAATGCACGGTTGCACCGTACAACGAAATCAAAATGAAAAAGGAACTGTTTCGTGAACTGTATCGTGTGATATTTCAAATGAAAGGGCTTATTTTAAGGATTTTAAATATATTTTTATTATAATTCTGCAATGGATAGTTTAAAAATTATTCAATAAAGAACGAAATTTGAAAATGAAAATTTACCATTCCCCGCCCCTTATCTCCGTAACTACTGAATTTTGAAAAAAACAGAAAATAATTTAGTTATATATTACAGTAAAACGTATAAGAAGTCTATGGTCTTAAAAAAAGTCCCAAAAAATAAAATAGAAAAATATAGTTAATTGTAAATACATAATTAATGTACGGAACTCTCTCCAACCGAGTTTAACTCGCATTTGTCAAGTTTATTATTTAACTTATACCCACTTACACGATTTTACGATATATCTGCACCAATTGCGTTATATATTTACCTACTCTTCTTTCTCATAAAATGATTAAAATATGAAAATAATCAACCTTTCCTTTTTAACCCCCGACGAAAAAAGAGTGGTATTATAAGTTTGACGTATCTATGTGTGCCTCTGTGTTTGTCTGTCTGTGGTACGAACGGATGAACCGATGTTGATCTAGTATTTTTTTTTTCTGAAAGTTGTTTTAATTGAGAGTATTCTTAGCTATTTTTAGTGTAAATAAAATTATCAGGGGTTTTTTAAATTTTAATTTAAGATTATCTATTAATCGGCTGCTCCTAGCATTTTATTCTATTTTTGTATTGTTCTAAAATTGGAGTTTTACTTAAGGACACATGAAATCTAAAACTGCGAGTTCACTAAAATTCCGTGTCTGGGAGTATATTTTGTCAGATGAAAGAGAACGGGCGTAGATCGTAGTCCAGTGTAGTGAGGGAAAACCTTTATATGACCCGTTGTTTGTATTTTGTAGTCCATTACAAATACAATGTGTTCTGAGTGAAACCCTGTCTATGAACCGAGTGCTCAATGATGCAATATTGTTTACTTACGTCTAAAGTTTATAGATTGTAAATATGATTTACACATTGTAGATAGGTAATCTTTTTTTATTTTGTAGATAGAAAAACGGAAATCTCATGAAAAATTTCGCGTAAGTATCTATTATTATTTTATTATTGCGAAAATATTATCTAGGAATTCACTAGAAATACTGAAATATGGTACATTGTATAGTAGTAGAAAAGTTCGTTGACCCAATAAAAAATTACCGTATGAACTATTATTTGGAACGTACTTAGTATTTGGAATCTTAAAAATTAACTAATGGGTTAACCAATAACAAGCTACTAAGCACGAGTCTCTTCTCTTGAAGAGCCTCCTCCAAAAAACTTAAAATGCACAGTTCTCTTTTCTTGTTTGTATACTTATATATCTACAATTTTAAAATTCACGTTTTGATACTTAATATTTATTATTAGGTATCAATTTAGCTTATCACCAAAACCAATGATCTTTACGACTACATCTCTATATGCAAATCTAGTATATCAATATTTTAATAGTTAAATACACAGAAATGTATAAAATACCGGTTGACTACTCATTTCCCACATTTAATTGATTTGACAAGTCTAATAAGACTACCTTTACACAGTGACGATAGCCCCATGTGGAAACCATATACCATTACACGATGATCCTTCACGCCCATCAAAATTACTAAAGACAGGTGTGTCTTAAAGGTCATTCCTAATTGGCCATCAGTCAACTAAGGAAAAAGCACAATATCCAAAGCATTCAAAGTAAAGCATTTCGAACGATTCTGTACCTTATGGTTTACGGAATAAAGGTTATAAAAATTTCATTATCAGCACATAGCAACAACTTTCACAGGCGTGCCTTAACGGTCGTGTCATTCAATTTTATACCTTGTTATATCGAAATAAGATGGTAACATGATAATGGATAAGCATTTACTGTTTTCAAGGTGATGTAATTCGCATGGGAAATTCGATAAGGCATACATTTCGGATTTTTGTGGTTACGTCGATTGCCAAGTATTTGTACAGGCCGTAGTAGGGATATTGCCTCGCCCAGGTTCCTTCAAGTGTACTTGGTCGTGTAAACAGCACAAATTAAATTGTGGTTTTGGAAGTCCGGAAAAAGACTTGTTTCTGTATGCCTAACCTTTAGTTTTCTATTGGCTTTACATCAATATTATCTAATGTTAAATATTGCATTATATTCTATAACTTTTGCGACCACTTGTTGCCATCTACATGTTGTTCAACGTCCGGACCGCCATCCACATAAATGAACAAAATACAACGAAGAATAATTCAGTAACAAGCGAGTAATAAAACACGATGTAAATCTGAAAAACAGAGAGACACCTGCAGACCACATTTTATTAAATTAAACATCATGACACAACCTTCGCTCTATATTTATGAATGTGCAATATTTATAAAGAGTAACAAGGACAAATTTAATTTCTCTGATAGTGCACGTCGTAAAGACAAGCTATGTGTTATGCCAGCCAAAACTACACTACTCAGGCAAAGCTTTGTTGGAATGGCATCAACAGTTTATAATAAACTCCCTACTTACACCTTATACGGACAATTGACGACTTGAGACTGTTTAAAGAAAAACTTCGCATATATCTAATAAGCAAATGCTACTATACCATAAATGAATTTATTAATGAATGACAAAAATAATAATAATCGTATGATTTAAGCTGCAATTCCGTGTTTTTTTAATTAACAGACTACATTTTTTTACTATCCATGCCTGTGATATTTTTCAATTTTATTGTGCTTTGACTTAACTAATGTAATTTTATACCTACTGACATTTTAAATTTTAATAGTAATTTACTTGACATGTTTATATGTATAATTGATAATATAATAATTAACCTATAGAAATTAACCGTAATTAATTTTGTACGCCAATTATTGGCAGAGTAAGCGAACTATGTTTTAATGTTACCATCATTATGTACCTTATTTCACAAATAAAAAAAATTGGTTGTCTGTAAAGTCTGTTTACGGACAATGGTTTTACGTGATAACGTCTATTTCGTAGAAGAATAATTTATGATATAAATATTGTCAATTCGCACATTAGGAACGGGAAATAGAATGAAAATTACAATTTTACATATTAAATTACAGATATATATTTCGTTTTATTATTATTCAGCGTATCTCTTTCTCGATAGTTTGCGCGCGTTGTGGCTCGTGACGTGAGCAGGCTCGTTACCACGTTTTCGAGAATGCCTTCCAAGCGGACCGATTACGCTTGAGTGGGAGAGAGACGGCCGGTCTAGCGTGCCTCTCTCTCTAATGCTGCGCGCGCTTCCGTGACGTGAGCGGCCGTTACTCGGTTTTCGTGAATGCCTTTCAGGCTCATCGTCTTTATAAACATTATCACGTCAATATTTGATTGATTGATTGATTGATTGATTGAAAATGTTATACTAAGGCGTTCTGTCCACTTTGACGTAGATCGTCGATTGTCACTTACTGGCAGTATACTTGCAACTTACTTGCAGCATGCTTGCGTTGTAAAATGACAAAATCTGTCCATGGAACGGCATCGTCGCGTTTGCATTTGTTTTTCAATTGTTTTGTAATACCACAGAAGGCCAGTACCAGATTAACCACGTAGCAAGAAGCACAAAAGGGAGCCCCGCATATTTTAGACTTTCTACATAAGAACTATTTGATACTTAAGAATCTATAGTAGATCAAGGGCTCTTTGAAAGAATTTGCTACGGGCCCCGCGCTTGCTTAATCTGGCACTGCAGAATACATAATAATACATAGGTAAAACGCAATTATACTACGAAAGATGCAAGTAAGCTTCACTGTAGCGACAAGCAAGCGACAGTTGACGGTAGCGTGCGTATGACGTGCGTCACAGTGGACAGAGGCCTTAGTGCGAGTTTTACGTGACATAAAGGGCTCGCTATGTAACTGCGAGTTAGCTACAATTTGTATGGGACCGATGCTTTTCTTTTCACTGCCGTTAGATGGCTCTGCTTCGGTCCCATACAAATTTTCATCCTTACTCGATAAATAGAGTATCAAACACAAAATCAATTTTTCAATTTGAAGCAGTAGTTCTAGAGATTAGCGCGTTCAACTATACAAACTCTTCAGCTTTATAATATTAGTATAGATTCTCATGTACTCCTTCTGTATTATCAACTTCAATGTAAAATATACCTTCTGCTTAGAAAAAAGGTTTAAAACAACAGGCTTATAAATTACAAAGATGAGTAGCTACGCAACAAAGTGAGTTCTTTATTAAAACAAGTGGAACTTTCTTAATTGAAACTTAATTAATTTTTCTAACTGCAAAGGAAATTATGCTCTTTTGTGTAGGATATAAGGTAGCAAAAGGTTAATTTTGAGGTTTCTTGATGCGCTCGTTGTGCAAAAAAAGCTTGAAAAGTTTACGTTGCGTCGACAGATTGAAGACTAAAGAAGAATATCTAATATAATATCTGTAGTAATGTCTGGCTAGTAAATGACATAAAAAATTGATAGGGACTTTAGTGATCCTACATTGCAGTATATTGATTTTAATTGCTGGTATTAATTAACGGTATTAATTACCATTATTAATATTATTGTTTGGGGAATAATGGTTTATTCTTTATTCTGAGGAGTAATGGGTCCAGAGATTGATTCCAAACTGCGCATAGTCATGTGACCTATATATTTTTTTCTGAGTATTTCTTTTTGTGCTGTCCTGTTGCACTTTTATTTAAATGTTATTATTTTTGTGTGACCATGTGTCTATCATATCTCAACTGCTGACTTTTGAAACAAAAATCTATGTTTTACAAATATTTGTCACTAAGCTAACGACAATTGTTAATCAGTTCTAGGAATTGTTAATTGCGATATTGTTTTCTAAAGGCATTCTTGTAACGGAACAATACAACGCGTAATGTGTGAACCGAGGAAAGCTGGTGGTACGTCGAGATTTCCGCGGAAAAGCCGCTTGATAATTACAAATAATATGTCAGTATCCTAATTCTAATGTTTCATTTACGACATAGTGATATTTATATAATCATTCTTCTAAAATCATAGCCGACTTCAACAACACGACGACAACAACAACAACAGGGATATCTCAGAAACTACTCATCAGATCTCGCTCAAATTATTATAATTGGACCACATGACAAACACCAGCTATCGAATATAAAAACAATCATCAAAATCGGTACGTACACCCAGTAAAAAGTTATGAGGCAACACACATAAAAAATCCAGTCGAATTGAGAACCTCCTTCTTTTTTTGAAGTCCGTCAAAGTCCGTCCGTACCTATAGGGTGAATTTTTCAAGTGTGCGTGGATGGACAAATCTGAAACTATAAGGAATAGCGAAAAAGTGGTCAAAGGAGTCTCGGGGCCAATTTTGATGAAAACTAAAACTGCATCATTAGATTTTTGAAAAATTAATAACTCTGGCCAGGAATGGAACCCGTTGATTTTGAAAAAAACAGCCTGTAATATTATACCATTCGATAGTGTCGCTAACAAGGATCGAAGGAAGTCTATCTACTCGTAAGGAATCTAGCTTAGGCAGAGAGAGAGCGAGTGAGCGGGAGAGAGAGAGGAAGTGGTATTTGGGGATTCTTAAGCGATACGAAGTTTGCCAGGTCAGCTAGTTGTATTATAAAGGAGATTTTGGCGAAGAGGTGATAATTATCAGCCATCGGGAAGGAACGATTTCGTTTTGCTGCTAGAACTTAAACAGAGAAAATAGTGGGGCAGTCTATCGAGCAGTTCCATCGTGATGGTACGACGAAAATTGTGGAGTTAAATAAGCTCAGGTACTCATATCCTTCGCTGCTGGCTTCGAGACCTCGTCTGCTGCTAATAGTCGATAAATTTACTACTTAGGCCCTACATTGCGCGTGGCCTGACACGCACTTGCCCGGTTTTTTTAGAAACATTATTGAAAAGGCAACGGACATAGGGTTCGCACGGGTCGAGAGTTTCAACCGCAAAGGCTTTAAAAATGTTTGTTTTGTTTTGCTTTGTTGCGTTGAAGAAATTAAAAACCATTCTGTGGGTCTTTCTTATTATCTTTCTATCTTTTAACCTACGGCCAGAATTAATTGATTAAATTGGACAAAAACTATGTAGGTAGTTTGAGTTGTATTTTTTTAATTCGAAGAACCCTGTTTACACACCTATCTGTACATAATTTTTTTTTTCTTCTCCTCCATGACAAAGCACCGTTCCAAAAAGCTGGTAGCAGTGACACCAATACGAATAAAGATTTTGATTTGATTTACATATCGCCCTTACTTAAAGTTACAAAAATGAGTTTATAATAATATGTAAAAATTACATTATATTGTATATGATATTTCAATTATCATTCATTTCAACACAATAAAACATAATACCCAGCTCATTTGTCATATTGATAAATCATTATTGGGTTCTTATAACACATGAGAACGAAAACGACGAATAAGTCCTAATACGTCTAACAATAGTCATACGTGAGAGTTTGTTTTTTTACTAAATACCGTCATTATCTCAAAGTGTTCTTTAGTTCTCATAATTACCGTTTGTTATTAAATATCTATACCGAACAAGTGGATTATATATCCCTACTTATAATAATAATAAATTCTTTAACAAATGGTTTTTATTATTTTCAGTTATTACTCCTAGATAAATTAACTAGATAAATGAGTAAGTGCACAATCATAGTAAATAACAAAAATTTTTTTGGTTCTGACTTATAGGAATAATATAATATTAAAACAAAAAAATATCACAACGATTTTGAAAATTTTTGTAAAAAAATAGCTCGCATTGTTAATTTTATTGTTAAATTAAATAAATACATAATAATATTTTTATAAGATGCTGGTTTCAACAATTACTGACAACATTATTACTCTACGCAATGAACGAATATACGAGTACGACATAGTTCATTCATTCATAGTTCATTCCACTCAAAAGTAAGGTGTTGAAATTACCTTAACTTAACTTATCTTAGTAAAAACACGAGATGACCTAATAATATAATTATTTAAGACACAAAAATTAATCTTTTACTGTGTACTATAAAGTGCGAAGACTTTAAAGTCGAGATTACAATGCTAGCGTCGTCAACTTAGAAACTTCATGGGTCATAATCATGAAAAACACTCAATATTTCAGTACAAATAAATAAGATATTCCCTCAAACAGAAACGAGATATTTTGTCCTAAACCCTATCACCTTTACATTCTTTTACGTCACCAGACTTCTCGTTTTACGAATGCCATTAAGAAAATAGGGACGTGACTGTATGGTTTACAAAATTATGCTGCGATTTGTCGACTATTGCACGACTGTCAATACTTTAGTGTACTGTTTTAACTTATGTGAATCATATATCTCGCTTTAGCATGAGGTTCAATCTCTTTTCTCTTTCGTCATTTATCTTCTACTTCAGTACAATATTATGAATATGTTGGGAATTTTACCTCTTAAACCTTATAAACAAGCCGAGGGGTAAAGGTTAGAACTTGTAACTATGTAGGCATGTAATAACATTTAGACTAACTACAACAATAAACATCATTGTTTAAGGTCAAACCATCACTGTTTATTATTGTAGATACACATACTCGCAGCGTTGAAAAACTAAATCATAATGATATTACAAAGGCTATTTAGCAATTTAGGTTCATCCTGTAAGACCTGCAGCTTGATATCATTTTCAAAATTAGGCTACTAGATGTGTGTTTGTAATTAGTTATCACGGCCTGAAGGAAAACATCGCAAACAAGCTATGACCTATACTCCTCACATTGTGGGAGGAAACCCAAACCCAGGATTACATATTAAATTAAATAACAATAAACATTTTAACATTATTAACACTATTTAACATTACTTTCATTTTAACATTCTTTATTTCGATTATGTATAATATATTTCTATTTTATTTATTTCTAACTCAATTATTTCATTATAACACTATTTAACATTTTAACATTATTTTCAGGCAACAAAAGCCGATAGAAAAAAGTTGGGTTTACATGTTAAGAGGTGTCAATATAAACAGGTTCTTAGGGCTCTATCCTCACTGAAAGCTAAAAGGGAAAAGATCGTATGTTCGGACAAATATAGCAGCTATTCACGAATTGAAATACGAAGCTAGGCACAGCCAGGCACAGCTGATCCAAGGTGTAGCTATAACTACTTGTTAGAGGGCGCTGCAGATCAGAAAAAAGTTAGGAGTACCTTAGGGCTCCATATGATTTAGTAATAGGAAACGCCGTGTTTTAACGCTATCCTAGTAACCTTTTACAAGGATTCAAAGTTCGTATGTGTGCGTGTAGTTATTGTACGTGTGTGAGTAAGCGTATGTGTGTTCATGAGTGATTTTAGATTGATTGTTGATTAATGATTGCTTGATTAAACAACTTAATCTAATACCTTTAAATGAGCAATTCTTGTATATATATATATTTTCTGAATCTCGGAAACGGCTCCAACGATTTTCATGAAATTTAGTATGCAGGGGGTTTCGGGGGCAATAAATCAATTTGATCTCAGATTAAACAAATAAAATCTATACTCAAAATTATCTAAGAACGCATTAATGATAGCTGCCATTTATTAATATGAACCAACCTTGTACGTACGTCTTTGAGCAAAATGGAATAATTATTTAATTGACATGAATAGTTGGTTACTTACGAACAAAGGATTTTGCCAGAATTTGTTAAAAATCCCTATTCGTATTGTATTGTATTCGTATTGACGTTATTTATAAATCATATTAAACGTTATAATCTAGTAAAAATCCCATCACATCATAATTTACGCAAAATTGAATAAAAAAATAAGGCGTCGAATGAATGTTATATGAAGATGACAAAATCTACACTGACGTTAAGTGATGTGACAGCATGAAGCCACTTATAAAACCATAATAATCGATACATTACTATAATCGAAACTTAAAATAAAAATGAATTTATTTTATTTCTTTCTTTGTGTTTAACAATTAAACAATTTAATTTCTTCTCTTCTATAAGAACATGACCAAAAGTGTTTATTACGATAATCTCTAACCGCAGCCATTTGAACTGATTAAAATACGGTTAGAATATTCATTATTCAACCGAAACCCAAATTTCATACGCTGGATGCGGCGCGGACGAATTAACAGTGAGTTTTTTAGGAAAAAAATATTTTATTATAGTCGTAAATACATAATTATTGAGCGTATAGGTATGGTAAAGTAACTTAAGTGGCTCAATGGAGGCAGTATCATTCAAGTTACTTGTGGATATCTAAATGTTTCGGTTTTTAGAATTTACAATTTAATTATTGAATCGATTAGAAAGTCTTACAATTTTGAATCGATTTGTTGCAAAAATTGGTTCTTTCGTGAATCGATTTTTTTTGTACATCTCTAGTGTCACTGCGATGACAAACGACAAATATGCATTCTTAGTTCGTGGGGACTTATAGTTAGGATTCATTTTAAAAAAATGTCGTTTTATCCGTGTTTTCAGGCAATGAAAAACGGCTACAATAGACTCTTCCTGACATCTATTGACGAGTAGCTACACTAAAGCTAAAGCAGATGGCGTTGTTAAGCAATACTAAACCGAGCTAAGCTCGGTCATCCGGATATTAATTATAATGTTGCAATGGATCAATATATATGGTGATAATAATATTTTTACCGAGTGATTTCAAACAATAATACATATTATAAAGCTGAACCCGTCGCTTTGGTTTCCATATTTATGGTTTCGGGTAATTTTATTAACGACAAAATATTCCAGTCCGTTTAATTCATAGATTAAAATTCCATAAAGTATTCATAATCTTTCTAAGAACAGAATTGTTCAGGTAACGTCTCGGTTTCTGTTGAATATTGTTTAAATTTCAACTTGAATTTGCAAATAAAATTAATTTTAATGAATCTTAAGTCTTACAATAGAAGTTATAATATAATTCTATTGAATATACAAAGAAAATGCTAAAGGTACCTATTCGTCTAATACAGCCATTCTCAAAGTGAGCAATGACGATAAAATTCGAAAGGTTCAAGGGTGTAAAATATTGGTTTGGTAAGATGACAGTTGAGTAGGATAGATATCGCTTGATCATAAATAAATAATCCTAAAATATAAAATTGAAACTGAATGTCACATTTCTAAAGTATGGGTACGAGAGTGACGCCGTCCGTTTACCATGTGTGCGTAATTTTTAGTGCCAGTCCGACACGATAATGGCGGCCGATTAATAACAGCACTGTCAATGTGTGCGTATGATACATGTACGAATAGAGGAGTTAGTATTACTATGGGTGCCTCACTGAATTTGTTGTTGACATTCCGTCTGTTCTTTTTTTACGTCTATGGTTTCAACGTTGATGCAAAACATCAATTTTATTAGTAGATGTACGTATACATGTACCCTGCATTGTGATCCTTTATCTGTTAAATTTTTAACGTTTTAACGGTTGATAAAAAAATAGGTCTTGATATTTTATAAGTGGTTAATCTTGTCGTTACCAATTACTACGAGTAACATTATTATAATATTATTGAGTGTCCTAAAATCAAAGCATATATTTTATTTTACTTTCTATTTTTAACTTAAATTTTTGTTAGCGATTTATGGCTTAAAAAGGTTTAATGTTTATGGGAGAGCTAGTTGAAATAAGGTAATAAATAGGTTTGGGAATGTATGGCTTAATAAAATATTATGCATTCAGATTTTAATGTCGGATTCATTCGTGATCTTTCTAATATATTCTAATGTCATGCTATTATTTCAGGTGTGTTTAAGACACGTTTACATAATATGGGCACTATAATAAAAATCTATACTTGACTTTCTTCAATAAAGAAAGTATTATCTAAACATTACTTTAATATAATATATTATTACATCTTATAATATATTATAATATCTTATAATATATTATAATATATTATCTTATAATATATTATTACATCTTAACAACTATTATTGTATTATTACTAGCTTTTAGAACTGACACCGCGAATCCAATGTTTGCGCAATGACCTGTAGCCAATTGGCTACAGTTTTCAGTCGATTCAGTCGCTTTTGAAAAGAGAACGGGCGCTCGATTTTGAAAATAGAACCACCCAGTGCGACATAAATTCTTTTCGCGATGTCTATTCTGGTACTTATGTAAGTAAATTATACTTCAATGTCTCTAAAATGCATTTTCTCATTTTCAGGACGCAGATACTATTGAAAAGTTGAACGAAAGCGGAGAGCTGAGGAAAATGCTGAAGCCTTATAAGGTAAATGAGGAAGTTCTTACTGTATTAAATAGTTATGTAGTTGAGAAGCAGGGAGATGTTAAAAGTCGAAATAAGTCAATACCATTATGGTATTACCATACAATGATACAATAATATTTAATGTTCCGTACGGTAGGGCATCCGCTGGATGCAGAAGGCTCAGGACCGGTCAAAATGGCGCAAGTTAGGGGAGGCCTATGTCCAACAGTGGACCTCCAATCCATCAGGGGTGGATGGATGGATGGACGGTAGGGTATACAAACAAAAGTAAACATACGTAAAAACATTTTTTATCTATCTTTATAATCACTTATCGAAAGCGATGAGGAAAAGCCCATACAAACCTAAATTATTACAAAGTTCGTATTGACAAATCACTCGCCATTAAAATATCTTCTACATACGTTTTTAAACTTGAAAGAAACACGTAAAAAACTTCTTTTTACTAAAATCCTTTGACGTAAGCCTCTGTGATGGATTAGAGAGACATGCGACCGTGGCGGAACTTATTCCGTAGAGTGATTGCAGAATGAAATAGAAAAATGTTCTACCAGATAAAAGTAAATTGGATCTTTAAAAAATATTTTTGCAACTAGATATTATTATAAGAGTGTCGTTTAATAGATAGTGTAGCTCTTCGGGATGAAAACTTAAAAGCAGTTATTCTTAAGAACCGTTTAGTTTATATTATTAAGTAATTAAATAAAATAAGACAGAAATAAAAGTGAGACAAAAAGCTTACATAAAAGACAAGAAAAAGCCCGAAAAAACAATCGCCTAGAATGCCACTTTTTTCTATACATCTCTTCTTTAATTTGATTTTTCTTAATAATTTGTGCCAGATATTGCGTCGTTTACAGATGGTAGAGAGTTTGTTCACTTGTTAAAGAACATTTTATAATGAAATAAGTAAAAAAAGGTTTTTTAAATATCATTGATTATATCCCTCTCTCCATCTATTACCAATTTTTCCGAAACTAGACGAACAATTAAAATATGATATTAATAAAGATTTTATTAACTCAATAATGAATTTGAACCGTATTTAACTGTGTTTTTTACAGTGAATAATAAAAAATGTCAAATGTTATTAAAAAAAGTAAAAGAAGGTCGCCCCCCACCCAGGTGGACTGAGATCTAAAGAAGACAGCGGGAAGCCGCTGGGTTCAGAGGCCCCAGGACCAGTCGGAGTGGCGCCAATTTGGGGAGGCCTATGTACTTTAAAGGGTTGTTAGATACATAGATTAGATGAATAGAAATCTCATAACATGTTTGAATTGATTGTTTGTCAGAAATTTTTTGTTTGCTTTGGAAAATTTCTGCTAGAAAATATTGTGGTCACATATTAAATTCCTTGTCGATCAATCATTATTAACAACATCAAATCAGCTTCAGCAACTACTAACTGCATTTAACTTAACCGTCTATAGAACTGAATGCCGTCATCTTTTACTGCGTATTCATTGTCCCCAAATACATATAAGAAGATACACTAATGTACTTAGCGATCAATCATTGCTTAAGCTTCCCAGACGGGTTTCTTCGCTCACGTAACACTGTATGACAAAATTGTTTGCAAAAAAGCGCAAAGGACTGCGTAGCTATGTATACGCAATCGTTGAACGACCGCGACTTTCTCGTATGATTACTTAGTAAAGTGACAGTAATTGGGTCTTACGTTGTATTTTACTTACTTTTTTTTTATCTATGACTTGAACAAAAAGTTGTACATAAAAAATTATATGATTCATTTAATGAAACTTAGGTACTTAATTTTAGGAATGGTGTCATATTTAACTCATAAATTCATACTTAGGTACTTAATTATAGGAATGTTTTCATGTTTACCTTATAAATTCATAATATATAACCATTCGCAAGGTATTTGAAATGAAAGGGATTGTGGTCAAGCATTAACTTATTTTAAGTAAAAAAAGAGACATGCATTCATATCGCAACGTACTGTTATCTTTTAAAATACCGTTTTCAAGGAAAAAAAGGAAGTAGGTGGAACTGAGTGCTAACAGAAAACTCTTATTTTTTCAGCTCGAAATACGTAGTTCAAACGTGCTTGGGGTTAAAACCAAAAACGAAAACTGAACCTCATCATAATATTCGTTCTCTTTTTAGCTGAACAGACTATTTCCTTTTTTCAGGAGCGGAATACGTTCTTCCATTTATTCATAACTAACAGTCGCTCCATTCTCAGATATTTTCATAATCTATCTTACTACGAATTTAAAGTCAGTCCAAATGCTTACGTTGTAACAACATCGTTGAAAATTCATGAAGAAAGATCTGAATATGAAAAGACGTATCCAACATATTAATATTCGTATCTTTTGAATTTTATTTAAAAAAAAGATTTTCATCCCCAGTGTGATTTTTATTTCCTTGAAATTTTTTTTTCTTTGATAACAAAACACTTGAAAGAAAGGCTTATTTTTACAATGATTTAATGTAAGCAATGAAATTATGGGAAACTTTTCTCTTACGCACTAGAGATGTATGCACTACCAGGCTTGGGCTAGAACTATCGATGTAATAATAAAGAAATATTTTTTCGGTAGTTAGTCAATTTAAATCGAAATTGTGAATTTCGTTACATCGTTGTATCTATTTCAATTTTGACATTTATTTCAAGATATTTAATTCATTTTTGTTGTATACCTTAGCATGCTGAATGCTGATGCATAATTTAAACATAGACAATTTGTCTATAGTCTATAAACTTTTCATAGACTGTATCCAAAATTTTTGTTCATATTAACAGATCCGTTGATAGCTTTTGATATTTTTAAGCTACCGAATGTGTAATTGGCTTCAACCATTAATATCTCGCCTTACTGACCACGATTCTCTTCTTTTGAGGAAGCCTAGAGCATTCTTCACCACGCTGCTCCACTCACGTTTCGCACTTGTAGTTAATTATTTTGTCAAATATCGAACATTTTTTCAACGCTCATAATAAACCACTAATATCGAAATATCGATATTTTTTTCGTTTGCCCATCTCTACTCAATATTCCACCGATGCGGGGTTAAGTAAATAGCTTCGAATATTCACCTAACAAGTTGGTTTGTTTACATTTTTCATGAACACATTTTGATCTTTTTTCTTTTATAGTGCTGTGTTTTATGACCAGTGATGTGATTCACTATCATAATGTGGAAATAATAAATGTTATTCTCCACCAATCCGCATTGGAGCAGCGTGGTGGAGTATGCTCTAGGCCTCCTCAAGAGGAGAGACCCGTGCCCAGTGTGGGCCATTAATGGGTTGAAGCCCAATAAATGTTATTTGTAACATGTAACAGTAATGTAATTAATGCATTATTGCCCTGAAAATTAGTATATCATTTTCTGTCTTTGATTCAATTAAAATTAAGTTCACTTGCATTTAAAAATAGGGAAAATGAAAGGGTAATTAGACACGTATTTTCCATGATAACTTATCTTTATGAGTATATTTTCTTGTATTCATTACAGATAGTTCTTTTCTTAAATATAAAATCATTTACGTTTATAAATATTCACTTTGGTTTGCAGAACTTTTTTGCAATATATACCCATACCTACCTATTATGTAACGGTATATATCGGTGATATATATCGGTAATATGCACATAATAAATTGATCGCAATTTTATTTCGAAGTATGGCGTAATATTTACACAAATGTTGCAATATAAACTAAAGTGAATAAGAAAAACAAGATTTTTTTTTCTGAATTTTAATGTTTGGTAAAACTGTGCAACGTATCGTCTGTATAATGACAACTTACATGTTATGTATAGTATAGATAACTGCTGGACCAATTCATATAATTAAGATATCGTAAGATGCGTCCTGACAGCCCAAAAATTCCAAATAAGGATTTCAAAAAAGTATATAATTATACGATGGATTTTTTTTTTGCGCAGTCGGGCTTATTGATTTTTTTAAATTTTAACTATTGTAATTTAATGGACACAATGGAAGTATATGTTTATTATAACAACATAATATTTATATCGCCATCAGAACTTACATCGGACATAATATATTCCTTGTTAAAATAAATTATTGTTTAACATCTCTCTGCTTCCACAAAAAACACACGTAATCAGTTAGCGCCTATTTTAAAACTCCCTCTAATATACGGTACACATAAACACTACACTTTGTAAACATTATCCCCCAAAGACCACACAGAAGAGCTGGCAGCATTATTAGAATCCTCTACAACGAGACAATGTCACGTATTCACATGTTTTCTATCTCCTACGGATAGAATTCGAAGATGATTTTAAACTTTTTCAGCGCAATAGATAAGTACATTTACGGCCGCTCTCATTAATATACTGTCAGTACAACAAACTGTAGATATGGCAACCATTAGTAGGTTATCTGTCATATCTGTCAATTTTTGCGTCTCATTAACCTTCGGTGGATAGAACATATCTACCGATGACATTGATCTACCGTTCGGAGGGCCTACTCGTACCGGAGAGTATGTTGGTCTATACAAAAATGAAAACTTGTGTCTCCATAACGCTTTTACAGATAACTGTTGGTATTAGAAGTTACCAACTGTCGGACTTTTTCATATCGCTCGATTTCGACGGATAATTTGTTCTTACGTTTAAAATGAAGAATAGGTGCAGGTTATTTGATTTAAAATAATAAAATTGCGGTGTTTATGAGACGTCACCATGATGTTTTTTTGACATCACACACCTTCACGAGATTCGAACCCGGGACTCGACGCAGGCAGAGTTACAACTAGGCCATGAAATTGTGAAATCGTATTTTTATCAGTTGCGGTTTCTATGGTTTATTCTAGGTATTTTATTGAATAAACTTAAGTTATAGGACTAGAAAAAGCGAGCAATAAGGAAATTAAAATTCAGTAAACGAAATTTAAAAATGCCTTATAAAAATGAATAGCAACTTTTTCGACTGTGGGCTGTGGGTATTATTTGCAGGGATTATATTTCCCGGTTCACTTAGTGGAATATTCCTCTTTTGAGTAGGCATTGTTATGAGAGCTTAAAATGTAGGCCATTTGAAAATCTATGTATGTCGTAAGAAGATTATCCAACTAACGAAGGGATTTTCGTTTCCAAGCGAATATTCAGTGATGATCATTGAGTAAAAATATTACGTATGTTTGATGATATGAGTATTGTCATAGTAACTATACAAAAAACGTGTGTGAGTACTTATGTATGTATGTAAGAAGTTATACTTCTCTTACTTATAAGCACCTCTCGCTCGCACCCACGACCCGGCGCGCTGTAGCAATTCAAAACAACTCCAGCGAATGCTGTGCGCCTAGTATCACTCACCTTCATCATGTCGCTTTTTGGCTGTCGCATCGTAAAAATTTTATCCTCATATTTTTCAACGCCCCATAAGAAATATAATTTCAAAATATAGGTACCTTTTTTATTCAAAAACTTTCCGGTGAGTTCTTTGTCTTGGGCAAAAATGACAAGTTGGAATCGATCATTTAGTATTCCGTGCTTTAGAGGGCACGTAAAGCTGTCGTACCTAGTAATTTTTAATAATCTATGTTGTCATTAATAATATATTCGTTTACATAAATATATTCATACATATTCATTACATTACATTCGTTTAATCCGATATGACGCCTTCGGGTGTTATTTTTATATTTCTGACTGAAAATTGCCCACTAACCTCAAAAAGAGAGATCCTTGATTATGACTTGATATTGACTTATTCAATTTCAATCCAATCTAACCCATTTATGCTAACAGATAGTAAGGCTAACACTAGGGATAATCAATAATCATATCTCTGTATTGTATTGTACTCATATTAGATTACCACCACAAGCCATAATCTGCTTATAATTAATTGGGCAAGTATTCAAAGCGCTCTCTAATTATAATAGATTTTCGAGATAATTGAAATTTCCACTCAAATTTAACACCTTGTTAATCAATTCCTAGAACCATTATTTCGGAAATTGTTGTGCCTTAATAGCTACATATCTATATCTATACTAATATTAAAGAGGAAAGATTTGATTGTTTGCATTGAATAGGCTCCGAAACTACCGAACCGATTTGAAAAATTCTTTCACTGTTAGGAAGCTACACTATCCCCGGGTGACATAGGCTATATTATTATTATATTTTTTTTAGTATTTTTCCCAAAGCGAAGCGAGGGCGATTTCCTAGTGCTAATAATAAAGAGGAAAGATTTGATTGTTTGCATTGAATAGGCTCCGAAACTACTGAACCGATTTGAAAAATTCTTACACTGTTCGAAAGCTACACTATCTCCGAGTAATATAGGCTATATTATATTTTCAAAAAAATTAGGGATCCTTAATAAAACTCCAATATTGTAACCCAAGGTGTAAAAAATAAAGAAAACCGAAGCAAAGCGAGGGCGGTTTCTCGTATGTAATATTTGTGATAAATGGTAATGATAATAATAATAGGTTTATATTACCTTTGCAAAATCAGATTACATTATTTTTATTATTTCTGTATTTTAGTGTACAGATGTGATGTGAAGTAATCCGTCCGCATATTTGTACCTAAAGTGTTTTGTTCCTTTCACTCTTACAAAAAACGATAAAGTGCAATATTTAAAATAGGTTAATTGAGCGTTTATGAATAAGGCTGTAATTTTTATGAACCCTGAACGGCTGACGAAAAAGTAGATGGCCAGTCCGTGCCACCTAATTGTATTATAAGATTTGTGACTGATCATAGCCTATGGACATAAATAATACCATAAAACGCCAAGAAAACGCTGGCCCTAAAAACTCTTGACACTAACACACTCTTGACTTGACACACTTGAAGAACTTTTTGAATTAACCGAGTATGGAAATAATTTTTTATTCTCTATTTCCAGAGTCCAGACGCCTGCAACACTTGCCAAGTTTGTGGAGGGTTCAGGCTACTTCCCTGTCGGATATGTAATGGATCTAAGAAGAGTCTCCATCGAAATCACTTCACGGCTGAATTTGTGGCCCTCAAATGCATGAACTGTGACGAAGTCGGCCTAGTGCGATGTGATGCTTGCTCCTGAAAAAGGCAGCCTTAAAGACCTGCAAAGGTTTTGAAAAGGCGACCTTTTAACAAACTTTATAAAGCAGATGAAGTTGAAACCGTAGATGGTGCTGGCGATAAAACTTTGCAATAAAATGATCCGTTTACCTCTTTATTAGGGCTTTGTTTAAGGAAAGGTTAATACAATATAAAGGATTTTTTCAATATCCTTCTGAGTCATAATGTATTTCTTACAGATGAGACGTAAATAAAATATATTTTACATACGAAACGATGCATCTCTGAGTATTTTATCTACTAAAATGTATTTGAGTATTGTTCAAATCTACCATTTGATGTGAAACGCCATAAAATAATTGGTTTGTAAAATTAAGGTAATGATATGCTTCAAAGTGGATATTAAATTAAATTAAGTACATTAGTTGAAATAGTTTGCTGTTGGTAACATTTTTTTCGAATATACATAAGAAATCAGACATGCAAAAATTGTATGCTAAAGTAGCTGCAAAGCAATATGCCCTAAGGCATAGGGGAAGGCCGGGCATAGTGAACAGCCCAGGCAAAGCGGATACCCCCTTTTATTTTAAAATGGTGGGCCCGAACGGGCTACCATCTTACCACGAGGCGCTCCCCGCACCCCTCAGTCGTATACAAATAGAGCTAACGCATAGTCACCGCGTCATTTGCGAAATAATTAACAAAAATTAAAAAGTGAACACTGCTTACGACTTTTCAATGTACGTAATTTTGTGATTACTTATGTTTATATAGTATTAATGTATTGGCTTGATTCTCTCTTCAAAGTGCATGTTTCCTTGCAGAAATACTGCTAGTTTTATTGAGATTCTGTTTCTGGATTTCATTTTAGGTTCGGTTAAGTTAAACAAGTATCCGTTGGGCAAAATGAACACGGGCAAAGTGGACACTGTATTCACTTTGCCCAACAGTGTTCATTTTGCCCGCAGATTTAGAAATAATCACTTTTCTTGATTCCACTTTACCCACAAATATATCTAAACCTGATAAAGAAGATCCATTCAGATATAACGCCACTCAAAAATCTTCCACTAGTAAGCCTACATCTTATTTAAGTCCAAAAAATATAAGTGCACTTCCAACTGCTCATGTTCTTGTGGGTAGCCGCAGAAGAAAATTTCAAAAGTCTGATTGTCAAAAGTGTGCTTACTAGCACTCCTGTAAAGGACGAACAGAAAACTATTTTTTTTTAAACAAGTACCAAATTATTGAGAAACATTGAGAAATATTTAGATCAGGGATGTTGCGGATGCAAATGTGGATGCGGATGCGGATGTTTAAGATCTTATATGTCGGATCGCCGAGGCCCGAGACGTTGTGATTAATTCTTTGATAGTGTATCCGACATTGTGACATAAAACCAAAGAATGTCGGACACACTATCAAAGGATTCATCACAACGTCTCGGGCCTCGGCGATCCGACATATAAGATCTTAAACATCCGTATCCGCATCCACATCCGCATCCACAACATCCCTGATTTCGATGCTAAAACAAAAACAAAAACCACGCGAAAGAAAAATGCTGACATTGATAAAATTACTAAAGCGACCAAAAGAACCAAAACAACTGAAATTGATAAAACGACCAAAAGTATTAAAGCCAAAGGATCTAAGGACAAAAAAAATGATGAAAAGTTTATGTGCTATTTTTGTGAAAAGATTTTACATATAGAAATTAACGAACAGGCGGTTGACAATTGGATCCAATGCAATTCCTGCAAGCAATGGATGACTTCGACGAGAAATGCACGGCTTACCAGGGAAATGGCATATTTCTTTGTGACAAATGCTAGATGACTGATTAGTTGTATTCCTTATTAATGTTTCCTTTAATTGCATATATTTTCTTTTATATTCTTAGGTAATCATTCCTTAATTAACCATGTGTTCACTTTACCCTATAAGCCTATCCACTTTACCCGGTGGATTGGGCAAAGCGGATAGCGGTACCAAGTTAAACGTTATTAAAAATTTTAAGTTAAGTACTGATGTTACAATATTTTAGTTAAATATATTAAAAAGTTTAATAAATACTCTTTCAAACTCAGTCATTATTTTGTATATGTCTGTATCGACTCCGTTCCTATAGCCCGCCAAAGCTTAAGGTGTCCATTTTGCCCGGCCTTCCCCTACGTTTGGACTCTTTTATAAAATGTCTAGGTACTCGCTTCTGACAAAATTGTATATACCTAATGTTCGTACACTTAAGATATAAAACTGTTATTGTTTTTAAATCATGAATCAATGTTAAGATGCAATTTATTTTCATCCTTAGCTTAAGTAATAAATGCATGTCTTTATCTTACATGTAGGTCAATGTAGGTAGTCTAGATAAGTCTTCAGTGTTTCTCTTCAAGCATTTTGTGAACTGATTTTGAAGTTATTAAACAAATGTTACATAATATATACTATAGTTGCGTAATTGCATGCCATAAATTTTATTTTTTTACAAAAACGTCTATAATCCTTAGCATTACTGTAGTTTTTAGCACGATTTGTTTTAGGTTACTAAAATAATAGATTAGTGTTAAGTGCTCCTCAAGTAATGTATTTTTATTTACAAATATAGTTTTATGAAATTATTATAATTTTAATTTTAATATTTCTCATGCGCCCAAGAGATGGCGTTACTTTCTATATGGCAGTGGTAGTGTCGTAAAAATTGGCATATAATAAACATTTTCTCGGTGAAAGTAATGAAGATAAAATTATTAATATGTTTATTTTTAAGAATGTGATAATTATCTACCATATCGACTTATTTCGCTATGTGGCAGTCATCATTATAGAAATAAGAAATTATTTTTTCTAGCGATTTTTATAATTAGATACCTAGCAGAATTTTGTTACATATCTAAATAAATTTTAGTATAAATTCAATAACTTGAAAATTGTTTGTAGTTTGTTTGTAGTATGAATTTACGTGCAACAATATTAAGTCTAATATATTTGAATGAGTTTTTATTTCTTTGCTTAAATTAAGTAAAAATATTAATGGTAATTTTCTTAAAATCTTTGCATGTAAAAAAGTCTTATTCATATTAGGTATTAAATTTAAAAGGTAGGGCATTTTGTAAATATTAATGTTGCAATAAAGAATTATTATTGTAAAAGTTATTTTATTCGTTAACAAAGCTGATTACTAACCAGCTGTATTATACACACAAAACAGAACTTATCGCCAGCTGTCAATAGATGGCGTTAGAAGGTCATTACAACCTTTAACCTGTAGCAAAACTTTTTTGTATAAGAAATAAGGTGTGGAGGATAAAATATACATAATTGGATGCCATACACGATCAAGTGTACTTGTCAAGTCTACAGTTTGACTTGTCTTGTCAAAGGAGAACCCCAGTTTCCATAGAAACTCAGGCCTAAGTAGACAAGACTGGAAATTGGCTGTTAATTAGATTATTGCAAAAAGTTCAATTTCTCCAATTTTCACGGCTGCCAGCAATGGCCAACTAAGGAAATCCTAGAACGAATCACCTTAATTATAGGTTATGATTATGTCATACTCGTGTCACAGTGCTATTTAATATGTATGTTACACTTACGTTGGCGGGTGTCTATTATAATTCTACTACTTCAATGGTTTTCACCCAAAACGAATGTCATAAAAAGGTTGTATAATAAAAGCTATTGCATATTTCAAGAGATTTTATTAGTTATCATTATAATATATTGATATTTCGTGTAGTTGTGCAGGAGGCGTTATATTTCGTTAGTACCTTGCCCAATCAAGATACCATAATATACTCATTGTAAGTATGGCCACAGCAACTTCCTGATCTTCTAAAGATGTATAGGGTACGTTATCCAGTGTTCAGGACTTATTCTGAACCTTTGTCAGTCACAAAACAGGCGATTAAGGAGTCCATATTCATATAGTATTGGTTTGCAAGAAATTGTAGCGAAACTGCGAAACACATTCACCAAAACACAAGTACGAAAGCGAATACAATAGAAAATTAAAATCACTGTGTACGTGTCGATGAGTTTCAATAGTAAATAGGACTCCAAATACGCTGAAAATATTTGATAGTAAAAATATACAAGAACACGCGTAGAAAGATGAAAGATCGATGACAAATATGACAATACAGTGGTGTTATTTATAAATACTATGGTTACCAAAATGACATTATTAGGGATTACATCATCATTGTTGTCAATCGATTAATCGATGTCAAAATATTCGAAATGTAATTTAATAAAATTAGCGTAACGATTGAATGGTAATTATAATATATTACATAGCTTTGATTTATATGGAATACGAAAATATGTAAAAAATAAATTAATATTATAATTATAATCACTAAAAATAATACATAAAATATATTATTATGTTCCATCAATCGATCATTATCAATCGATTCAATCGATTATAAAATCGTATGTAATGAGGTAAATACTGTGAAAACTTTTTTGCATTATTTTGTTCATTTGGCAAGAGCAGCTGAAGCTAAGATTTAAATATGTTTATCTTATAAATAAGACGAATTTTTTGGTATATAGTTTACTCTTGTCTAGTCCGATGTTCTAGCACAGATTACATATGGTTCGGGGCCGAAAATTGGGGATCGCCTTTGCAGTTTGACTTGACACGTCATCCAGTGTGTATGAGATATTCTATATGGCCAGATAGCTTACCGTGGCCATACACGATCAAGTATACTGGATGCCGCGTCAAGTCCGCTTGACGCTTGATCAAGTACACATGATCGTGTGATCCTCTTAACAGAAACTCAGAATTTTAAATAAAATAGTTTACCAAGATGTAGAAATAAAACAAATTCATTAGGTACAATATTCAATAAACATATTGAAAACCGGAATTGAATTCGTATTCGATTTCCCGAAGAGCTTGACTACATGAAAACCATGAAACAACATTCAAATCGAACTGACCTAATAAGTAACAATAATAAAACTACCTAGTCTATAATTATTACATAAAACATATTATATTGGAAATTGTGTGATTTTAAAATTAAAGTTCTAGACCGGACTCTATCACATATTGCTACAATAATTATTCGTTAAAAATGGGGCGAAATGTTGGCAAAAAATACATAAAATATGCGTACCTCATGAAAGTTAAGTATCCCGGCATTCTTGGCATTATCCCGGAATTCCGGCTCCGTGTCCAGGTATTCGATAATATTTTAAAATTCCGGATATGAAAAAATCAACTTTATTTTAATTACATCGAAGTTTAGATAATAAGATGTACAAGATATTTATATTACACAAAATATTAATACCTATCAATAGATATGCTATGGAACTTATTAAGTAGGTTGACATACTTAGGATACCTATGGATAGGATAACTGGATGGATAGGATATGGATAGGATATAGGATAACTTAGGATACCAACTCCGATACGTTAGTAAAATTGTCCCGAAAACGATCAGGTTTACTTAGATACTTATAATGATGATCTCACACACAAGCAATTAATTAAAAGAAAGGCGAAGCAACACCCAACCGCTTGTTAGTAGCAGTCGGTTGAGTTAAGGGCTTATCACAATGCACATGTATATAATTTAGGAACTTTACACTTAGTTCATTTTACATTGCGACCTAGTTTATGTAGCAATGTAAGACGAATATGTTTCAGAATGAAGACGCGAAAAAGTTGGGTTCTAGCCTGTTCTGTAGTTCCTTAAAGAACTTCCGTACTTCGAAGGGTACAGATATAGACTGAAAAAAATATATAAGTGTACAAAACATACATCAACACCAATGATATTAAGCTATAGATACGTCATGCCTTTACAAATCAACCAAAAAATCTGTTCCGACCGAGCTACAACACACACACGTTTATCTTTTGTTTCACTACACTAATCATTATTACATTGGTAAATTATGTAAAAGGGATGGCACTACTAAAACCATAATAGTGAAAAGACAGCTAGACGGCCTCACTCAGAGGCAGCTATCAACTGTCTGAATTAAAATCGCTATACTTGACTAAATTCGACTAACGTAATTTCAGCGCCGTCTTGGCATATCTGCCTCTTTTTATACATATTGTCATTGATCACCACAGTTACAAAATGAGTTCATGGATCGTGGACCGTGGGACCATGGACTTACAAAATGGCGGCCTTATCAATAAATAAAGAACGTCATGGAACGGGTTTTCCTTAATCTGACTTTTGAAAGTCAAGAGTTAATATAAAACAATCTTAAATTGAAATAAAAAAACCGACAGTCTTACTAACACTAATCATAGGTAAGAAAACTCAATTAAGTCACCTTTTAAACAAAAAAAAACCGATCAAAATCGGTTCATCCGTTTGGGAGCTATGATGCCACAGAATGACATACTGATCCACAGATACAGAGACACTCAGATACTCAGATACACAGATACTACAAACTTAAACCCCCCTCTGTTTTCGTCTGGGGTTAAAAAAAACATGAGAGGTGTCAAGGGACACCCGGATGGAACGAAGTTCCTTTCGATTTAAGTATTGTTTTGTTGTACAGCGCCATCTCTGTAAAACTCACTGAATCACTTCAAAAAAAGTGTCGTCATTCGTAAATTCAAAAAGTGTCGTAATTTTCCGTCTAGCCCCCTTTGACAACGCGCGATAAGGAACTTCGTTCCAAAACTTCGTTCCAACCAAATAAAATCAGAGGTTTGGTCATTTGTCATTACAAATTGCGGCTCGCTAATTATTACTTATGTTTACTAAGGACGCCGCGCCGCGAAGCGACGGTTCGCTTTGACAACGACTGTGACTGCGAAAACCTTAGCACGAAACTTAATGACGCCTGTTATTCAAATTGAGATATTAAGCTACTAAATGTGTTAAGAAACATTTTCAAGGAAAATACTAAATGGTTTAAATGCCATATAGAAACACTTATGTCTGCATCACTACCTTTTGTTTCACCGACAAGAAGCGCCTGTTGCGTCCAGAAATCAATGTCACACACACTGACGCCTGTTGCATGCAGACACACCTATAACACACCCACATTCCGACAACGCTAACTGAGGTACGCACACATCGATTTTCCTAGCTTTCAGGGTCTGGTTCACGCACACAGACAAACGAAGGCTATAGCTGCACCCGGGTCGCGACTGACGTCACAACGCGCAAGGTCAATACCACCCTGTTGTCCCGCTCTGATTACTGTATGTTCTCGACTGTCTCGCTCCCGCAGTGGGCTCGCCTTTCTGTCTGGGCCGCGGGGTGCATTTACGTATGTGTGCGCGACGTTTCTAGGGAAATGTAACGACTTCCTTCGAAAGTTTCCCGTACGGTGTAAATGCTGAAAGGGTATAATGGTAAGATAAAATAATATGTTGTAAAAGGTTCATAAAATAAAGGTAAAGGGTACGTTTAATGGAAGTTGTAGTGTGATGTAGTGTTGTAGTGTGATGTGTTGTAGTGTGTGGGTGTTGTTGTGTGTAAGTAATCCGATAATATAATTTATCGCCATGGACATCTTAAGTACCGCCTTATAGGTGTAAAGCTTACTAGCTCTTGCTCGCAGCTTCGCATGCGGAAATTATGCTTATCATATTTATCCGTTATTCCACCCCCTTGGGGGTTGAATTTTGAAAGATCCTTCCTTAGTAGATGCCTACGTCATAAAAGGAATACGTGTGCGAAATTTCAAGTTTTTAGCCCAAAGGGCTTTGGCCTGTGCCTTGATAACTTACTTTACGAAGTCAATCACTTTTGCCTTTTATGAGATATACATATACAGATTACCGCATACATGTTGCGAGATAAGTAGGAAATCAATTTCAATTCTAATTTATTTGCCCAAATACACATACAGATAAAGATGTTGAAGAATTTCGAGTGTATTTTACCATTTTACCAAAAATACAGTCACATTCGTCAAAAACTAAATAAGTAATCAAATAATAGAATGTTAAAAATAATATAATACAAATTTAAAATACTATGTGTTATAAAACCCATGCATAATTATTTTATTTTAAAAACAGTGTCACTCAAATTTTAAACAATCATTAATTTTGTAAAAATAGTTGTGGATACCATGTTTGTATTTTCAATTTCAATTTGTGGTAGGGATATTCCTTTTTATCTGAGAATTGATTGAATAGCTGTTGTTGTTCGTTACTGATAGATTGCAGCCTTGCACAAGGGTCTATAAAGTTTAAATTTATTTAGTGTTCTTGGTTTACGCGGATATTTATTATAATATATCTTAATATGATAAGACGACCCGTGTGCATGTGGCGCAATGGTTACCATGCCGGATCGCCGCGCCAAGGGTCCTCGGTTCGATTCCCAGCGAGGCGGAAATTTGAATGATGAGTTTGAATTTCTGTTCTCGGTCTGGGTGTGAGTGTCCTTGTCTTGTGTGTTGTCCATGGCTCCCACGACACAGGGAATCCTAGTGTGGGGCTATGAGTGTGAAGCGTTATTTATTTAATGTTTGTAAACAAATAATCATGTTTCCTATATGTGTATATAAAGATATAATTCGAAGTATTTTATATTTTTGGAAAAATGTCTGGTTGCGCTTGCAATATTCAAAATATGTTTTAATTGTTACGCCATTTATCAGTCTTGGCGGCGCTAGTTTTGTACTACTGGCTAGTGAGAACTGAAACTTCAAGAAAAAAGTCAAAAAAAGTTAAGCTGTCAAGCAAACATAAGGGCTGATGAATTAATTTTTGCTCTCCACAAAGTACTTAACACAAAGTACTACTACTTGCTCTCGTCCGCATCACCGCTTCGTGATCTTTTGTTTTAACCGCTTCCTCTTTACTTATACGAGTATTATAAACCGCTTTTCATCGAACTTTAGGATTTCGTGTGCTAATATACCGCGCCAGAGCCGGCAGTAGAGGGGGGCAAGGTTGGGCAATGGCCTAGGGCGCCAAATTTGGGAGGGCACATTTAGTGTGAGGAGAAAAAAAAAAAAAATTTCTTAATAAACGTTCCCTTGGGTTCAGCAAAAAAATTTTCGAGCAAAAAAAGCTCAATTTTTATTTTCTTAGGCGCCACAATATTGTTGCCCGGAGCGTCAGTGGCTCTAACGCCGGCACTGTACCGTGCGGCTGGATTTTTGTGTTTCTGTGTGTCTGTGACTGAATGTTCGACTGTGATCGGGTAAGCAAGATCGCAGCAGCGTGAGAGACTGATGAGTCATTTGATGTGCTTGTTATAATTTATTTTGTTTAATACACCGCACCGCAACGCTCCACGGCCAACAAGTTCAACTTACTTTAATCTCATCCCTCCCCCTGGAAGACCTACTAATGGTCGACATAAAATACTTCCTTGTGGCACTCCATAGTTATTAGGCACAAAACACAGGTATGACACACACACACACACACACACACACTGGGTTAATTTTTTAATTTCTATGTAACGTTAGAAACGTTTCTAAACATTGCTTGTGTTTTCTACATACGATTTGTTCCGTTTGCGAGCAGCAGCCTAATTCACGTAACTTAACAAGTTCGATTGCAGTGCAGTTGCAGTGACGTTCCGATCAAAATGACACTTTCCGTATTCTCTAAGCTTTCGCGAGCGCTGTCAAACACGCTCACGTCACGCCAGCGCTTGTCAAACACGCTCACGTCACAAAAAGGTATTCTGCTGATGCGCGTCAAGATTCTCAGAGATTTTCGAGTCGATTTTCAGAGATCGGTTCGAGCTGTTGCAATCGGCAATTCAACAACTAATTCAAATTCTCGAATATTTTATATCGATTTTTACCGATTTTTTTCGATTTAAAAGCTGATATAAAAGCTGGCATGGTTGTCGATTTCCAGAGTTCGAGCAACACTTCACTTCACTTCACTTCACTTCACTTCACTTCACTTCACTTCACTTCACTTCACTTCACATCACTTCACTTCACTTCACTTCACTTCACTTCACTTCACTTCACTTCACTTCACTTCACTTCACTTCACTTCACTTCACTTCACTTCACTTCACTTCACTTCACTTCACTTCACTTCACTTCACTTCACTTCACTTCACTTCACTTCACTTCACTTCACTTCACTTCACTTCACTTCACTTCACTTCACTTCACTTCACTTCACTTCACTTCACTTCACTTCACTTCACTTCACTTCACTTCACTTCACTTCACTTCACTTCACTTCACTTCACTTCACTTCACTTCACTTCACTTCACTTCACTTCACTTCACTTCACTTCACTTCACTTCACTTCACTTCACTTCACTTCACTTCATTTCATTTCAACAAAATCAGCAATTTAGCAACTAATTAGCAACAAATTCTCGTATATTTTATATCAATTTTTACCGACTTGCCCATGCCAGCTTGACAGACCTAATCTCTTGGTATAGAGCTAATTGGACCATTAGGGGAAGAGTCTGACGCCACTGACTCATACATTATTCAATAATGCACCACGAGCATGAGATTGGCTTGGACTGGACGGATACCTAAGACAAGAAAAATATGTGTGGCTTGTCGATGTGAAATTTATTTAAGACTGATGTGTATTTTTGTGTTATAAATTATTCATATTCATTTTGATTATAACTTGTATGTGTATTCACACTTCACAATTTTGTGTGTATTATGCGTGTGTGTGTCAAATGTGTGATAGTGTGTGATGTTTAATTAATTTTATGTGTTCCATTAGGTTGTTGCATTAGCATTATAAAAATATTATAATAGCTTTCTATTCACCTTCTCCACATTTCAGACACGTGACGTCTTAAACTATGCCAGATTTTATACTCTTCCATCCGCTTAATTGTCGTAAAAAGGGGTACAAGGTTTTTGCTTCACATGTTTATTTTATTTATTTTATTTTATTTTATTTTGGAAAACTTACAGCTAGTTTACAAAAAGAAATTTTTGAGCATCATAACTGTGAGAGATTATGTTAATATAATAATAACGTACAATACTCGTATGTATAGATGGCATCAGGAAGTTTTGTAATAAGATACAAGTATCGGACGGAAAGTAGAAAACAAATAACCGTAGTCAAGTAATTGTATTTGTGAAGCTTTTACGTCAGTTCTTGAATGTTACCTCCATTCGAACTTCTTGAAAGTTTATCCTATCAACCCTGAAGGTAAAGTTGCAAGATAATTAATGTTTCTGTGACAAGAGAGGTAACATGTAATTTAATTAGTTTTAATCCATTAATGGCCCACTACTGAGCACGGGTCTCTCCTCTTGAGCAGGCCTAGAGCATACTCCACCACGCTGATAATTATATTATCCTGAGAAATACTCATTACCCAATTATTGTATTATAAAGCTTAATGGCATGGGTTCTGTGATTATCATGCTTACTTAACTTCGCACCACCTGATGTTGCACTAGAGATAATGCTCAAATCATTAAGAACGGGTTACTGTCTGCATTAGGGTCTGGTTACTTTCTGTATTCTTCTTTCTTTCTTTCTGTATTTCTGGCTAGCTACCATCTTCTTGTTTAAGTCAGCCGTCAAACAGTTCGTCCTATTCTGCTTGGGGGCATGAGAGCCAGTTCTTTCTTTCTTTTCTTTCTTTACTTTGCTTCTTGGCCAATAACGTACAAGCTATGTTTAAGGTATTGCTGATGTCCATGGGCAAAAATGACCACTTAAAATGTAAAAGACTTGACGGGTGGCATGTCGGCTTATTTGCTAAATAAATGATAAATCCTTGGGACAGTTTAACTTCTACCTAGTACAGGCTTGTACATAAACAACATACAAATATAAACAGACACACGACTTAACATATTTTTGCTTTGTATTTCTTTCCCAAAGCCAGTGTATTTACATATTCCTCACGAGGATAAAAACGTCACAAATAACAAATAAATCAACTCTAACAAGTACGTTATAAAGTGGATCTATCCGGGTTACAGTGAAGGACAAAACGAGACATGGCATTAATGATTATTCACCATCTTTCATTTAGACTTAAACCTAAAGGATTTTACCATACAGAGGCGCCCTAGACTATAGCCTATGAGAATCTGACTATAACCTATGTGTTATTTATTTATTTGTTTATTGCATCAACAAAGTTAACATTAAGACATGCACACATAGTTAAAAGCTAAAATAAAAAGGTGTCACTTCAATAACAGATGCAAATACATACATAGCCTCATAATGCAAAATATTTATAAGTTAAACAAATAAAGAACTAAAAAATTTCAAATTGTTCAATACATAATTACTACTGACCCTAACAAAAATTTTTATCCATATGTAATGTTTGCTTTCAGTCTATATATTTATATAAAACACAAAAAATGTTTGTACGGATGTCCTTTATAGAGTCTGAAACCATCCAACCGATATGCCTTAAAATGGTTTCATTTGAAAGGAAATAATCTAAAGGTAGTTTGAGATCATCCACTTTTCCCATACAAACATTTGAAGATAATATGTGAAGATGGCGCATAATACATACTGTCAACATTGATCTGCCATTGTCATCAGAATTTTTTTACGGGGTATCATATAAAAATATCCACTTACAGGTTATAACAAAAATATTTAGTGGGAGCACGTTCATTTTTAAAGTAGACGGTCTCTATAACAAAGGACTACGATTTTTTTAGCGTAGAAAGCCATAGAAGCCGTCAAATACCAGCTTTGGTTTAGTATCATATATATTTTAAAAACCTCTATTTCCTTCGCTGAAAGAATGATTTCATTAGAAATCCAGAATATACGCTCAACATTTGAAAAACTTTGAAAGAGAAAAGTTTGAACTCGATTTTTTTTATATATTTTCGATGTATTATAATTTTACGTCGTAAACTTTTGTTAGGTATAAGATATATTCCAATATCGTATCCACTAAAAATGCATTTGATCTCATAAAATATTGTTGGCATTGTCACGAAGATGTACGTGTACCTAATCTAATCTAATACGTGAGAAACTAAAGTACATTGATATTATATTTAGTTATTATTTATGCTTTATTTATCATCTCTTTATTATATACCGCCTTAGATGTAGGTATCTGTTTTCCCAAAAGTCGGCTGGCAGAGAATGCTTCTAGCATTAAGCCCACCTTTTTGATTAAAGGTATAATAAAGTTATAAATAAATAATTAAATAAATAAATTGTGGCAATAACATTATTCACAACAGTCATTATTGGAAATTTACGAAAACTTCAAATTTAATATAACATACTCCATTACGCTGCTCCAGTGCGGATTGGTGGAGGGGTTAGTGGCCAACCCAAATGTCGGAAGTTTTCATGCCGCCCGAGAGCCTCCAAAGCAGGGAAGCACTCATATAATTTTTTGCCACTAGCCCTACAACTTCCAACTGCGCCCCCTATTGCTTAACTTTATCACTTCTCTCGACACAAGCGGCTGGGCTATGAGAATTTGTCAATACCTACGAAATAAAACACTAAAGGAAATATATTTACAATTATAGAAGAAATACGTATAACTGTTTCCTGTAGGTATAGTGAATTTCCCATGACACTACAGCAATGCACTCTGGTAGTGCACTGGTTAAAATTTATTCACCGTAACACTAACAACTTCGTTGGTAATATAACATACCTGTACGGGCTAACACCGTACATTGTTTAATATTATTGTATAGTCAGCATTTTTAGTACCGCGCGAGGGAAATTACAGCAATTAACTTAGTACATAAGCAATCGTCGCCCGCGTCGCGTGTACTCTAGCTAGCAAATTATATATAGGAATTAATTACAGCAATAAAGTGGTTTAAATAAACTATCCGCCTTTAACTAGCAACTCCTACATGGTCCTTCGAGTCTCCGTACAGACGGGACCAAATTTCGTGTGTGCGGAGTGAACTAGCAATTTTGGATCACAGTGCCAAGCTTCGGATTACACTGGATTGCGCAAAGGCAAGCAGCGTCGGAATCCAAGTAAGATCTTTCCAATTACTCTGTATCTTTTTGAATACGCGTATTAATCAAGCAACCAACTAACTAGCAATTCCTGGCAATGGAATCTTTATTAGAAAAGCAAGAAGATTTGATTGATGCTATACGTAAATTAGGCATTAATTTTATGAAAGATGGAGCGGAGAGAAAAGCGAATGTTGATTACTTTAATCGTAGGTTGGAAACCTTAGAGACTTACTGGAGTCAGTTCGAGAGCAACCATCTACAATTATCAAGGTACGATATCCGTGAGGAATCTTATCATATTAACGGAGATTATACAAGCACGATGTCGTCATATAGGTCGTTGAAAGAGACGATTATGAAGCAGCGAGCAGAGCTATTGTCTCGGGTGGCTAAAGACTCAGCTGAGCAGGTAACCTTGCAGCCTGGGACACTAAAGCAAGCAGAGAAGGAGCAGGGTCGTGATCAACCAGCAGCCGCTAGCCAGCCTCGGTTAGATGTCCAAGAGTCAGCGGGAGGCTCAACACAGCATCAGCAACAGGTATCTAGGGGAGTATCTAGTAGAGGTGATGATATGTTACGTAAGCAGTATGTAAACTTCAGGGCTTTCTCTAGGACGGTAGCTAACATTGAGGTAGACAATATTAACGAAAAATGGGAGTTTGAGGATACTTTGAGAAATTTAGAATCACGTTGGTCTGCGATAGACAGCCTCCATTGGGAAATTGAAGCCGAGATGGATGGAGAGGAGTCTACGTATCAGGGAGTATTTAGCATGCATGAGGAAACTTACTTTAACCTAAAGAAAAACATTAATCGTAAAATGTGGGCAGTATCTCATAGAGAAAAATCTACACCAGTCATGGACATACCTACGTTCACAGGTAGTTACAATCAATGGACCTCTTTTAAAGATTTATTTTTTGAAGCGGTTCACAATAATCCATCTTTATCGAATGCACAAAAGATGCAGTTTCTAAAGAGCAAGCTGAGAGGGGAGGCGGAGTCACTGATTCGTCATATGCCGGTTAGTTCCGATAACTACTCTGTGTGCTGGGATATCTTAAATAATCGTTACAATAACAAAAAACAAATATTTACATCGCATATGAATTTATTGTTGAATATACCTAACGCTCAACAACCGTCGGTAATACATATTAAAAAGCTTCATGACTCTATCGTAGAAAACCTAAACGCTGTCAAGAACCTCGGTGTCGATACTAGCACGTGGGATCCTATTTTGGTTTATCTTTTATCACAAAAGTTAGACTCGAACACCTTTGCGGACTACATCGAATCTATAAAAAATCCGAGGGAACTTCCTAACCTTCAAGATTTCATGTCATTCCTGGAATTTAAATTTACAACCCTAGAAGCGTCTCGTAGAAAACAAGAGCAATCTACACATAAAACTAGCATACCTAAACCTAACTACAATAACTTAAAATCAAATAACTTTACGTCAAATAATATTGCACAGAAACATTTCGCATCATACAATAATACGAAACCCGCTTGGAAACCGACTGCTAACGGATATGGTTTCAAGTGTCTTCTTTGTAAGCAACCGGATCATTTATTATATCAATGCAAAAATTTCATTAACATGCCGCATAACTTAAAACTTAAAACGGTGAACCAAATGAATATTTGTAAAAATTGCTTATTTGATCATAACGGAAAGGAATGTATTTCTACTAAAAGGTGTCGCAATTGTAAGTGCAAACATCACACTTTATTGCATGACGCATGGCTACAAGCCACACCATCGACTTCACTTGAAGCGTCGAAACACGTGACTAATACAACCCACGTGACACAAGGGGATGAATCTCAGGTTCTTCTAGCAACAGCCTTAGTATATGTTACAGCAGCAAACGGTTCGAAACATATAATGCGCGCTTTGATAGATCAGGGGTCGCAAGTATCATTGATAACAGAAAACGCAGCTCAGATGTTAGGAATAAAGCGTAGGGGTTGCAGTGGGGTAGTTTTTGGTATAGGACAGAAGCAAAGCAACAGTAAAGGGATGATAAATATCGAATGTTCATCTATGTACAGTGAATTTTCATTTAATGCAGACGTACTTATAATGAATAATTTAATCAAAAATCTTCCCACTCAATCTTTTAATAAGCCATCGTGGTCACATATAAACGGCGTCCAGCTAGCGGATCCAGAATTTAACGTCAGTAGTCGCGTTGATTTATTATTTGGGGCGGATATTTATTCTACCATTATGTTAGGTAATATCATCAAAAGCGAGGATAGTTCATTACCTATTATACAACAAACACATCTGGGATGGATTTTATGCGGGACTATGATGAAAACTTTACATTGTAACGTAGTCTTAAATAACATAGAGGATATTAAGAAATTTTGGGAATTAGAGGATATCGAGGATAGCTCAAATTTATCTAGCGAAGACCAGGAGTGTGTGGAATTTTATAAAGCGACTACGGAACGCCAAAGCGACGGTAGGTACGTAGTCAGATTACCGATGAAAACGAATGAGTTACACACTCTAGGGTTGTCAAGAAACATAGCGATAGCGCAATTCCTCAACCTTGAAAAAAAGCTAATACGACAGCCACAGCTAGCGAGCCAATATAGGGACTTCATAGCGGAATACAAGGACTTGGATCATATGACACAGTGTGATGATGAGGCGATGGTCACGCAGGGTTGCTATCTACCACATCACTGTATACAGCAAGCTGGGGAAAATAATATCAATAAATTCCGAGTCGTATTCAACGCGTCCGCTAAGACATCTACGGGGGTAAGCCTTAATGACGTCATGCTTCGCGGACCGAATCTACAAAAGGATCTTCAGTCTTTGATCATAAAATGGCGACAGTATCGGTATGTAGTGACAGCTGATATTGAGAAAATGTATCGCCAAATTATAGTAAATAAAGCGGATCAGGTTTTTCAAAAAATAATTTGGCGGGATTCAATTAACGAGCAACTTAAATCGTATCAGTTGAGGACTGTAACGTACGGGTTAAAAGCCGCACCATTTTTAGCAATGATGACGTTGAAACAGCTAGCTGAAGACGAGCGAGAAAAATATCCTGAAGCGTGTAAGGTTCTAAAAGAAGACTTTTTTATGGATGATCTCTTAACAGGGGCTCACTCAATTGAGGAGGGTCAACGACTGATTACTAATCTGAACAAATTAGTAAAATCGGGTGGATGTAATTTGCGGAAATGGGCTTCAAATTGTATCGGATTACTTGAAAGCTTAAAAGAAGATAGTAAACGTAGCAATAACCAGTTTATATTTAAATCAGATGATACAAAAACCTTGGGCCTGACCTGGAACGTAGAGGAGGATACATTTACTTTTAAACACCAACTAAGCAATGATCTAACTTCAAAGCCGACAAAACGAATTTTATTAAGCGAAATTTCAAAACTATTTGATCCTCTGGGGTGGCTAGCTCCAGTCGTCATGAATTTAAAATTATTATTTCAAGAAGTTTGGAAAGCTGGGCTTGATTGGAACGACCCGGTACCGGACGGTATTTTTTCAAATTGGTTAAAGCTAAGACGGGATATAGACAACATCGAGCACTGTAAGGTACCTAGATGGATTGGAAGCTGTAATGGTGACACCATTCAGTTACATGGGTTCTGTGACTCATCATTAAGGGCCTATGCATGCGTGATTTACGCGCGGATTCAAAACAACGATAAAACATCAATTGTATTAGTAGCCGCTAAAACTAAACTCGTACCGCTAGCAAAAGAGATCACATTACCGAGGTTAAAACTTAGCGGAGCTCAGTTACTGTCCAAACTAATGATCAAAATTTTACAAACCTTATCAAGCTATAAAATTGAAGTTTTCGGATGGTGTGACTCTAAAGTAGTCCTAGGTTGGTTACAGGGCGATCCAGGAAGGTGGAAGCCTTTCATAAGCAATCGAGTCAAGCTTATCACTTCAGTAATGCCTAGTCGTTGTTGGAGTTACGTAAAGTCGTCTGAAAACCCCGCAGACTGTGCCAGTCGGGGTCAGCTAGCTACACAGTTACGCGAAAATACCTTGTGGTGGGAAGGACCAGCTTGGCTGACGTCATTTAAGCAAAAAGAAGAGCAAGATATATATACAACCGATATAGAAACATGAGCGAAGCTATCAAACGTCATTCAAACTGATTCTACGGAACCCACAATAATTAATGAGCTCTTACTTAGACATAGTTCAATAACAAAAATAATTTCCATTGTTGCATGGATACTACGGGCGATGAACTTGAAACGTAAACAGCTGCCAACATATCTTACTCTGCAAGAATTACACAAAGCGAAATTAATTATTACTAAATACGTGCAAGCCAGCGAGTTTAGCGAAGACATTAATTGTTTAAAGAAAAATAATACTTTAAAATCAAACAGCAAGCTATTAAATTTAAATCCATTTATCGATCGAGACGGTATTTTGCGTGTCGGCGGGAGACTAGAAAAATCTAATTTAAATCCTGAAACTAAACACCCAGCTATATTACCACATACCAGCCGCTTGACAACCCTAATCATCGACGAAGCACATAAACAAACCTTTCACAGTGGTGCCCGGCTGACCGCTACGTGGATAAGACAGAAGTGGTGGATTCTGGGAGGAAACAGAGCGGTCAAAAAGCAAATTAGAATGTGTGTTATTTGCAGAAAGCATAAACCTCAGCATCAGTACCAACTAATGGGAAACCTTCCCGAATCTAGAACTACACAAGCCCCACCCTTCTATCATACGGGGGTGGATTTAACGGGATTTGTAGACGTCAAGGCAAATAGTGGTAGAGGGATTAAAACTACCAAAGGGTATATTGTGCTATTCGTTTGTATGGTAACCAAAGCCGTACACATTGAGCTGGTTTCGGACTTGACAAGCGCAGCCTTTTTATCGGCCTTGAGGAGGATGGCCGCCAGACGTGGTGTGCCACACCATGTGTACAGCGATAATGGCACCAATTTTATCAAGGGTAATCGGAGCCTACAGGAGGAGGAGTACTTCGAGCTACAACAAATTATTGATAAAGATTTTTTAAAGCAAGTTACAGAGATGAACATCGAGTGGCATTTCCAAGCTCCACGGTGGCCAAGCGCATCAGGATTGCAAGAAAGAGGAATTCGTAGCATCAAGAGTCATTTAAAACCGGTGATAGGTGATCAAAAGCTAACCTTTGAAGAGTACTCGACACTCCTAGCCCAAGTTGAAGCGTGCCTCAACTCGAGACCGCTTTGTGCGCTGACAGAAGATCCCGAAGACCTCGAGGTATTGACACCAGCTCACTTTCTTACCTGCCGAGCCGATCTAACTGTAATTGAAACGGATAAGGATGCGAGAACTAGATGGCAATTGGTAAGAAAACTGTTAGATGATATCTGGAAGCGATGGAAAAGAGAGTATTTAACTCAGCTAACGGTGAGAAGCAAGTGGCTCAAGCGGCAGCAGAACATTAAGATTGGTGATATCGTTTGTATCCACGAGGACCTCCTACCACCTGGAAAATGGTCAATGGGAAGAGTCGTGGAATTACATCCCGGAACTGATGGCATCGTACGAGTCGTGACTCTGAAAACAAGAAATGGCTACATGAAAAGACCGGTCCTAAAGCTATCTGTGCTACCTGTGCAACAACAAACCGCGGAGGAAACCAACGCTACCACCTCTGCAGCTGTAACGAGAGTAAAGATAACTAAACCTACTAGCATTATAACAACATTGTTATATATAATTTTATTTATGAATATTTTCACATCTACGCAAGCCCAATTACACGTGAATCAACTAGATCGTAATCAAACCCTATATTTTGATAAAATCTCAAACCTACAATTTGTTCAAGACGAGTGGAAGCTAGTAGTTTACTATGAGTTGGAACCGTTCTGGCAAGGAAACTTTGCATTACATAAATATATAAAACATTTGAACCGGACCTGCGTATTATCGAATTATACATCTCATTGCGATGTTCTGTTGACACAACTACGTCATGGCTATTCAGAACTGCAATACTACAATCAAATGTTACTTACACAGCATAGTAGCTCACAGCCTAGACGGCGTCGCGGATTAATCAATGGAGTCGGCTATGTATCTAATTATCTGTTTGGGGTATTAGATGAACGGTTTGCCGAGCAGTATCAGCGAGACATAACTCAAATTCGTACTAATCAAAAATATCTAACGGGACTGTGGAAAAATCAAACTTCGATCGTGGAAGCAGAATATAATCTTCTTAAACGCGCCGAAGATACTATGACCAAGCAGCATGAAGCGATACATGAAAACCTAAATATTCTCAGCGAATCACTTACCCAGCTAGCGAATCATATCAACCAAAATAACAAAGCAAGCGATCTGTCTCTTGGAGCTCTAGCAGCCAGTAATATGCTAAATAATTTGAGGGAGATCCAGGGTATGCTATTGAACCAGATAACTGACATCTACCACGGAAAATTCAATTTTCATCTCATTACTCCCGAACAACTGCTACATGAACTCAGTATAATTTCCTCACAGCTACCGTCCGACCTCAGTTTACCTGTACAGAATGTCCATAGAGATCTACGTAACATATATTCTTTACTTAAAGTTAAAACAAGAATGTTAAAAGATTACCTACTATTCGAAATACGAATCCCCCTGATAAACAGAGACAACTACGAGCTATATCAACTTATACCTGTACCTACAGAAACTAAAAATAATTTAATGTTAACTTTGACACCTAAATCTAAATATGTAGCGATTAATTTACGAAAAGATACCTACATTACCATAACTGACAGGCAAGTAAGCGAGTGTTTAACTTACGAATTAGATACTTACCTATGTTACCTACAGTCACCTATCCATCAGCTGAGAGGAGACGACGACCTATGCGAGACCGCTGACAAGACGAGGACGTGTCGATTAACTGCGACTACGTGTACTAACAGGTGGGTCAGCTTACATCAATTAAATACCTACCTGTATTTTTGCTGCAACCAGTGCACCGTGCGAGCTCATTGTGTAGTGGATCAGGTTACCTCTTATCGCCTAACGCGTGCAGGCATAGCTACATCGGGCGAGTGCATGATAAAGACGGATGACACTATCATTTATTCACACAAGCTCCGACAACCCGATACTTTACATCTGAAGCCAGAGGTAATCGTCACGGATGTACCGCCAATTAATCATCTATTCAATTTATCTATTTCGTTGCTTGATATGACTGACACCGGTGCTGAAAGCAGAAGAGTTAACTTAGCCAAAATCAACCAGAGTATCCAGCACGTAAAGGAGCAAGCCGAGCTAGCAGACGTACAGGTGTCTGTCCATGACGTCCGTACGTTGCAATTTATCTACTCCTTGCGGGTGTGAGCATCGCGGGAGCGATACTGGGGTGCAAAAGAGTGAGGCGCCGCTGGCGTGTCGCTAGCGCACCGGGGCAGCCGAGCCGAGCGACGGTCGTCGAGACGTCGACGGTCAACGAGGAGCACGGCCGCGGCACCAGCAGTGAGAGTGCAAAGTGTAATCAGTGTGTGGTGTACAGTGAAATAAGTGAAAGTGCGCGTAAACGAGATCAAGGCACCGAGCCTGATCCACGTAAATCAGTGTTTTAGTGACTGAAATTTATGAATTTTCAGAGTATCATTTTATATTGTCTTTGTTTAGTTATATTTTTGTCATATATTCATTGTAATGGATTACTAGCTTAATTTTAACTTTTCAATTTATCTTCATCTTAATTTAGATATTTTATCTCCCCCGGGAGCATGTACGGGCTAACACCGTACATTGTTTAATATTATTGTATAGTCAGCATTTTTAGTACCGCGCGAGGGAAATTACAGCAATTAACTTAGTACATAAGCAATCGTCGCCCGCGTCGCGTATACTCTAGCTAGCAAATTATATATAGGAATTAATTACAGCAATAAAGTGGTTTTAACTAAACTATCCGCCTTTAACTAGCAATTCCTACAATACCAATATAGTTGGTAGCATTGCTAACATAGTTGGTAACATAGTTGGTAACATAATATACCAAATCAAATCAAATCAAATCATGCTTTATTGTGGACAATAGGTTTGTATATAGGTGTTACAAAGGTTATATAGTAAGCAAAGTCCGCTATGTCCTACCTTAAAGGCGTACAATTTGTTACATTATTAAAATAATATAAAATCATTACACATTATAATTAAGGAATAAAGTAAAAACGAATCGCGTATAAATCAGACCCAAAATAAAATTAAAGTTTAATTTAATTTAAAAACAAGAAATTAAAATTTAAGATTAATTGGCAATGTCATAATTTAAATTATATAAGAATACCAACATAGTTATTGGTAGTGCTACGGTTATAAAATAAGTGATCGTATTTTATAAATTCATGACGATTCATCATGACCTAAGTGGGTCAAATCATTATATTAAAGTCAGCATAGTACACAAATATGTACATGCCTTTGCGTAATTAAATAAACCGAAATTTTAAATACTAGAACGTGTGATACCACCAATATAGTTGGTAACATATTTGGTAACATAACATACCAATATATTCAATAGTGCAACAGTTAAGATTTATGATTATTCATCATGACCAAGTGGGTCAATACATTATAATAATGTCAACACAGTACATAATATTATGTGTATGCTGTTGCGTAATTCTAATCTAAAATTTCAATTGCTAGAAGCATGGTAGCGTGGCCGAGCGGTCTAAGGCGCTGGTTTAAGGCACCAGTCTCTTCGGAGGCGTGGGTTCGAATCCCACCGCTGCCAGGGGATATTTTTTTATCGTTGTTTACTCAATTTGTATTCCAAGATTCTGATGTATTAATTTTATTGCATAAATCATAGATTGGGTTTTTGTTTGTTTTAATAGTTAAAAAGACTTGTCGTTAACTTATATCTTCATGTATTGTTACTTAGTTTCGGTGACTATTATTCTATCAGTGTAAACAAAAATTAACAAAATTACTTTGTGAACACCGAAGTGCTCTTAGCCAGCTTCTCAGATTTAGTTAAGGCACTTCTAGCTTGCAATATCGTAACTAGGCTTTCGGGCGACAGAACACACCACATTCTGGTTATTCACGTTGAAACGTACATTAGTACAGATCACTAAGGTTAAAGTCACTTTAAAAAATCGGTTAATAAATCAACTGAAATTCCTATCAAACAAACCTACTATTTTTATTTGTTGCTCTTTCACTCAAAAACTACTGAACTGATTCATGTTTATCATGCAGTTAGACCATGATCTGGAATAAGCAGTAGCGTTAGGGTTGGGTGGGTTTGGGCGACCGCCCAGGGCACCAGGTTTAAAAGGGCGCCGCAGGTAGTCATAACGGAACCCTTATAGTTTCATCATGTCTATTGTCTGTCCGTCCATCCGTCCATCCGTCCGTTCGCAGCATAGCGTCGATTCCCTTACGTCCCAACTCAGAGTCACTAACGGTTACTTAAATCGCTTCTTAGTCTTTATTAATTTGGATGATGTGGCTCTGAGATGGGGCGTTAGTGTTGGAAAGCTGTAACTTGATTTACATATTTATTATTTTTGTATGGATTTCAATGGCAAATAGGAGCGCCGTAAGAATCTTGCCTAGGGCGCTGGTAGTGCTTTAGCACTAGTGGTGGTTTAGTGGTAGTTTAGTGGTTTTAACCGGCACTTAGAATAAGATATAGGATACCTTATTATAGTGAAACGCGGCAAAGCCGGGGGAAGAGCTCTAGTGGCTGAATAAATGGAAGTTCAAATTAACGCCATGTTACTAAACTAACACGTTGGATCAGTTTACTAAGTCTATATTGTATCAAAGTTAGTAATGGTAACTTCCTACAATAGCAAGGCCACTTACGTATCTATTATAGCAACAAACAATTGGGTAATAGTTGTTTGCCTAAACATGTTTGAACCGAACTTTTATAATCATAATTAATGATCTTAGTTTTGACCTAACATTATCCTTCAGGAAAATGTACCTACTTAACATTTTTTGAAATGCTTTCACCTCTTCGGAGTCATTATATTATTGAGAGAGCGGTCATAATATTAGGGTATGTTTGACAATCCGTTGCTATTCCTCACGAATTTCTGCTTTCCTGGTGCATTTGTGGATAGAGGCTCCCACAGTAGCCTTAATCAGGTCTACCCAACGTGCGATTTGCGTTCACAGATCTCTGTGTTTGTTCTACTTGGTGAATGTACGCTATTACTTATGTTATATCAGATTATGGTCTATCTGAGTGCTAAATTTCATGAAAATTCGTTCAGTAGTTTTTGCGTGAAAGAGTAACCCATCCATACATTCTCAGTCCACACCAACCTTCCCATTTATAATATTAGTAACATAAGATATCGCATATTCCATTGTGCACATAAACCAATGATAAACAAATAAGATGAAATCAGAAGTGGGAGGAATTACGAACTGTGATCATAGTTTCCCGTCTTTCTTTTGTTCATATAGTAGGTACAAGATGAAAATTTGGTACATTAAATTTACAGTTATTCAAATAAATACACTTAACTAAATATAGTTTTACTATCACGTGTAGAAAGTCGCGTGCAGACTAGCGCTATTGATAGGTAAACGGTATGTAATGGCGTGCGTCTAAATTTGTTGCCTTTCCACCTACGCAGACCTGTACAATAGGCTAGTTGACAAAATTTGGAAATTAGTTTAAAACTATAGCTTAGCATCTATTTCACCCCAAAAATATATTATTCTAAGAAAAATAAGTCTTTTACATTAGTATTTTGAGTTTTTAGAAATGAACTTGAAATTGACCGCGAAAAAGGCCAAGACTGTCATGGTGTTTTGAATGACGTCGCATCTCGCGAAACAGCCGTGTTTGTGTATGACAGTCAATTGTGTTTTTTAATAAATAATGAATTCCTCGAATTATAAATACTGTATAGTGCCCCAATGTAAAAATACAACGATAAAAACGCCAAACAAATTATTCATATACGTTCCAAACAATAAACAAATACGTAGAAAGTGGTTAAATATGGCAAGGAGGCAAGATGCTCTTACTTTATCAACTGATTCCACAATTTATTTCTGTGAAGATCATTTTGATGTAAGTAATAAACACAACTTGATGTATCTATTTATAAATGTATAGTAAAAGAAATGAATTTTGCAAAATCTACCATAATATACATACCACACATAACCTATAAAATGTTATGACTTGAGTAGGGTTTTATGATTTATTTGAGTTACAGTAATTTTGGGCAAATTACTGCTGTTTGCTTTGTTAAATCCTGATTGCATAGCAAATTACATCTGTCTTTCAAGATTAAACTAAAAACGAACTGTATTAATTTAACGAGAATTGCTGAAAACTCCAAATAACCTGTTCATTTTATACGAAAATGACAGCTACAACGTAGTGTTTCGCGAGGTGTGACGTCACGCTTCCATGCGCTTCACTGATTGATGTTTAATGTCACGTGATTGAACGCCTCAATTTGTCGATTTTATTTTCCAAAAATATTATTAATCTTTTATTATTTTAATAGAAAAGCTGCATTTTTGTTTACTAATTATCATGGTTAATCATTAGAAACTCTAAGCCATTCGATTTATACTTAGTGGAAACAAGCCTATTCATTCGGCGTACTTGGCCAACATCTAAATACCCTCGATATGTATTTTAATAACATTTGAATAGATCTTAAAATCCAATAACCAGAGACTACCATTAAATGGTTACGCACGTGCTCTAACTCAGCTGTTTCTTACAACTAAATTATTTATATCGGTTCATTTGAATCTTAGGGCAATGACATAAAGTTGATTATTGCTTATTTATTTGGGTTGAATTAGATTGGATAATTGTTTTGCGTTGAAATTTTGAGACACTATGTCTATAGTAATAAAGATCATGTTGCATGAATTAATATGTAATTCAAAGTAGTATAAAACGCAATGCCGATGACATTATTTTGCTCGTGGCTGAGCCACGTGATAAACAAATTATTTTCTGGACATTACAGGCTTGGTTGATTTGACTGTTAATTGAAAACATACAATACATAAAGCTTAATTAATATTAACTCTAGGCATCGAGCACATACCCAAAAATTATTTTAAACATAATCTTTTACATTTTTAAATCTGACAAGCGAAAAATATCGTCAGACTTCTTGATTGTTACCAATTTTGCTGACTGTCAAAGGAAAAACTCCGAAGTGTTCAATCACTAAAGGAATTACAGGTCAAAGGCACTGGTTTCTTTTTTGATGGAAATAGCCGCTGACGATCCACCTGATTGTAAGTGGCTATCGTATCCATGAACATCAGCAACAATAAAGGCATCACTGATGTGTTACCGGCCAAGAAAGAGAGAAGAAAAAGAAAGAAAGGACTGGCTCTCACACTACCAGCCGGAACACGACGAGTCGTTTGACGGCTCATGCTCAAGGGTGGTAGCTATCCAGGCAAACTTCATGGAGAAAAAATAATAGTAATAATGCTATTAATTAACAATTGAAATCAATATTACCAATGTAATCCCTCCAAGGGGCCCTACCACCAGCTGGCCGGATTTAGTAGCCTCTTACGACACCCATCTGGCTCTGTATGAAAGTCACTCGCCCCTGTGAGTAGCGTTTACGTGACAGTCACAAACACGTTTGATTTTATTTTAGAATTTCTCTTTTTCTATAACAAATTGCGGATTAACCTGATATTTAATATTTAAAGAAAAATATGACTGTAATTTTAAACTCTCATTTTACTTGTTTCAGTCGGTAGCCCGAAAGTCCCAGTCTCCTTTTTATTGAATACAAGTGCAATTTGTTCTTTGTGTTGTACGCTTTCGGTAATCGACCTAACCCTAACCCGTGTGAAAAGGATTTGCGAAGAATTATTTTCGATAAATTGTTGATTCGACTAATTGTAATTCTACGAATTGCTATTCGAAGAACTGTCATTCGATGAATTAGTTGTTCTACGAATTGTTTTTTTCGATGTATTGTATTGCGCGATTTGTATAATAATTCTATGAATTGTTTTCGATGAATTTTCCGCAGACGGTGAGAGAAAAATCAAGCCCAGCAGTGGGACAGTTATGAGTAGTGAAGAAGTACAATATAATATTATATTATCCCCTACAACAATGTAGTGCTAACACTATTAGTGACTGAGCTGAAGCGTTTTATTTTGAAATAGACCAAAGACCAAAGGTGAATATATGTATTGCTGTATTATGATATTTCCATCATAAATAGACTTCCAACGATTCGTATATTTTCAGATAGGCACTTTATAAAGGTCAGGCGTTCTATCGGAAGGTGCTGATTCTTAATTCGGTTCAACCCGGGTCGTGCAGGCAGTTGATAAAACCTCTGCCTATATCGATTTAGCACTTCGATAAATTCCTTATAACAATTCTCACGCCGGTCACGTATTCCTGTTAGCCACGCGTCCCTGACTGGGATAGCCTATACCGTGCTTGCCCTTATCTGAGTCTTTCATATCCAGTATTGACCCAGTTAAGTTATTGATGAAATTCGGAAGTACCTAATTGTTAAGACAGAGAAGCCTTACTTTATATAAGTGTTACAGTCATAACTTTAGAAAATAATGTCTAGCTTGTGACGATTGAGTCCTTCAGCTATAGCCAGAACAGCAAGCCCGAGTAAGACCGCCTTGCATATCTATACTAATATTTTTTTATATCTATACAATTTTTTTTTCTTAATGCTGCGAACTGTAATCACTCGTCCGAACTGCGACACAATAAAGGTCGTACTGAAAATCAGTAGCCGTGGTTACCCGCGGCATATGTTGAGTGCGTACCTTTTTTGTAGAGCAGTGCTGCAGCAGGTTATGTCGATTTTGTAACTTATAATATTTTATAAATGATTTATTTAGTGTACATTTTATAACTTGTTGCAGTGCTTAGCAAAATAATTTATTTATTCCTTTCTTTCTTTCTTTCTATAATAAAAAGGAAAGATTTGATTGTTTGTTTGCACTGAATAGGCTCCGAAACTACTGTACCGATTTGAAAATTTCTTTCACTGTTGGGAAGCTACACTATCGCCGGGTGACATAGGGTATATTATAGCATCAAAAAAATTAGGGATCCTTAATAAAACTCCAATAATGCAACCCAAGGTGTAAAAAATAAAGAAAACCGAAGCAAAGCGAGAGCGGTTACTCGTTTCAAAATAAAGATAGAATTACTTGCATGATAAATGGTCTTTGACAGTGTCATTGAATTAAAAGCTTATAGAATATAAATTGCCGCAGATTATTTTACTCATTTCACAAAAAAGTAGCTGCAGAATACTCGACAAAAATATAAAAAATTCCACCCCTTGCATTTATTAACTACGTGGAAATTCTCGTAAGATTGATTATGACAGCTCAATAGAATATCCGATATTGAATATGCGAAAATTTCATCGCAAATTCAGTTAAGCTGGACTCAATTAATGTTTACTAAATGTAAGGGATGAACCGTTATGGCCAGCGTTATTACTATTGTTTATTGAAATCACAATGATTTTGAAAGTAAGGATAAGCCCTTCGATACATGCTACTTCTTAGAAACAAAAAGTAGCGCCATCTCTTTCTCTGTCTTACGAATTGCGTGAAATCTGATCAGCGTTGCCGCCATCATGTTTTTAGGGTTCTGGAGTAAAATCGGAACCCTTATACAGTAGGCGCTCGAGTTGAATGCAGTCGGGGACTGAAGTGAGGGGCAGTAGCGTGCCTCGAACACCCAGAGTGTAGTGTCACTAGTGTCAAAGTAATGTTGTCTTTGATAATTATCGCGCGCATTCTTTGATATCGATTCATTTATATTTAGTGTGCTTGAAAATAAAGCTTTAAAACTTATGTTTTAATCAATTTTAGATACCTTTTATTTACCTACATACCAAACATCAGATCAATCAGTTCAACTAAATTGGTCAGATTTTATTCTTTATCAAAATCGGTTAAGTAGTTAAGAGGACACGTACGTGGTAACGAACATCGGTGTCTTAGCACATTTCGGGGACGCCTGAACAAGGACGAAGCATTCTTGTTGAACACATAGGTGGCCGCTTGAACAATCAAGAGATTGGGATGAGCTTCAGCGGACTTGAAGTAGTTCGTGGAGAGCCACTTCATGTAATGAGGTATGCTTGGAAGCTCGAGATTGCGATGGAGATCTACATTATGTAGGTACGAACCACGGGCAGCCCGTGGCCGTACGCAAGAAGCAATTTTGAATCCGCTGCAGCGAGATGGTTTGCCTCTGTGCAAAGACCACGCTGGCGTAGGTCATGACGAGACGGACGCAAGTCTTGTAAAGTGTCGTCTTGTTACGGAGCGACATTTTACTCGTCTTGTCTATCATCGGATACAGTCTCCCTAGTATGAAGGCGGATCATCTTTTTATCAAGAGTGACCCCCAGATATCGCCCCTTCAGTGGAAAAAAGCATAAGATGAAAACTGCAATTTTACAGAGGAAAAAACTGTTAAAATATGAGTAAGCAGTCAAAGGCATTTTTTTAAGACATTACGATTTCTTGCACAAAACCGTCAAGATTAATGATAAAAATTTGAAAAAAATGAGCATATGCAGCTTTAGTCCCTCTTTCCAATCAAATTAATTACTAAAATTCAACGTAAGACGACTTATGCTTTTTTTCCCCTGAGGGTGCGGTACCTAAATTGTTTTTCCCAGGGAATGGGACGATCGAACTGACACGGGGCGTGTCATTTTCCTTTTACGGGCTCTATTCAAGTATATGGCTGAGCTTTTCTCAGGATTGACCTCAATTCTCCATTTCCTAAACCATTCGACTAGGGCGGTGGTCACTCCTTCACCAGTGCGCACATACCTTTTAAAAATTAGAGGTGAAGGATTCAAACGCTAAGGCTATCACTGATATACGATAATATTGTTAACTGATATGAATTGTGCAATTACTATATCTCAAAAGCCCAATAGGACACTGGCTGCCGAGCTATCTGTCTACATTGTATAGGTACCTAACATTTTCTCGTTGTTCGCGCTTTAAAAAGTGTTAAAGTATTTTTAATATTTTCTTCAAATTGCAGTAATGATAGTGGTCAATAGACTCTGGGAGAATACCCGTTGGTTAATAACAATAGAATATTTTTTTAACAAAATAAAAACTAAAATCAGGCTGTCCTAAAATTTCACTTTGGGAAACCCAAGCTCAACAATGGGAGTTATATTGCAAAATTTACAAGACAGAAACTATTTCAACATGATACTGCACTAAAATAGACATTAAATTTGTGAGGAAACTTACACTTACTTGAAGTTATCGATGTAGTTCTTCATTATAGTGAAGTATTAGCAATCTTAATATAGCCTTCTGGTAGTTTCATGGCATTTAATTATCATAGTCATAAGGATGGAACTTTGTTCCTTGTATGCAACATTTGGAATGTCATCATGAAGTTATGACGAAAGTTTAACACCAAGCTATTACCTAGTCTTCTAGTTTGATACTTGTAATTTATGAGTGCATTCATTGTTAAACTAATAAACAAACGAAGTAGCATCGTCTTTACAACATTTCAAACATAAAAATATAACGAGTTTAAAAAATTTTTGAGGATTTCCGTGCTTTGAAGGGCACATAAAGTCGCCGGTCTCTGCTGTAGTCGTTAAGCCAATAATCGATTTTGTTTACTCACCGTTACGTATCATCGACTATATAATACACACCTAAATAAGAAGATAAATCTAAAGACATACGTTTCCCGTCTGCAATATAAAAGGCCCTTTTTATATTATTCTTATTATGTAGGCGTGATTGATTATGAATAAAAGACCGTAGACGCTTATTCGTTCACAGACCTATGTCTACGGTATGCTGTGAATAGTACCTTTGTCGGGCTTACATTTGATTTACATGGGCCTGAAATCTGTGTAACATTTCTGTAGGCGCAAAAGATTTACTGGAGACCGGCTGTCACATACTATACTAGACATCCTCGTGAATACTTATTTTATACAATATAAACACTTTTTACTTTCGTACTCATTTTAGATTAAAATTCATTATTATAATAGAGCACACATGGTACAGTCAGGTTACCAGTTGGGGTTAAGCTGTTGCATGGAAAAGGCGAGACGTTTTTAAAACGTTTACCTTAAAAAATATGTATTATCATCATCGACCCTATACTTTTGTATACTTTTATATCTTGACTAGAGAGTGAACCAAGATCCAGCTAGGTCATCTATCACGATATCGTGGCATAAACTTTATGTATACTAATATTATACAGCTGAAGAGTTTGTTTGGTTGAACGCGCTAATCTCAGGAACTACTGGTTTGAATTGAAAAATTATTTTTGTGTATGATAGTCCATTTATCGAGGAAGGCTATAGACTATATAACATCATATATTTAAGTAGTTAATTTTTTCCACAAATTAACTCGGGTGAAACCGCGAGGCACAGCTAGTTTTTAATGAGAATTTTAAATATAACAGGTAGGCGTGCGTGATTTTGCACTTCTCCTCGACGTGTCTCTATTCTCGACTCGACGTTTCAATGACAGTAAATTTTCTCGATTTGAAATGCTTTTATCTCTTAAATGTTGTATTGTACTTTCAGGGTAATATGAGTTCACGTATATCAAGAGGAACACTTTTTTTATAACATTAGATAGTCCTTAAAAATACTATGTTTAATATAATATCAAAAAAACTGATTCAAATAAGTTTTCCGTGGACGTCGTCCGTGTTCTGTGTGTGCGGATCCTAGTATGTACCAGTAAAAAACCCGAAAAACTTTACTTATCGAGTCTAACTTTGTTTCATTCGCTTTATACTTTAAATTGAAAATCCCCTGAAAATCACGGTTAATGGATGCCATATATGATCAAGTGTACTTGTCAAGTCTGCAGTTTGACTTGTCAAATTTGCAGTTTGACTTGACGCGCCATCCAGTGTGCATGAGATAACTATATGCCCAGATAGTTTACCGTGGCCATACACGATCAATCAAGTATACTGGATGCCCTGATGCCCGTAACCTTTATCGTCTAGTTTTAACTCCAGCATCTAGAGACGACTAATTTTTTAATGTACCTACTGCTCTTCATAAAGTTGTTGTATTTAAATTAGACTTGCGCTTTTGGATTTTCCTAATTTTTTCTATAATATATTCCACCGATTCGGCAAAAGTATGCAGAAAGTCGCAACTTTGGCGATCGCATCGGCCGAATGTTTTTAGCAGTTGTTTCAGGTCCGTGATATTTTTGATGTTTTTGTTGCCGAGCCGAATTTGTGTTTAGCTAGACTAACTTTAGTTTGTATAAAAGTTAGCGTTCGCGGAATCTAGGTTGCAATTTGCATTCTGTACTGTAAATATTTTAGATCATAAACTATTGAATCAATACGTTTTTGAACACGTTCAATCGCTGTCCTAACTAAACAAAATAGTTACTCACTTTATAAAAAATAAATCTCTTATATATACAACAAAAGATTAACAATGAACAATGAGTATCTCAGTTTCGCAAGGATCTCAAGTGGCTCCCAATTCGACTTCGCAGGAACACTCGGATATTGTGCTTACTCTTTAAGATTTTGCATGACCCCTCTTCTCCCATGTACCTTCGCAGCCGATTTTCCTTCACACATCCTCCTGATGCACCTTGCAGGTCACATCTTAAAACTTTATTGATGTTCCCTTCCCATAATTCCTGCCTTTATTCCCGTTCTTTCTCAGTCCATGGGGTGAGGTTGTGGAATTCACTACCAGCTCAAATAAGAGACTCTAAAACTATCTCAACATTTAAAAAACTCGTTAAGGACTTCTACTTAGCTCAAACTTGATGACAATGTTATACCTATTTAGAATGTGTATAATATTATTAGTATAATATGTAAGTATGTAAATATAGTATGTATGTATTGGTTTATATGTATGTATACATAAGTATGTATGTATGTATATTTTGCTATATGTATTTATATGTAAGTAGTATTTAATTATGTGGTACGCAGTGAGTTTGCCTCATTCAATCTCTATTCCACTTATGGGCCTACTGGAAGAGATTTCTTAATAGGAATAAGTAGTGCCCTTGTACAAATTGTCTCTTAAATTATTTATCCTGTAAATTTTTTTGTGTGTACAAATAAATAAATAAATAAATGAACCTGTCACATAAATATCTTCGAGAATCGAACTCGGAACCCTTCGTTTCGCAGGCAGAGTCACCGATTACTGTATGATTACCTTAAGGTGGACCATCATCGAAGCAACGTTATCTAAGAAACAGTTTAAGATTTATAAATTAGAAAAATATTTAAGTATCTCTCCTCCAATCTGCACTGGAACAGCGTGGTGGATGTCTAGGCCTCTTGAAGAGGAGAGACCCGTGTCCAGTAGTGGGGCATTAGTGAAGACACTACAATTGTTGAAAAATAACTTAAAACCATTGAAGTATAATGTCATAGAATAGACATCTCGAACAAAATGTGTGGTCCCGCCGGGAGCTTAGATTTTTAAAATTGAGCCCCGGTTCTCCTTTCAAAATCGAACGAATCCATTGAAGATTGAAGCCACGTGGCGCCAATGCATTGGGACATACATGGTGTTCGCGGTGTCGGTTCTATATGCTAGTAATAATACTTCAATGCTTAAAACTAAAGCAGTGATAGCCTAGTAGTTAGAACGTTGGTCTCCCGAACGCGGGGGCCCGGGTTCAAATCCTGGCACGCACCTCTAATTTTGAAATATTATGTGCGTATTACAAGTTAATTATCACTTGCTTCGGTGAAGGAAAACATCGTGAGGAAACCTGCACACCTGAGAGTTCTCCATAATATTCTCAAAGGTGTGTGAAGTCTACCAATCCGCACTTGGCCAGCGTGGTAGACTATGGCCTGTACCCCTCACATTGTGAGAGGAAACCCCGAGCCCAGCAGTGGGACAATTATGGGTTGTTGCTTTGCTTTTTTTTTGCTTAAAACTGATATTAACAGGATTTTCATTTTTGACGTATCCTTGTACCGACCACACCGTCCAGTAGGTGCAACAAACCCGTAAACACTACCGTTAGCGTTACCGTACCACTAGCCCAAAAATCGTCACTAGAACATTGTGGTCAATCGCAATTACGGGGAGAGATATTTTACAGTAAGTCGTCCAAAGCCACCTATAAATCTATCGATTCATTTATGTCTTAAAAATTCCGACGAATCGATTAAGATTGGTCGTTAAAAATCCACGGTTCATTAATTCTCACCTAATGGCTTTAGTCATTAATGAAGTATTTCTCGTAGCGTTCTAAAATTTATTTTCACCTTTCAGGAATGTTTTATTTTGAAATAGTGACAAGTCAATATACTACTATCACTTTGCCCTCGGCGTGCCTACTGTTCCCACTTCGTTGCTCGCGCTTTATATGTAATATTAATACTCTAAGCCCTCGGCTTTGCTCAATTTTCTGAGATAATTAGTATCATTATGTTAATCTACATCATGGTTGGTTTCATGAAAACCGTTCAGTAGTTTTCACGTGAAAGCGGAACAAACATTCATACAGCCAAACGAACTTTCACAATTGGAACGAAGTTCCTTATCGCGCGTTGTGAAAGGGGGCTAGACGGAAAAAATTCTTACGACACTTTTTGATTCTTACAAAAAGTCGTGACGACACTTTTTGCTATTGGAACGAAGTTCCTTATTTTACTTATGTTAGGGCCAAAGAATCTCAACAGCGTGATTCAGAAAGTTGTACAGCGCCATCTAGTTTTACTTATGTTAGGGCCAAAGAATCTCAACAGCGTGATTCAGAAAGTTGTAACTAGTTGAAACTAGATGGCGCTGTACAACTTTCTGAATGACGCTGTTGAGATTCTTTGGCCCTAACATAAGTAAAATAGGAAATATCGAAAGGAACTTCGTTCCATCCGGGTGTCCCTTGACACCTCTCAAGTTTTTTATAATATTAAGTAGGACAGGGATTAGTTAAATCGATTGCGTGATTTGAATTTCTAAACAATGTAAAATACGTCAACAGTATCTGGAGGAGCGTGTAAATAGCTCCTCCAAAGGAACGGGGTTGAGACTAGCCAAGTCAAATCTGAAGGCTGCGGAGCGTTGGTGCGGAGCAATAAACAAAATAAGTTACAATAGATGCACATCAAACGACTCACCAGTCTCACACGAAGCTGAAGATCTTGAATCCAGCCGCGCGGCGGTATTAAATTGCAATCCAAAGGATTTGTTATTTGATAACAGCGGTTGAATATATAAAATATGCAGGAAGCGGCGAATCAACTAGGAGCCGTTATATAGATACAACAACAAAAATTCAAATCTTCTTAATGTTGACATTTCTTTTCTTTTTCCTTTGAAGGCTTTCCCCAGCCAGTGGTAGCGCCGCGGAGGTCGATATAATGGCATAACTATTAAAACATATTCTGAATATAGCTCGCGCAACCATGCTCCCCGGCTTTGGAAGTTCTAAGAACTTTCAAAAGAAAAAACAAAATAACTAAATTTTAAATTAAGCCTTGCGGTGTAAGATCAAGGGACGTATATGAACCTTGAAATCCTAATTTAATCTTAAAGGAAAATTGGATTATAATAAAGTAATAAAAATTATGAAAGAAAATTATAATTAGTTATTGTGTAGGTATGGGATAAAGTTTAACGACAGGTCGCTTAAACGTGCCGCTTTGTGTTTTAATTAATGCGACTCTAACTACACCATCACCACCAGGATAAACTTGCTGGATGATACCTAATGGCCAACGTAAAGGCGGTATGTCATCTTGGTCAATTAGAACTACAGTTCCAACACGAACTGGATTGTCAGGCGTACACCATTTCTGTCTGACTTGTAGCGTTTGCAAATATTCAGCCCTCCACCTTTTCCAATATGACTGTACTAGAACGTCTAACAATTTTTTGCGGTCGATTAAATTGACACGATCATCAGAAAAATAATTTGCGGGAAAATATTGAATAGGAGTCGACATTAAAAAATGAGCGGGTGTCAATACCTCAGGTTGAGGTTCGGATGATAACAAACAAAGCGGACGCGAATTTAGCAAACATTCGATTTGCATCAAAACTGTCAACAACTCTTCATAAGTCAGTAGTTGATTACCAATGACACGAAATAAGTGTGTTTTAATACTCTTTATATTTGATTCCCACAATCCACCGAAATGTGGCGCACGGGGCGGTATCATTTTCCATTCGATGCGTTTATTAGCAAGTTCATGGCTAAAGGCCGATTGAAAACCTTTAGATAATAAAAAAGTATACATCTCATCTAACTTAGCCTTTGCTCCTACAAAGTTTGTCCCATTGTCAGAGTACAGACAAGAAACTGGACCCCGGCATGAAATGAATCTTTTAAATGCTGCTAAAAATGACTCAGTTGTCAGATCACTAACCAGCTGAATATTTATGGCTTTAGTAACTAAGCATATAAACAAACAAATATATGCCTTTTGAGCATGTTGACCACGTCTACGAGCTAAAGTAATTCTAATGGGACCAGCGTAGTCCACACCAGTGTGAACAAAGGCTTTAGTTTCACAAACACGGTAAGAAGGTAGATCAGCCATCTTAGGTGACGGATGAGAAGGAGATAAGCGGAAACAAGTGTTACACATGTTAACACGTTTGCGGATAATACTTCTAGCGGAGAGTATCCAGAAGCGTTGTCGTATAATAGACATGAGTAAGTTTGCGCCAGTGTGCAAATTACTTCTATGGTAATGATCGATTAAAAGATTAACTATGTGATCGTGTTTTGGTAACAACACCGGATGTTTACATTCGAATGGTAAATCAGACTTTGATAGTCGACCTTCAATTCTAAGAAGGCCTTCATTATCAATAAAAGGGCATAAATGTCTAAACTGTTTAGCGGGTAAATTATTTTTTCTTAGACTGTCAATTTCTGATTGAAAATGCATCATTTGCACCGACCTAAGTACAATTGTTTCAGCGAATTTCAAATCCGAAGAAGTTATATTTGTGGAACGCGGTAATTTTTTAGTGAAGCGTGATACGTACACTATAATCCGAAGCAATTTATTCCATGATGAAACGCGGTTAAAACAATCATATAAAAAGGGCGGCTTATTTTTGACTGCGGAACTTACATGTGTTTTACAAGTCACCTTAAATTCCGGTAACTGTTCACAATTGTCATCAGACGAAAAGGAATGTATAGGCCACCTAACCACAGGATAACTCATCCACGAGGGTCCGTTCCACCAAAGATGATGGTTTACCAACTGCGAGGGTAAAAGACCCCTTGATACGCAGGCGCCGGGATTATCAGATCCTGCGACATGATAAGCATTTCGAGGATCTAGATTTTCCTGGAACTGAGCAATCCGATTACTCACGAAAATAGACCACTTATGTGGTGAAGAACGTATCCAGGAAAGAGCTATAGTTGAATCTGAAAAGGTATAAACACCTGAGATATTAATGCGGTTACTATAAGTATCAATAACAATTTTTACTAAGCGGGACATTAAAACAGCGGCGCATAACTCTAATCGAGCAAGCGTAGTAATTCGAACAGGAGAAACTTTAGACTTGGAACACAAGAGTCTCACAATGATATTTCCGGCCTCGTCAGTTATATGTAAATAAATCACACAACCATAGGCCTTGAGGCTTGCATCACAAAATGCAACTATATTCACCCTACAGTTATTAAAAAAACCAATATGGCGCGGTATTTTTATTTCCGATAACAATGGTAATTCCTTGACGAGCAATGAAAAAGATCTAATTATGTCCTCTGGAGGCGTATCATCCCAATCCACTTTGCTAATCCACAGATCTTTGATAAGCAATTTCGCATATACTATAACTGGAGATACCAGACCCAGAACGTCAAAAAAGCGAGCGACAAAGGAAAGTATAGTGCGTTTTGTACATTTATTGTCAATACAAGAAGTAAACAACTGAAATATGTCTTCGTCTGGAAACCAAATTAGACCTAATATCTTCAGGTTGCTACTAGAATCACCAGAGAAATCAACTGGAGCGCGGTGTGAAAGTGGCAAGCAATCAAAAAATTCGGAAGAATTGCTGGCCCATTTAACCAGATCAAAACAGCCGCTTTTAAACAAAGAAATTAACTCATTAGCTAAACTTTCAGCGCTGTCCTTATCAGACACTGACGTCACCAAATCGTCCATATATAAACAATTCGACTGGATGACAGAAGCTGCATCAGGAAAACTAGAACCTTCATCTGATGCTAACTGGCGTACAGTACGCATTGCTACAAATGGACTGGACTTCAGACCAAAGGGAACGCGGTTAAATTGAAAAGTGCGTAATTTTTCATTTTCAGAAAAACGAAATAATATTTTTAAATATTTACGATGTGATTCTGGAACTGCTATTTGCAAGTACATCTGCTTAATATCTGCGGTTAATGCAACTGGAAATAAACGAAAATCTAATAAAAGTAAGAAGAGATCAGCTTGTAGGTTAGGCCCTGAATGTAAAATATCATTAAGTGACAACCCTGTGTGAGTTTTGGCACTTGCGTCTAACACAACTCGCAACTTAGTCGTTGCTTTATCTTGCCGTATGACGGCGTGGTGCGGGATATAGTAACCATCATCACTATCTGCAGAAAGTACTTCGGATAAGTAACCATTATTTAAATAGTCGGTGATGACTTGGTTATAATCATTGCGTAAAGTGGTATTTTGTTTAAACTTACGTTCCAACGCAAGAAAACGGCGGTGTGCCACTGCGCGGGAACTACCGAGGTCCGCGGGATTGCGACTAAAAGGAAGGGCTACACAGTATCGTCCATCACTGTCGCGAACAACAGAAGTCGTGAACAAATTTTCACATTCCGTTTCATCAGGTGAAAGAAATCGTTTATTAGGAATTTCCTCCAATTCCCAGAATTTATGGAGACAATACTCCAGATCACTCAGTGTGATCGCGGTAAAAGAAGCGGGTTGATTATTATCATTATCAACAAACGATGAAGGAAAATCTCCCATTAAAATGTAACCAAAAGTGGTCGAAAAAGCGGGCGGAAGTGAAATTGAACTATTCGGTTTATATTGTTTACCCAAATAAATATAGGGGAATAATTGGGCACCAATAACCATGTCAATGTTACCAGGGATATTCCATGTAAGGTCAGCTAGAAGTACCCTATTATAATATTCAAAGTTACGAGCATCAATCTCAAATGCTGGCAATTTGTCTGTTATGTTATCAACAACTAACGCGTGAATATTATATTTTTGCGGCGAAACGCGCGACTCAATTGTCAAATCAACATAACCATGAATAGGACGAGACGATAAACCTACGCCCTTAAGAGAAGAATTATAAAGCGGAATTACAGATAAGTTGAGTAAATTACAACAATCTAATGTAATTAAATTATTTTGTGAGCCATTGTCCAGTAACAGACGAATGACGTTCCTTTCATTATTTTTATTACGTGCATAAACTTGCGCAGTCGACAAAAGTATGGTTGTTTGAGATTTACTATTATCAAGTGATACCATAGTAGCGGGCGATAAACTGTCATTCGTAGCGAACGAATGCACTGGAGCAGGTTTCATTGAATTAGCGACCATATCACAATGAACATACGGTTCAGCATTCGAAGAGGTCGTCTTCTCCTTATCAACGACTTTGTGAGAGCATGCGTGTAATTGTACCGATGAAGTATTTGAACTTCTTTGTAAATTATTAAAATGTAAAAGTGAGTGATGTCTCTTTTGACAATAATGGCAGACATTACGCGAATTGCAATTCGAAACTGAATGCGATGAGCTTAAACAATTAATACAACAATTCTTTGATTTTACGAACTCGTAACGCTCTTTAGGAGAATCTAGATTTTTAAATTTGATACAATTAAAAAGTAAATGTTCGGTACTATTACACATGACACAAGGAGCGGTTTTAGAAGATTGAGTATTTTGTTGAATAGTGAAAGTCAGAGATTTACGAGTATTAGAATCTGACTTTTGAGATTTGTGATGAGTTTGAAAAAAGCTATTACAGTTACTTGATCGTTCTAATATTTTTACTTGATCTTGAACAAATGACACAAGTTCTTCGGAGGTAGGTATTTCCGAAGAGCGAACAGACAACTCAAAAGACTGCACTGTTTGTAAATCTAACTTTTTTATTGCTAAATTAAATAGAATGAAATCTGTTAAATCCGAAATATCTAATTGTTTTAAATCGGATATCGAAGCGGAGTATTTTTCAATAAAACTACTTAAACTGTTAACTGTCTGCGTGCAATTCTTTAATTCCAATATATTATTTAAATAAAAAGTACCCAATGACCGTTTGTCTTGGAATTTCTTCACTATACTGTTCCAAATGATGTGATAAGTTTCACCAGTTGGTACGATACCGGCAACCATTTGCTGCGCACCATGCGTCAGTCTACCTATCAAATATTGCACACGCTGCGAGTCAGACAGCTGCTGGTTGTTGTGAATATTAGCCTTAAACGACTCATAGAACATTGGCCAATTCTCAGGCTTACCATCGAAAGAAGGAATAACAATAGGCGGTAATTTAACAACGTTTTTCACTGGTTGTGATGGCGTGAGTGTAACTGTAGAACTGACTTGTTTAGCGGAATTTACATTGTTGCGGACACGTTTTACACGAGTATATGCGTCGTCAAACGAAATTAAACCTTTAAAATCAGGCTCAGCTTCGGGATTTAAAACCAAATTTAAATCGTTTATACTGTCAATAATAGACATAAATTCATGGCGCACTTCATCGATCATTTCCGATTCTGCCATGAAGTTTTCTGTTAATCGCGTATCTGCAGTAACAACTACTTTTTTAGATTGATCACATAATTTAGTGACCCTTTGGAAAATTATCTCAGCTTTAGCTTGAAGTAATTTTATTTTATGAGTCTCCATTATGAATGGACAAACCTACCAAAGCTAAGAAATTACCAAAATATCTAATGAATGCGGGAAAATATAATATAATTATGTACTGATTCAATAATCAGGCTCGAATGGACCAAAAATAAATATGGAGGAGCGTGTAAATAGCTCCTCCAAAGGAACGGGGTTGAGACTAGCCAAGTCAAATCTGAAGGCTGCGGAGCGTTGGTGCGGAGCAATAAACAAAATAAGTTACAATAGATGCACATCAAACGACTCACCAGTCTCACACGAAGCTGAAGATCTTGAATCCAGCCGCGCGGCGGTATTAAATTGCAATCCAAAGGATTTGTTATTTGATAACAGCGGTTGAATATATAAAATATGCAGGAAGCGGCGAATCAACTAGGAGCCGTTATATAGATACAACAACAAAAATTCAAATCTTCTTAATGTTGACATTTCTTTTCTTTTTCCTTTGAAGGCTTTCCCCAGCCAGTGGTAGCGCCGCGGAGGTCGATATAATGGCATAACTATTAAAACATATTCTGAATATAGCTCGCGCAACCAGTATCTTCTTATGAATTCTTAATCAGAATCCGTGAAGTTATATCAAATAATATTTCCATTAATAGAAGTACGAGTACAATGTCTATTTGAAAACACCGACACTCTCTCATAAAGAGGTTTTGTGAATTCTGAATTTTGGGATAGAAGTTATGATGAAATAATCTGTTTCTTGTTAACTGTAATCGCATTAACGAGACGGGTAAGCGTGAGGCCAAACGAGCGTATACTTTGAGTTGTGCGTCGCGTGAAATGAGTCGTTTTCATACTAAAGTCCAAATTCATTTTGCGTCGCTGTGTGGTATTAACAGGAATTTAGCATGAAATCGAATGCACGTAACTCATTTTTCGAGACTGACACATTGAAGTATAATGTCAAAGAACAGACATCTCAACATCTCGACATCTCGACCAAAATGTGTCCCGCCCGGGAGGTTCGATTTTCAAAATTGAGCCCCCGTTCTCCTTTCAAAATCGAACGAATCCATTGAAGATTGAATCCACGTGGCGCCAATGCATTAGAACATACATGGTGTTCGCGGTGTCGGTTCTATGCGCTAGTAATAATACTTTAATGGACTGACAGCTCAAAAGATACGCTCGTTTATCCTCACCCTAACGTTCGTAGGCGTGATATAGGCGTCGAGTTGTTGAATAATAAGCTTGAGTAAAGGGAAAACTTATTCCGTGGAGATTTAAAAGGTAAGTTATAATCTTTGTAATGTTCAGTCTGATAAAACCGTTTTGGCAACTCCCTCGAGTGAATCCAAATATTTAAGTAAAATTTTTGTCTGTCTGTCTTTCATTTTGTTCGGGGTAATGAGACTCACTGCCATATAGAGGAGGCCCTATAACCCTTATAATATAGGGCAACATGGAGGTTGCATTTATTTCTCTGAATTTCCAATGAATTTGGATTTAAGTGGAAAAATTCCGAGACGATCGAAAACACTTGCATAGCTCGTACGAATGTAAAAATAGAATAGTAATTTAAGTCGTTATTGGTATTCGTAATGGTGTTCCAAAAATGCACTCGTACCAATTTTCAGCTCAATGCGAATTAATGCAAACATAATTGTCTAATTAGCCATTTCTAATTCTTTTAATTAGGTATATTATAGTTGTACTCCTTTATTGCTTCAACTTCCTGTGTAACAACTGTGAATTTTACGAGCCTTTATATGTGTGTAACGTATATGTACCTGTACATGTGTGTTGTATTATATATTTATTGGAACGAAGTTCCTTATCGCGCATTGTGAAAGGGGGCTAGACGGAAAAATACGACACTTTTTGATTCTTACGAATGACGACACTTTTTTTGAAGTGATTCAGAGAGTTTTATAGAGATGGCGCTACTAGCGTGATTCAACAATACTTAAATCGAAAGGAACTTCGTTCCATCCGGGTGTCCCTTGACACCTCTCATGTTTTTATTATAATTATATATTTGTATCCATTATGACTTTATATGTATCGCACAATATGCTTCTATATTACACTTTGCACCGTTTACAACCTACCAACATCACCTGACTTTTCGCTTTGTCATCTTCTCAAAGGTTAACTAGAAGAAATCGCTACTTAGCAATAATATCGCCTTTTGTGCACAAATTACTTTAATACAGTTAAGCTCTTTTGTTATGATTTGCATTAAAGTGTAATAAATAAATAAAATATTTTGTAGCAGCTGTATTAAAAAAACTACCTACGAGTTAGGGCTTATGTAAATCTGAAAATGTACAGTGGACGAATGGGATAAAGGGATTTGCTTTGAAAGCTGGTGGATCCATGATGCATTTCAACGAATGGAATAAAAATATTATTATTTTTTAAATTATTTTTCTTGAATAATGTTTGTTTGTCATATCTCACTGAACTATAAGAAAAGACAGACTCAGACTTGTGTGTATAAAACAATAGTTATACAATACATATTATTATATCGGAATCATATGTTATTTCCATGATAGCAATGAATACGGTTAAAAATACCTTCGAGATTTCTTGGTGAATTGGCTATGTAGTGGGATTGATTGTATTAAAATAGGTACTTTAATTTTTCACAGAATTTCGTAGGAAATAGTTCGAAATTATTTTATAAATGATGTTGGTTAAATTAGAATACCTGTCATATTTGTTTCACACCCCTCACATTGTGAGAGGAGACCCCGAGCCCAGCAGTGGGACACAATTATGGGTTGTTGCTTTGCTTTGTTTCACATAGCAAAGTATTAAATAATTTTGGCCTCTGTTTTTATTTTTATGTTAATAATATTATAATTCTTGACAAAAAATAACCGACTTCAAAATTAGGGATAACTAAAAAACTACTAATTAGATCTCGTTCAAATTTAAGTGGGACTTCATGACAAGCACCAGCTTTCGATTAAAAAAAATCATCAAAATAAGTTCACCCAATCAAAAGTTCTGAGGTAACAAACATAAAAAATTGAGTCGATTTGAGAATTATTTTAAAGTCGATTAAAAATAGCCCACGGATGATAGTACCATCGCCAGATGGTAAGTTGTCCCATCACCCATGGAAATCGGAAACACCAAGGCATCACCAATCATCACCTATCCGTTATCAGCCAAATAGGGCCCCATTATTATCATCATTGGCTAAAGGTAAAGAAATAATAGGTACAATAAGAATGTAATATTGTTCCATTAGTGTACATTTATCTAGCAAATGCTACGCCTCAAGGGGTACAGAAAATTAGAAAGGGTTTTCATGTAGATCGCCATAACACGTACATAACTCCCTAATGATTGAGGGAAAGAGCTCGGGCAATCAAACATGGGTCCATTGTTTGATCAAATGAAAAGTCGAGGTTACCATTGAAATACCAGGTCAAATAATTTTGTTATTCGCTTTGGAATTAATCGATAATACTTCGTACTTTTAAAAAATAATGTAAGCACTTAGGAGTTTGAGATTTGACATAGGAAAAGTTTATACGAAGTATACGTAAAGAAACCTAAATTTGATATAATAATATATTATGTATTTCAAATATATTTATTGAAAAAAATAAAATTATATAGAGTCGATGTGAAGTAACAAACAACAAATCGCAATCTATGAAGTCTTAAATAAAATATATATTTTTATAACGCATCAATGGTTTTCCCAGAAACATGGCCCATCATAATTACAGATGATGATATAAATAATTCATGTCCAGTTCTTTGAGAACTGCTCAAGTCTAAATTACGATTATCTGTAAGCAATTTCTTCAATAGTCTCCAATAGTCTTGAAGGAAAAGTCTTCAGGACTGTAATGGAATGCTTCACCTTACCATTGACCTCAGCACATATAATTCAATTTATTATAATCCGAACACTTCAGATACATCAAAATTTATTTATTCATTCGTTTATGTACACACAACGGAATGCAATTAGTTAAAACTCACAGGTATTATTAAGGTCCTGTATTAATAAACCGATCTAGGCTTAAGAGTATCATCTCAGATCTTTAAAATGTCCCTTTTTCATAATACTTAACACATTCCATCATCGCAAATCAAATCTTGAGATCGCAGAGATCTGAAGACCAGTTTATTAATAAGGGCCTTAGAGTTCTCGATAGTTTGAATTCTGCCAATTCCTACTTGGCCCCTTAAGCCGTAACATAAGACGTGACCGTATTGGGTAATTATTGGGTCATAGTAATCATGATTATCCTTCTCCAGGCAAATACTTTATCACGTAATCTCTCAGGAGCTCTTATAAATATTATGAAGGTGATTTATTATATTTATTTATTTAATTTATTCAAATTTATGTCACACTATACAAAAAGGATAAACAAAGGGCAAACTTAATGCCATGCATTGTCCACCAGTCAACCCTGAGTGGATGTAAAAAGAACTGATGGCAGGTGTTAAGACAAATTAGGAAAAAAAGAAGAAAAACAAATTATATTACTTACGTACAATATATATATATAAAATACTAATATGATAATTTAAAAAGATAATACACGTTATACATAATATATATACACATATACCCGTATAAATATACATATCATATATACATGTCGACGAAGCCAACGAGAGCACCGAAGTAATCTATACTTATATATAAAGAGGAAAGATTTGATTGTTTGCATTGAATAGGCTCCGAAACTACTGAACCGATTTGAAAAATTCTTACACTGTTGGAAAGCTACACTATCCCCGAGTAACATAGGCTATATTATATTTTCAAAAAAATTAGGGATCCTTAATAAAACTTCAATAATGTAACCCAAGGTGTAAAGAATAAAGAAGACCGAAGCAAAGCGAGGGCGGTTACTCGTTTTATAATAATTTCCTATCCAAGCCTAATAATAATTACTGTCTAGGTAATTATATAAGTTAACTTATAAAGTGATATAAATTTTAGGCTTCCAGCAAATTTAATCAAAGTTTTATAAGAGTAATTAATCATGTTCAGAACGTCTATGACTAATAATATGGATAATACTCGTATAATAAATCTGTTGTCAACCACGTTAGCGCGAAAGATGTGTTTAATATTTAAAATCCACATTATCCATCATTAGGTATTATTAAGTTTTTAAATCAGTAACTAATTTTAAGGTAATATTTTGTAATGTAATAAAATGATTAAAATGTACTGTTTATAATGTAAGTGAATTAAAATTATGTCGTTAGTGCTTTTTAAATTTTGACTTTCGTTAAGAGAGCTGTTTTTCCTATGACGAAATAAATCATTTGACTTTGGCTTTGCTCATAACTGTCCCACTACTGGGCTCAGGTCTCCTCTCTCGTAGTCCTACCACGCTGAGAAAATACATTCAAAGTGACAATGTCATCAGGTGTCCGTTTCTTTCTAATAATGCAAATATTGGGTTGAAATTGTCTATCACCTTGTAATAGAATATCTTGTATACTATAACCACTATGATATACCAAAGATCATATAAAGAGCTGGCAGTTCGACGAAGCCAAATTCTTTTTCTTTTTAATGGCCATGCCATGTCAGGTGTAACTAGTGAAGTAATTACATAAAATGATTCAAACTTCCCTGTTAAAATGATAACAATGGCTATTATTCAAGAAGTTGCAACAAAGCTTATGAAACTACAAACTTATAATCCAATACGACACTTAAAGACCTTCACTTTTACAATTGCCCTAAACTTTATAATTTATATTCGTCACTAATATTTCAAGAGGTTTCGTTGCCTTAGCTTATATTGTTCACATTTAAGATGCTGATATCGGTATCATATAAAATTTATAACAGAGGAATTTTATTTCTAAACTGAAAATAACAGGAGCAGTAAGCGGTGAATTGAAGTGAGCTGAGGGAAGGTGAAAAAAAGAAGAAAGAAGAAGAAGACATGAAGAAGAAAGGAGAGATAAGAAGTAAAGAGACGATATGAGAAAGGAGTTTTACAAAATATTAGTAAAATTATCCTCAGCCAGAATTATCTTCAAGAATAGACAGATGACTAATAAAACAAAGTTACGTAATCTGTCACAAATTATATTATTAAAATGTATTAAAGTTAAACTCAGCTTAATAGTTAAAACATCGGTGTATCGGTGTACGTACTAAAAATTAATTATCTATTATAAATGATTACTAAATAATATATAATTTCACAATAAAGTGTGAACTCAGCCAGTCCATTGACCAGCGTAGAAAGTTCAGATTCGATCTACAATTGAATAGCCCTATGAAAAGGGATCTTTAGATCGTCAGATCAAAGATATAGTTCTCCTCGCTCTTCTTTACAATTCCGAGAAGGCGTGAAATTAGTAAAAATAATTCATAGTCTCACTATTTCTTGTCAGCTAACGAACTTAAGAATTTTTAAATAGGTAACTACTCATTCCAAATTACAGCTCTCTAGTACTTAAGTGTTTCTGAATTAAACCGCGAATGGATGGACGGATAGACAGACTTATCCGTTTCGACAATGTAACCTTAAAAAGCCCTTAGCCAATTTCGTTACGTTAAAACTACTAACAATCAAAATGTATAATAAGAACCTGAGTACGTAACAATAAGAGCATACCCTACAATTGATTCAACTCGTATATCATACAATGTGCACGTACCTAATTAGAACGGAATATTAGATTTCCTCCGAGCCCATATTCACGGAAACGTGTGTCCTGACATTGACCCAAAAACAGCGTGATGTTACGCTCGGCTTGTAACAAAATACGGTATGAGTTTGAGCATCAAGAACAACAATCTACAAGCTTGAGATACCTGATAGCTCAGATTAAAGAACCTGATAGTTTGTAATAATTAGTGAAATAGTTTGAGTTAATAGTTGCTTGTTAGGATAACGATGTGTTATACAAAACCACAGTAAAATTTGTAAATTCTGGCTGTCTATTTCTGTATTTCAATAACAGCATGTATTCATTTAAAATGGGGTTTTATTTAAAGGTTAACACATTTTTGTATATTTTACATCGGTATTAAATATAAAAATCGCTAATAATCTATCTAAAATAAATAAAACGAATACATAAAACTCTTATAGTATTAAAAGAATTGTTGACTTAAATTAATTAAAAAATTAGAAACCGATTAAGTATGGAAAAGTAATGTTACGATCATAATTATTAAAATCCAATAAATTACAAGATCACCCTTAAAACTTCAATTTTTACCTAAGTTTCTTATAAAAGTCTCAAGTAGACGAAAATTATGAGGGATAAAGCGACGGTCCCTACGTACAATGCCGTAAGTGGTCTACACGATATTTCCCATAACTACAATATTAAGTAAAATTTCCGACGTAAAATAACATCTGTGATAATTCAGTAATTTTACATTGGACTATTCATCGTACCCCTACAACGCATCTCCTACAACTGCCACTTGCAGGACATAGACGTGCGCACTGATGTAGGAGACGATCTTGTTTTTGTTTTGCTGCGTGAATGTCAATTAATTACAGGTAAAAAATGCCTCAATCACAAAATATTGTAATGCGCACTTACATAACTGTTTACAATAACTTTTTCCAATGTAGGTACCCCACGTACAATTTCATAAATGCCAATTACGACTCTGACTGCTTCACAGACTACCACGTAAAAGCCAGTATGTAATCACTTGCTATGTGCAATAGGGATGATTCCGATGTATAAGTAAGTGCCAAAAAATACACAAAATGTGATCTTTATGACTTATCTTTTTATTTATTATAAAATATTACACATAGTAAACCTCAATACTAAATTTCATGACTTTACGCTAAGTAGAACATGTTAATACACATGTTGGAAACTTTGAAGCGCTCTCCTGTAAAATTTGTAATATGTAGTTAGGGGTTTGTACTTAGGAACTGTCGAGAGGGACTAATGATGCATACATTTTATTCAAGTTTCGGCTATGAATGTCACCCTGGCCTACTTTTATCGGGAGAAAATGTTCCGTAGCTAGAAAGAAATTGATGGGAAAACTTTGGCGAGTTCGGCGCTATTACCCGACTACGCAAACAAAAGAGGATATAATATCTGTAATATTATGGTGTATTCATTTGCTCTAGCATTCTGCTCACCAACGAACGAGATTATGGCACCAGGCCCGTCCTATTAGAGATCACTGTACCACCTAGTTTTATCCCAAGTGTACTTGCAGGGTGGTAGAGTATCTGGTTGTTGCTTCAATGATACCTTCTTTTAGTGTACAAAATACATAATTTTGAAAGCCACGGTAATGTGGATGTACATATATTATGTACAATATGTACATGTGACCAGTTGGTATAAATTACTAACCAAAAAAATTTTTGCTCACAAACTCAGGAAACGCTTTTAATCTACTTATCTTATTATTTCACTTGGAAGAATTTGTTTTTATTGTTAGATTTTCAACCTATTTCAGAAGCCTAACGTTCAGTGGTCTATGTGACTCATTGATTCAACCAATGTACAATTTAGCTTTCTCCTATTTTTTTGAACTAAAATTATTTTCAATTATCAAGTAAACTTCGAAGCCTAACAAATTGAAATGTGTTCTAAATTAATAGATAGACAAAAAACAGATACTGAATACTTACAAGTAAGACTCGAAACTAGATTTCTCCCCTGATCCAATGAGCCAATATTTGAGATGCGTGGGCGGTATTTTATCTTGTTTCACGATAATAGAATTACCAAAGTCACGCGAACAATTACTTCTTAAAATAAATTTAATTACTCACAGTGGGAGAGTTCTAAAAATAGGTAATTTAATGACGAAGTTTTTCTGGTAACAGCTTATCGTTGAAATGGACGACTTACCATGAGTTCTGATGGTTTAAGCTCCAATGGTTCAAGGTGTAGGAACCTCCAAAATGGTGCACAAAGAGCAGGAGATTATATTTTTTTCTAAAGTAAATTTTATGCCCTTACAGGCTAGCAAACGGGTCACCTGCACCTGATGGTATGTGACGATAAGAGATCATTGTCTTCCACGAATTAAGACACCGGCCGCCCGACTTATCGGTGAGACGCTTTCCGCTTAGCCCGGAGGCTGACTTCAAAGTAACTTCGTTCTACTCTAGGCGTCTGCTCAGCTCGAAGGCTGTCTCCAAAATAACCGTTGGTTACTGGCAAGTCAGTAGCTTTCCTCGGTTATCTCCACTACCGCATGTTCACAAAACGGCAGTACACAATCATTTGCATATTGCTGCCATCTTCAACTTCCATCCGAATACACCCAATACATACAAGTAACAATACAAACACAACACCAGAGGCGTCACCAATCCATTGCCGGCCAAGAAATTCATACATAGTAATCAATTTACATACTTATGTCAGTTCATAAATAAAATAGGTATTATTCGAAAAGGACAAGGATATTTTTTAATTCTGTTAACTCAGCCTACCTACATTTTTTATCTCGTAATTTTTAAGACACATACGTATTAAAGGCAATAAGCAAAATGCATTCACAATCTTTATCACGCCAACTTGGAAGTAATAACACTTACAAGAAGACCTTGCCCCACCTTGAGGGGCGTAACTTGTATTATGAAATGGGGAAAGTTGGAGAAAGGTCGACTTCGGTGGCAGTTTTTACGATTAAGTTGAAAAGTAAAAAGAACCTTGCAGGATACTTTAATTGATCTTTGAAACTAGCTTCAGGCACGAGTCAGTCTGGTTAGGAAATAATTGTCATCTTAAAGAATCGAGATGGTCATCCTCTATAACAGACTTCCCAGACATTTCTTCTCATAGATCACTTTCAAAATTTTGCTAATTTTCCAGTGGACCATATTTCTACCATATTCCCAAAACTCGACAAAAAATATGAAAATTAGATCTAACAGTGGAAATTTGCATTGCGGCTGAGTTCCAACCACGAATTTATTAATTGATTTTACTGTGCGTGAATGTCCAAAAAGTAAAGTTGGCCAATCAATTGTCAACTTGGATGAAATCACTTTTTCGATTGGCCAACTTTACTTTTTTGACATCTACTCACAGCACAAAGAACCAATCAATTCTCACTTATTTCATTTAAAAAACTTCCCATTCGGAGTGGTAAAAAGAGAAAGAAAAATAGTAGATATATTTTTTGTCACGCCAACATAGACCCCGTTGAGTCTCCCGTGGTTTTCTGGGGGTCCACCTGTACCACTTTGGGAGTTAAGGCCCACTTTGGGGATTATTTGGGAATTATCTTTACTATTCGTTTATATTCGTAAAACTTCAACGAGGCCAAATATGTACTTACTTCGGATATTTTTTGGAAATTCCGTTAAGTTTTGGTTGTAGCCTTGAAATACACTTTCTTCTCTCCTCTTTATAAGTCGGCTACACGTAGGGCAACTCTTACACACGGATATGCAGGACCCCAGGGGTATTTATACGGGATTTGATCAAGGTGCCTGTGGTGCTTGTGACGATAGGCGAAGGTGACTGCTTACCATCATTTCATTGTCTCACCTTCATATTTGTGAACTCAATGTAATTAATCTATAAAGAGAAAAGATTTGATTGCTTGCTCCGAAACTACCGAACCGATTTGAAAAATTATTTTACTGTTGGGGAGCTACAGTATTCCCGGGTGACATTTTTCATTTCATTTTTCATATCATTTTTTTCATTCGGTTTCCTAGTATTATATAAAAGAAAAGAATTAAAACACATAGGAATTGTTGTAGGCCAGTATGAATAAGATTTGTATTTAGGTGATAATAAAACAGTTTTACTCATGTAATAAGACTCCAGTCTCATTACGTTCTTTAGGTGTTAATAAAGCAGTTTTTCCCATCTAATACCTATAGCTCCAGCCGTAGTATGTTTTTGAAGTCAAGAGCTAAATAACTTAATCGGACCCTCTACAAATTGTTTTAAGAAGAACAGGAGATTCGAAATAGGATATAGTGGCTTAAATAATTTTCCGCTTCTTTACATAATTTCAGCAATGGAAAAACTTGCCGACATCGGCTAAATATTTATTTACTCTTGATTATGTTCCGAATGGCATAATTTTATTATTCTGTAATATTTTACCAATTTATATTCGTAGTCACTTGATTTGAAAGGAGAATGCCCATTTAGTATGGAGAAATGTACTGACTTTAACATTTTTGTGTCTTGATAAAAATACCTTTATTTGATTATGTTATCTTAATAAATTACACATACTAACTTTAGTCAATGATAATATTAGGAAATAAGAGATTTTAAACAAAATTAATTTGTATTTAGGTTATAGTAAACTCACAGTAATATGGACTCTATGCAGGCGTATTAAAGTCGATTGCGTATGTAATGTCGATCTTTTCAGTTTCAAATTCATTTGACAGTCCCCAAACACCATGTAGTTTGTAATGTATTATAATCACAGAACACTATTACTCCTGGCTGATTATAATAATTTTCTATAAAAAAAATAATTCATTTGACAGTCCCCTTACGTCATCTAGTTTGTTGTCATGGATATATTAGGTATACTATAACTGTTGTATCATAATTATAATCAAATCAATGCAACCTATTGGCCCGAAGGATCTTAAAAGATTCCTGATTGGCCCATATTCAAACATAAATGGCCCAATGGTTTTCTTTTGTAAAACGGAAGTAAAGTTACTTATTAATTTCAGAAAATTATTCCCAATAAGGATTTTTTAGGAAATAGGGTAAAATACTTGAAATATTTAAATTAAATTTTTTGTCCAAAAATCATTGTGATACAATAATTTTTTTAAGAGTACTGGCTATGGGCATTCTCCTTTACGTGAATTTCGTAATTTTGACAATCTGCCCTTAGTTATAAAAATTTGTCCTTAAGTGAATCTGTCCTATTGTAAATAATCCATTTAACCTGGTGTGATTTCCGCGCCATACTCGTGCAAAACGAATAATTAAATAGGAGCTACGATGCCACAAACAAACAGACATATCCGACACGTGAAACTTATAACACCCCTCTTTTTGCATCGGGATTTAAAAGTAAAATTCTAGCAAGAGTATGGTAATTTCCACCATCGAACGTCCCGGCTCGGCGGGTACCCATTCCTTTGTCGTTAACATCCCCCCCTGTACGAACGACATGCTTTGCTTCATCATTTATAATGCGTACAGCAAAGGATTAGAATAAATTGCCCGCGTCGATGTTTCCGCTCGACTATAATGAAACTAATGTAAGTAAGGCAAGAGTGAATAGGCTTTTACTAATTACATCACCACTTATCATCAAGTGGGATTGTAGTCAAGCATTAACTTATAATAAGATATAAAAAAGCCAGGCAAATGTCAAAGAATTTTCAGTTAGACCGAAGTTGACCGTACCTATGTATATTGCATGGTACACGCGTGGCTGGAAGAGGAGATAGAAAAAGTACGAAAACTATGGATTTTAATAAAATGTCACGTCTTGATTCATTCACACTTTAATTGGAACTGCCCTCTTACTAGCACTAACAACAAAAGGTCTTACATCTACGATAAATTTTTAATCTGGCTTAACTACGACCTTATTTCTATGATCTTATGGTTCACGGGACACCGGTGACGATGACCTGAGGCTATCACGGACTTTGTCGTAGCAGCTATACTTCTTTCGAGTTAATGTTAAACCTTTCGTAAAATTCAACCTTTACCTTCGATAATGTGTGAAATCCTTTGTACCTATTTCGTTTACTTATGGGTTCACTGCCTCATTATTTGATACCAAAGTGTCAATGACTCTTTTATCCCATTTTCTATAGCAGTGATCATTAACTAAATTATTCTGATATTATAATAAAAAACAACTTTGTTGAGAACTTTGTCGAGATAAATTCAATTTCGAAGGGAAAATGTAAACGAGAAAATTTTGCCGCTGAAATATCTACAATTTTGTTTAGAGGTTTTATCGGGTTACGACGCAAAACAACGTAAAGATATGAATATTGCCACAAACCAGAAGTATGATTCTGTATCCAACTTGTTTAATAAATTTAATTATCTGTAAAACTAAATTAAGTCTTATTGATGCACGCATGCATTTATGTATGTATATGCATGTACGTGTGTATGTATGTATATATGTATGTATGTACCTATATGTGCATGTATGTTCATCTGTTCCCGCAGAATTTTTAAATTGTTGACTTCTTGGCTCTGTGACACACTCAATATTTGTCGCCATAAAATCATAATTTATAAAAACAACACCTGTCTTTATAGTCCAGTTTTATTTGTTTGAAAAATAAAAACCAAAAAAAAACTTCGACTGACTTCAAAAATATTAACGTTAAACTATTGAATAAGATAATAATAATTTGGAGATATTATCTACAACTGTTATTTTTAATTCAAAAAGTATCATGTTAAGTGACGATTTACGATATTGTAAGGTAATGTAAATCTCGGCGAGTTGGTTTTTGGTTATGTTCATTTTGTGGTCGTGGCGTGTTGTGGTTATTGGAAAGAAGGGTAGTATCTATCCAAATTGCTGTTAGTATATTCTACAGTAAGTAGCATTGACCTTTTCAGTGCATTGCTATTTAATTGATCAGATGGACTAAGTTAATTTCATTATTTCTTTTTCTTCTCTTTCTTAGCTGGCAACGCATCAGTGATACATTTCGTGTCACTGATGTCGACAGGTGACGATAGTCACTTACCATCAAGTGGATCGTTAGCTTGTTTTTCGGGTATTATGACAAAAATATGGATGAAGCCTTATGGCCAATTAAGGCGATTGTTGTGGTCCTTGTATTCAACAAGGTTTGATTTGCATCTAATTATACAAACAACCAAGTGAGGTCTACCAATCCGCACTTGGTCAGCGTGGTAGCCTACGGCCTGTGCTGTACCCCTCACATTGTGAGAGGAGACCCCGAGCCCAGCAGTGGGACAGTATGGGTTGTTGCTTTACTTTGCTTTTATACAAACAAGGTCCGATGACCCCGTAGCCTTGGCAATGACCCTGCTAATCGAAGGGCCCTCAATTGTTTGCGATGCGTAAATATTTGTACAGTATCTATTGCACACTCGAACACCATAACTATGCAATATTAGAGTGTGTATGTGTGTGGGTGTGTGGGTAACTGGCGACTACGTGAGTTGAGCATGTATGTTTATCACCACAGTCTACAAGTAGGTAGGCTATAGTAGTAGGTAGTAGGTAGTAGTACGAGTAGTAGTTTGGCTTAAGATAAGGCCAGATGGGCGTATTTTTAGAGCTTTGAGTCGCGAGCATTCGGTTACAAACTAAAGTCTTATTTGTGCCATAAGGTGACGCAAAATGAGTTTGGACTTTAGTTTGAAACTAGCTGTGCCGCGCGGATTCACCCGCGTTAATTTGTGGAAAAAACTAACTACTTAAATATATGATGTTATATAGCCTATCCTTCCTCGATAAATGGAGTATCAAACACAAAAATAATTTTTCAATTCGAACCAGTAGGTCCTGAGATTAGTGCGTTCCACCAAACAAACTCTTTAGCTTTATAATATTAGTATAGATTTAACATAGAACGTTCGTGAACACAAAAACTACTGAACGGATTTTTATGAAATTTAACACACAAGTAGATGGAATAACGTCAACGAAGGGTACGTATTTTCCCGGAAAATGCGGGCAAGGCCGTGAACAGAACGCTAGTATACCAGTATACCATGTATCGATGAGCGGCTCGTTTCCCCAGTGTTGAGTTAAGACTGCTGACAAAGACGCTTAGCAAACTTTACATACCTTTGAGAAATTTATGAAAAAAGTTTTAATACAAAAGTTTTTTCACGATATTTTCCTCCAACAAGGCAACTAATTGACTTCAAATACGCAAATGACTTCGAGAATCGTGGAACGTGCGGTATGAAGCCCACACAAACAAAAAGCAAAAATATTAGGGTTATTTAATGTTTAGGTATTTGAGATTATTACGAGTATATGTGAAATGCTTAGGACGTAATATTTGAAGATAAAATTCTTCGACCCAAACGATGAAATCGACAAAGAAATAATATCACGCAATACCTGAACCTCTAGTTAGCGTTTATGGTAGAGGCTACAACAATTTACATATTATAATTGGAAAAATAAAATATTCGATCAAACAAAATCCTTGCCTTAAGCATTATTTATGTACAAGCATAAGGAACAATACACAACACATTCTCTAATTCTGAAAAAGTAATTTCATTATAATCATTTTCCTTGGAATCAGAATGTTAATATTGAACAAAGCTACCTATAAACTGGAGAGGAAAAACAAAGGAACTTCTAGAGACTTACCTTCAATTGTATGGTTTATTTTACTATATTACTGTGCGTCGTTATAGTATCAGCAGGCAATTTCGCTTCAAAACACAAAACAATTTTGAATCTAAATAATGAGGTACGCTCTTTGATGCCTCACCGACATTATTTTCTCTTTTAATATGAGGCGCAACATGAAAATTTATGTTATTCTTCTTGAAAATATATCCTTTATTCAGGTGAATACAGGGAATTCAGGCTTAGTCATTAAACAATGCAATTAATAAAATCAGATATTAACATTGAAGTATAATGTCATGGAACAGACATCTCGAAGAAAATGTGTGTCCCACCGGGAGGTCCTATTTTCAAAATTCAGACTCCGTTCTCCTTTCAAAATCGAACGAATTCTTTGAAGATTGAAGCCCATTGGCGATGTATGTCCTTATCAATTGGATAAGGACATACATCGGGTTCGCAGTGTCGGTTATATACACTAGTAATAATACTTCAATGGATATTGAGAAATTTTGGTTTTAAAATTTGACAATTCTCTTACAAGTTGGTTTACATTCAACTTGAGTAGAGAATGACAAGTCTTTCTATTTGGCCACCACAATGATGAGTGATCATCGTCGACCATGAACATAAGTCACCAAAGTCATAAGTCATCACTCATCCATTGCCGCCTAAGAAAGAAAAGATAATAAAATAACAAAGTTCTTTATCTTACTGAAGCCAATAATATTATTTGTTAAGTAAAAGTACCAGTATTTTGAAGACATTTAGTTATTGAACAATAATATTGTCCAACAACAAATATTTTGAATCTCAATAAAATATAGAAGGAACTTCTACTGAAGTAATTAAATATCTTAAATATGGTTACAATACCTAGTCTTCAAGTTCTTACTTCTATTTATAAAGTTTCCTTTGAGTGGGCAGTTTGTCGCTTTGTCTTACATCAGCATGTACTATAATATCTTCTCTGCTTCAGGAACACTGCCAAAATTATATTACTGCCAAGAGAACTTGAATGTTTTTATTTAACGAACCGTCAAAATAAGGTGGGTAATGTCCAAAGTTAGATAATAATTCATTCCTGCTTATATTTTGCCTTCCGTGTCAGTTATACTAAAGTTTTACGTATATCTAAATTGAAATGGCTTGTTAATAAATTAATCTGTATGATTAAGGATCTTTCATAATGTTAAAGTAAAATGTGAAAATATATTTTACTCATCCTACTAATTATAATACATTATAATGTGAAAGCGTATGGGGGTGCTATACACATTTGGCTCTAAATATTCCTACCCAAACCAAATCACTACACAACCCTACATTATACTATTATATATTATTATGGTAGCCATAATAATAGTGCGGAACATATATGTAGGTAAGTATCACCACATCAGTTGACGTTTTCGACTGGCGAACGGTTTTCTGTCTAACATACATCCACATATCTTCAACTTTTCCGCCGAATCGAATATGTGTAGCATTCCTTATTCAAAGTATCTTTTTATCATATCCTTATCCATACTGAACCAAAAACAATGTGATACCTAAAATGAAACATTACATGACAGCAGTGAACTTGTGAATTTGTGGTTGTTATGTATACTAGCCATTACCAAAATCCTATTACGTTCTGTTGCCAGCATTATCTATGCAAGGGAATTAGTAGTTCCCTTGCGGCTTCGTCGTGTCAGAGAGATTATGAATCGTTGCACGTAAGCATATTATTAGCTGTCATATTGGGAATTTCTACCGCACCACGTAATACCTATCACGTAATACCTATTATATTCACACAAGCTCAAAATAGAGAAAGGAAAATAACACACCTTTTATAAAAATTCAGTTGTTATTATAAGGGTTCTGTTTTTCGTTTTTTCGTACAGAACACTAAAAATGCTAAAGCAGACAAAAAGTTTGGTGAGAATGCATGGCATAACATCGATGTGTAAGATAGTTCAAACACAGATGAATAAATAATATTGAATAATAATATGATCCTAGATCACTTGCTCAAAAGCATCTCTCTTTCTGCTCTTTTTATGCATATAATATTATTATTGCATCTACAGCTACGAACTATTATAATTATGCTCTGCAAAAGTATTGAGTTACGCTATGAGATTGCCAGCAGAATTTAGGGACTTTAATAACGAACCTATGTCTCATTTTATGACAGCGTCTTAGGTAAATTTTGACAAGGTCATGGCTAGTTTATTACGACTTTATATCTCCATTTCAGGTAACTTTAGCTCATTTTAGACCCTCGGCCATTTCATGACCATCTCACAGTTAAATTGATGATTAAACTGTACCTCACTAGATGAAAAGGTAACTTTCAACTCAGTTATGATAACAATGACATATCTACGATATCATATCTGCGATATCATAATATGGCCGAGGTTACATTTAGTTGTGTAATATTACTAACTTTTGTCCGCGGCTTCGCCCGCGCTAGAAACCGACTTTTTACAAATCCCGCGAAAAGCCTGAACTTTTCCGGGATTAAAATAGCCTATGTGTTAATTCAGGGTATAAGTTAACTCCATTACAAATTTCAGCCAAATCAGTTTAGTAGTTGTGGTGTTATTGAGGAACAAACATCCAAACATCTTCACTAACTTTCACATTTAGGATAATAAGAGATGACTTGACATGATAAAGCCGGTATTATGCGTATATCTACAATAAAGAGATTACCTTTGTCGAGGGATTTAAGTTCCAGCGTAGCTTAGTCCTACTATCTATACTAATATTATAAAGCTGAAGACTTTGTTTGGTTGAACGCGCTAATCTCAGGAACTACTGCTTCGAATTGAAAAATTATTTTTGTGTTTGATAGTCCATTTATCGAGGAAGGCTATAAACTATAGTTATAACATTATATATTTTAGCAGTTAGTTTTTTCCACAAATTAACGCAGGTGAAACCGCACGACACAGCTAGTAGTAAAATATAAATGTAAAAAGTAGGTATAGATATTTGTTGATCTCAGAACTGATTTTAATGAAATTTAGCTCACAGACAGACCATAATATCTTTCTGGAGTCTGGAATAGACATAGACGTATTTGTAATCCATTTATTATGTTATGTAATGAGGATAGAATAAATAAAATTACAGAGAAAAAGTGTTAACATTTTATTCATAATATATACCAGTATAAGTAGTTACAATAAATACAGTTTTACAATACAGTACAAAGACTTAATATGATACAGCGAAGTACCCTAAGCTCATACAAAAATAATCTCTCATTCAAGCATCCCTTGTACTCTCTTTTCCAATAATTGTCACAGCAAACGTCACGTAAAGAATAAAACGTAGTTATAAAATAATATCTTTGTGAGCATTACTTAAGTAGGTAAGTTAGTGTTACAATAGTCGAAAACAGGTCAAACAAACTGAATTGGAGTGGTATAAAAATATAAGTAATAGCATTTAGAATCTAATTTTAATTAACATGATTATGTAATTTTAAATCTAATAACTATACAATTTATAACTTGCGTTATATTAGTAGTTTACTACTAAATATTTTAATTCTAACACAGAAGTAGGTACATAATTTATGATAGTTTAGAAATTTGAGTAATTTCAAAACTGAGGCGGTAGTTTCGAGAATTACAGGTAGGAATGTAAGTAATTGTAGTAATTGATTCAGTTATTTAATTAACTTGAATGGATTTGACCAAACTTGTAGGGTTGTTATACCCTATGAATATAACATCAATATCGTCGTCCTAGAAATCTTTCGTTTAAATGATATGAAGTCAGAATATATTGTAGTAGTTACATAATCATCAGAATCCATGATCGTAAACGATTTGAAAGATTAACGTCAGCCATAAAATTCCATTTAAATTTTTGACGAACTACGAGTATGACACTGAAAACATTGTCAAAAAATCCATTTAATATTAATTTGTTAAATTATGGGAATAACATAAAAAAATTTTTAGTAGCCATTAACCATAACTCTATTTACCACAACCTCAACAAAAATGGTAATAAAGTTTTTTATGTTTATAAAAAACATTTCCAATTTCACTCCTGTCGCAAGCCTCCTTGGAACTTCGTTCCAATAAAAAAAGTAATTTGAGTAAAATAATTTAAAAAGAAATATTATGATTTGAAAAAAGACCCAGCAGGTGGAAAATCTGTTTTACAAGTTACCAGACTTATTCACCAAGATACATGAAGGAACCTAGTTTTTGCAAGTAATAGGAACCTAGTTGAAATGTCACTTAATTTGCATAATAAGAGATAGCATATTCCTACTAATCAGTAAACGATATTTTTTTATCAGGATGTAGTTTTTACAAACGATTGTAGACAACAATAACATTGTTTAGTTAAGTATTAAAGAAACTATAATATAATATATTAATAAAATTATCTTGTCTCCAATACAATAAGCGACACCAAAGAAAACAGAGGCCTATATAAAGTTTTTTTAATTACATATTTTTTTTGCAAGACTTTTACTATTCAAATAAGTAATAAATAATTAGATGGTACTGATAACTTTCTACTATTTCTCTACGAAATTACTACGAAGTTTAATCAATTAATATTCATTTTCGCTTATGATTTGATTTGAGCTTTCGTTTTGTGCGGTGTCAAAAATAGTGTTCTTTCTGTGCGGGAGGCTATGACATCTAAAACTAAAGTTATATGTGTATGATAAAGACAAATACAATAATTTTGCTTCTCGCTTAAATTTTGATTCATTGATGTATTATAATAAAATACATTACACATATTGAACTATCGTCTGTTGCAGAACGGGGTACAATAGATTCCAATTTTTTTTTGTAATAGCGGTTTACCCTAATGTCATAACAGCGTGCGAACCTACTAAAGTATAGAGTCATAGCCTATGTTAAACCCACAAAAAATTCATAAATATATCATTGGTTTTGAGAAAGATATAAATTATTTTCATCAATCAAAACTGCTATTTTAGGAGACTAAAGAGTCCCGAACTCATCACAGGAAAGTTTATTTAAGGGGTTTTTCAGATCCCCATAGCACAGGCTGAAATTCCTTTGAAAATGTTGACGCAGGTAACGTGTTAAAATTTCTATCAGACTTTATTTATAATAAAGAAAAAAATCTGTAATTTTTTTATGTAATTTTTTTAGATGTTAGGTATTAAATTTTATATTGTATATTCGATATTCAAAATACATGAAATGGTTTAATTTTTCAGCGATACTACAATCAAATCTTGTCAATAAATGAACAGGCATAACCTTTGACTTCTGACAGATACTTTTGATCACTATTTAATAGCATGGCTACAGTATTTCAACTACAATAATCAATAAAAAGTATACTATACATATTCTTAATTAGATTATATTATACTATATGTCTTGAGTATTTTTTGATTTATAAAGACTTTCTATATACTTTTAAATATATATTTAATTTTAACACGATTTAAAGCTTCAATTTCATCTTAAAAAGAGTGTAACATTTGTAACAAAGTTAAGAATCTTTGGTGCTGAGCAAAAAAATATAGATCATCTAATTTCTTTCCATTACAAAATCCCATCTACTTATTGTCCAACTCTATGAATGTTCATAACATTCGCTATTCTGAATAGCATTTTCTGCAACGACTATCGTGTCTTTAAAAGTAGATTTGAAAACAGACAGTTGATATGACATTTCTTTGATAATACTTAAGAGAGAGAAAATTAAGACTGTAAGAACAATACTCTTAAACATGTTTACATTTTTATATTAGACAACAATGTTACAACATCTAACTTACAAAGTAGTAAATATGTATGATACGATCAAGTCTTGAATTTGAAGTGTGCGTATGTATGTAGATTAAACAGATAAAATATTCAAAAATAATAACGTTTAACATGAAATAACATAGTTTAATGATGAGGATATAAAAACCAAAACACATTACGATCATAGAATATTAGGCAGTGAAGTCTAAACAAAACGTAATGGTGGTGATTTCTTTAAATCTAAATACCGTCAAAAGTTATTTCAAATATCATCAAATTCTACATGTTCTTTAAATTATAGGGGTGTTTAATCAATAACTATTCCATTAAATGATGATAGTTCTATGGGATAAATTCATTTTTCTACTCCAACAGATCGTTAACTTTAATTTCTACTTTACTACACCCCAATATCACTTAAGATTCAGTGTTATAGTAAAACATCTCTACTATAAATGGACATAGAACCGTAAAATCATCTAATCACATTCACTTAGATTTAAAAAGTAATCTTTGGCATCATGAGAGAACGAGCCCAATGATGTCTCGATATTTCCATTTCATTCTAAGAGTGCAAAATTTCCTGATGTTGACTCCTTCGATTGTTTGATCCTTGTCTCTTCATCTGTGAAAAGGTAAGACGTAGCAAGACTTAAAAAACGATTAAGGAGGATTAAAGGCCCTACGAAATACGTTTCCGCTAGGTATAATCTGGCTAAAATTGGTATAATTTAGCCTGACTCACAGAGTTACATTATTATGTTCAAGAAAAGATGAATATTCATTATTTTTACAGTAATTTTGGTAGTTGCTTTTTACCAAGCAATCGTCTGCTTTTTACTAATATTATTTAGTAATTCTGAAACACACGAAGCACCAGAGTATACCAATTTACTTATTATTATAATTTTTATATTGTTATGGTATTCGTTCTTCTTGTATGTCGTTAAACAGCGTTGTATAAGAACGGTTTTTTTACGGATTTCTTGACCTTTTATCTTCTAAAGTCAAAGTAATAAAAGTCATCTTTGTGACTTTCAAATTTCCGATACGTATGTACTTGGCCAATAAGTTTTACTATAAAACAAGATACGTACCTTATACTTAAACAACTCAGCCCAACATTCTCCTGTTTTCCTGGTGCAGACACGTTGGCTGGCAAGCTTTTGTTGAGAGGATACCACTGGGCCACTGGTTTGCGACGATTGTCCAACATCTCCAGCCAATGATCACGACCGATGCCGATCAACGACGAGCCTATTGCCGTACATCCTATCAGCTCGTTTTGACCAATCCTGAGAACAAAAGTCGAACGAAGTTTTCTAATGTATTATAGTTTTAAAATCATCAGGAAAAGTCCTCTGTGGGAAACAAAGGATATAGAAATAGAATACAATATTTAAATAGGTAGAAAATAAAAGGTGCAAAAAGTTCAGCGAAATAAGAATGGAAAAATAGCATAAAGAACTAAAGAAGAAATAAAGAAAGGATTGAAAGTTCGAAGAAGAGCTAGGGAAAATTAATAAAAAACCAATCAAGTAGCTCAGAAAAACAAATAGATATAGCAATCAATTACATCATTACAATGTTCCTAGCATTGTATAATCTCTACACAATTAAATACAAGAAACAGAGATAATGGTACGTCTAGAATTTACAATGTCTTGTTCAAACAGAAATTAAATTTTGAATTAATTATGTGACTGTCAGAGAGATCGTACGATTAAATTTTATTAGCCGCACAAGTTTTGGTTTGCTATGACTTCTACAAACGTCTAGACTAAACTAATTATAAGATCAGGTTGGTGATGTATTCAACTAAATAATTTACTTATAGGTAACTAAAGTAATTCCAATAGTTTTGAAACTTAAGATGGATACGGGCATTATACACTGAGGGATTAAATTTCACGTAGCAAACTAATGTTTTGTAACAAATATTCTACGTTAAAATTACTTAGTTTACATTTCATCATATTCAAATAGTGATATTAGTTCCAATATCAATATCACTACGAATATTGGTATGTTAATTATCAAAGTTGAGCCCAACAGCATGTATTGATTGAATCCGACTAATATCTATCGATTAATCAGTTTTATAATATTGGGATTAAGTTTGTGAAAGCATTATTATTTTTGAAATCGCACTATTTATAAAGACACCAAAATATTATAATCTTTATTAGCACAGCAATATTTATTTATTTATTTATTTACTCCAGCATGCAGCATAGATTGCAGATGTGTGCATATCACAAAAAAAAAATTATGGTTGACCAAAATCAATCACATTGGACCGCACTGTCACTTAAAGTTGACAATATGACTCTGAGATGAACCGACACTTAAGATATTTAATGTCAATTAGTTATGGACTTCTTATGACTAAATATACGAGCCTTTCTGAGTTGGGGCGTTAGTCTTTATGTAAATTCTTTAATCATTTTTATCAATCAATTAGCTTATAGGATCCATGATCTGGAACAAGATATATCCTATATCTTAGTATCCCGGAAAACCTGCTAGTGTTAAAATATTTAGTTCAGAGAAATTTAACCGACGATATTCAAGTTGGAGAATATCGACCGGCTTATCGTTAATATAAAACTCCTGGATCACGTTATATCTCGACTTAATAACCGGAAAGTTGAAGTTTAATCACCTAACTTCCATTGTTCCTGCATCGTTACAACTTTACTAAAATAAGAGCACTTAGGGGGAACTTTTTTCCATCTGGTAAAGAGTCACGTAGGCTGCCATTATGCATATTCTTGGCTCAATAAAAAAAATTTCGTTTTATTTCAAATGATCGCCTTATATTACGATGATTTTTGAAGAGAATTATCACTTCAATTCTATGATAATTTTTCCTTCTAGGTTTATTTTTTAATACCAGTAATACCTACTCTCAAAGACTTTCATTCGAAACGGCATGATTTGATAAACAGATTTTGCTTTATAAATACCCATAGTATAAAAATTTACTTTTAAACTGACTATCGACAATTCACTCATCATCATCATTCATCAATTCATGCCGATTTAAATGAATGAGTAAGTGAATAAACAAGTGATCACATAAAAAACGTTTCAAGTTGAATGAAAGAATGAAGTGAACTTTGTGTTAATTTATTGATTTAATAAAATTAATGACTAATTAAGGGAACCGGGAATTCTGATGTGAAGATATGATACGACAAAAAACACTAACTACATATTCAGTAATATTTTTTTAATCAGTACCAAATTCAATTTTAAAATGGTTTAAAAACCTTTGTATTTCTCTCATTTAACTCAAAGGATCAATTTTTGAACACGTACTTAGCGTATTCAAACCCAGGCCCCTAAAATATCTTATTATAAATTGAGCTGATCTTCAAATTAAGCTATTCTTACACTACTTAATAATAAATTACAATTACTTACATATCATAGTCGATGACTTTGACAAGCAGTGTGACGTCATATACGTTCTCTTCCGGAAGGTCGAAGACAAGAGCTTCATTATAAACGGGACTGAGTGTATTCTTCTTGACAGTTGTTTTCTTCTTCTTTATTCTCTTGCCTTGACAGTTAAGACAGATCTTCACATAAGGATCTAGAACAATGAGAAAAAGATATATATTGCAATTTTAACTATGGAATTAGTTACATATATGTAAAGGTTATAGTTTATCAGTCGAACCAGCAATCCATACGTAGAGTATGCTTTAGACCTCTTCAAGAGAACATCCCGTGGTCATGGTAAACTCCACTTATCTCAGACAAGGCAACGGAGTCAGATACCTTCGTTTAGAGGTGACTAACCTATCCACACTTCTTAATCCTTATGGATGGGTTCTTCCAACTTAAAACCTGGCGTTGTCTAAATGACAACTTAAGCCTTTTAATCGGAGTGAGATCTAAATTAAAAAATCGTCTTAACCATTGACCTTCATGTCTCCTAAAGGTTGTTTTGGCCGCACCCACTGCTTCTATAAAATCTTTTGTATTTATATTTTTAATGGATTACCCAATTTGGGAGGAAAACAAGAGATTTAGGCGGATTTAAAGTTACATTGAACGTCAAAATAATAAAAGACTGAGATAATAATATTGTCTCATAAACATGTCGCGTAAATGGTGTCCCACGAAAATGCGAGTTCTGCGAAATATTGGATTATCGCGTAAAGTCAGTCGCTTGACGCGTTCTGATTTTTACGCACTCATCAAAAGTTTTCTTAGAAACGTGATTTGAATGAACGTTTTCATGAGAAAACCAACATAGATCAGTAGAATGAGAATGTACGTTAAAACAATGAAGAGAGGGTTAGCAGAGCGAGGGATAAGACAACTAATAAATCAATGACAAAGATGCCTGTAAACTGTGCATCTAAATCCGCATATCCTATAAATATTATTAATGTAAAAGTTTGTAAGGATCTTTGTAAAGATTTTCATGAAATTTAGCACATAGGTAGACCATGACCTAGAATAGGACATTGGATACTATTAACAGGGAAAACGCGCGCAAAGCTGCGGGCATAGTGCTACAGGGCTGAGTTTATCAAGTGTGCATGGATGGCCAAATCCGAAACTACCAGAAATAACGAAAAATGCTCAAAGGAGTCTCGGAGTTGGGGGTGAGATTTTTCAAAATTAAGGAGTTCGAGTTCTGGCCAGGAATTAATTTTTTCTAAAATCTTATGATGTAGTTTTAGTATTCATCAAAATCGGCCTCGAGACTCCTTTGAGCATTTTTCGATATTCTTCATAGTTAAGAATTTAGCCATCCACGCACACTTGAAAAATTCACTCTATATATTAATATAAATTCAAAGAAGTTTATTGTGTCGTTCTTTTTCGAGGAAACACTATACCTAAATGGAAGTAGAAGAAAGAAGGAAAAAAACACGTATTATGATTAAATGAACTTGTATTTTTGAATAACTCTAGCATATCCATAGCCGTACACAAGTAATTTTTTTTAGAAATAAAAATGCTATAAAAACTCAACACGTTATGACTCGTGTAATTAAAACAGCTTTTTGTCGAATGCATCAGTTGAAACATCGCTGTTTTTAATGAACTTACACTAATTGCGAAACCACAATCACATACGAACAATTCAACATTTGTAAAGGTCTTTAGTACGCAATTTATATCATAGGTTTCATAAAAATAAAACTTGGTTGGTCGGTTTAGATCGACCACGTATTTGATTATTTGAATATTCCAAAACTATATTAATTAACTAGATCGGTAACAATAAATCTGTATATCAAACTAAACAACGTATCTAGTACAAATATCTTCATTTGTAGATACAGTTTGTAATTTTAGAGTTTCCCTTCGTTTGATATGTTATATGATGTGATACAATATCTACTATTAACAAGTCTCGTAGTATAAACAGCTGATGTTAGAAATTTTGGCTTTGACTCTAGTTCAGGCATCAGACAGGTCAGAAATACGGTCTAGTGGTTCGGTTATTAGTCCAGTCAACCGAACTAATGCAACGTTTTAGTGTCAGTACTTCGTTTTATCGGACTAACCGAACTATGGCAATAGTGGCACCTGATGGTAAGTGGCTATCGTCGCCCATGAACATCAGAAACACCAAAGGTATAACTGATACCTTGCGGGCCAAGAAAGAAAGAAGAAAGAGAAAGAAAGAACTGGCTCTCAAGCCCCCAGCCGGAACACGACGATAGCTATCCAGGCGAATCCCATGGAGAAATAATAATAGTACTAATGGTATTAATTAACAATTAAAATTGATAATAACACAACACTCCGTAATATTAAGCATTGCGAATGTTTAAGAATCATGCCGTGCATATATTACTCTTTTGCTCACTGTACCTACAATAGAAATAAGATAGAACCCATGACAAGTTTTTAAAAATATAGCAACTTTATATTTTTTGTGTTCATGGTGCCATTGTAAGTACTTTAATAAATAAAGTACATTATTTGAGAAGAAAACCCAATTTTGCAGGCAATTAATTTCAAAGGGTCCTTATCATATAGAAGTTAATTAACGAATAATAATAATGTAAATTACGGTCGATCGCAAGTCCGTCAAAAGGACGTTAATTCTTGGATAGATTGTTTGTAACAAGAAATTCTTGATAGGCTGTTAGTAACAAGAAATCACAAACAATATTGACCTAATTCTGATCCTGAGGTCTTATTACGAACATAATTTTATTAATAACACGGCGAAGGCGAGCGTGTTGTAGTAAAACCCTTCATTAAACAAACCATCAAAAATAATCATTAAAGTTAATGGTATATAATTTTGGGTTGAATTCGAACGATGTGTTATAATTTATGATATTTTGTTATTATCAAGGGTATTATGTTACCATCATCATCGTCATTAATAAACTAAAATAAACCTTTTAAAGCTATGTCTCCATCGATACATAAAGGCAGTGATAGCCTAGTGGTTAGAACGTTGGTCTCCCGAACGCGGGGGCCCGGGTTCAAATCCTGGCACGCACCTCTAATTTTCAAATATTATGTGCGTATTACAAGTTAATTATCACTTGCTTCAGTGAAGGAAAACATCGTGAGGAAACCTGCACACCTGAGAGTTCTCCATAATGTTCTCAAAGGTGTGTGAAGTCTACCAATCCGCACTTGGCCAGCGTGGTAGACTATGGCCTGTACCCCTCACATTGTGAGAGGAGACCCCGAGCCCAGCAGTGGGACAATTATGGGTTGTTGCTTTGCTTTTTTTGCTTTGCTCCATCGATACAATAAAGACCATCATCTATTGCTACATTTTTGCCCGCGCATCCTTAGTGGATTTTTTGCCTAAAGACCTTACAACTAACAAATTTCATACAAATATTTTGTACTTTTGTACTTGAAATTTATTTTAAAAGATATAATCATATCTTCACTATATTAAGTGGGCCTCTGTGCTTAAATTTGGTCAAAAATATAAAATAGACCTACTACAGCAAAGTAAAATCTTAAATGTGTAATAATCTTTTGAGTTTATTAGAAATAACAGTGTAAAAAAGTGCTGTTACCTTTGCCACTTTTATTATGTACTCCTAGTTTACGATTATATCACACTCTGAATTTATGTATGATGCTACTTGTTTTAAGAAATATAGAGATTTTACGATGTACCATGTATAGATGTAGTTTGCTGTGTAATACTTGTTTCTTAAATGGTAGTCCAAGTCGATAATTGAACTAGAACCCTTGAGGGTTTACCAAAGAGGTTTAAAAGTTCAATAGTATAAACCATCTTACTCCTAATGTGCTGTCGCGCAAAAGTATTGTTACAGTTACCAAAGAACCGAAATTATTAGTTTATTTAAAACAGTTTTGTAACTTAAAAAAGAGGAGGTTTTCAATTCGGTTATATATTTTATATCATATACGATATTTGTTCCCTTAGAACTCCGTCAGTTATACTTATCACCCAATTTTGAAGATTATTTCTTTATTCGAAAGGTATGCTTCCAGATTGGTCCTATATTTTTCCATATTTTAAGTATACATATGGTAAAAACATTATAGGTAAACATGGCGATATATAATATACATAATACGTATAATTATGTTTTTCGAAGCCTAGTTCTTTGAAGTCAATTATGTGTTTGGTAAAAGATATTTTTGGATATGGATAGGATTATAATAGGAAACACAGTTTCAAACGTCATATCCTAATAAAAATAGAGATTATATAATATTCTTATTATGATACCAGTTTAGTATTTACAACGAACAATATCTGGTCTAACAATAGTCTTCACAAAGAAGGCTTTCAAAGAAGGCTTTGCGAAATTACTATACAATTCAGATATTCTGACAATCATAAAACAATAAAATTAATTAAGTTTAAGACAATACATTAATAAATAATCATCAGTGGAACTACACTTGTAAGGAAATGCGGAATAGAAATAATTCGTCCATCAAATTCAACTAACCTGAAGATCCATTAATATCCATGGCCTTTAAGTTCCGAGCCTTGATCACGGTAACGGTTAGCCGCCCAGCCGTCGGAAGGTAGCAGAGAGACAGCATAAGCTCGCCAAGATCTTTCTTCTCCTGTGGACATGCAGATATGTTAAAAGAAGAAGGAAATACTCATTACATCTTTAAAACGTAAGGAGCCAACGAGCAACGAGCAGACGAGAAGACTGTAGACCAACAGTAAGTAGTCACCGGTTCTCATGGACATTAATGATACGTTACTGTTACAAAAAAGAAAGAAGAAAGAAGGAAAAAGAAAGAAGAACAGAAAAGAAAGTTTATTATTGAAATGTATCCATGTATCTATGTCCTTATAATGTTTTACTTCATTTGCATTGATTATTTCATCTAAATGCAAACAATAAGAGTCGACTACGTGCCCTTAGAGCAGTGATACCCTAGCGGTTAGAACGTTGGTTTCCCGAAAGGTCTCAAGTTCGAATCCTGGTACGCACCTCTTTTTCAAATATTATGTGCGTATTAGAATTTAATTATCATTTGCTTCGGTGAAGAAAACATCGTGAGGAAACCTGCACACCGGAGAGTTCTCCATAATGTTCTCAAATGTATGTGGAGTCTACCATTCCGCACTTGGCCAGCGTGGTAGACTATGGCCTGTTCCCCTCTCATTGTGAGAGGAGACCCCCGAGACTTTAAGACATAAGTACGATAATCTTACCACTAGCCGCTATTGGGTACCCATCCAACTTGCAATCATACCGAACAATATGAACTCCTAAGTGACAATTAGTTAGGCTTTATAGTTTCTCCCAATTAAATAACAATTGAACCCGCACAAATGGTTCATTTACGATCAAATCAATTCAGTCAATTTCTCAACATTGTCAATAAATTGTCGTAACATAATCTAATGATACAGTTTTGCGCCCTACCCTTCAATTACGGTTCAAGGCTTCGTTGAATGATGAAGGTCCGAAATCCTTGTAACCAAAACTTATAGTGACAGTGAGTTGACAGCGATAGTGTGAACCGGGTATGATTAATGATTCACCGGATTGTAAGAAGATATGCAAATGAACATTATTTAACCGTCTTATGCTGAGAAGAGACATGCAGTGGGAAGGTTATGGATTGTTATGATGTTGATGCACGGTACATAAGCTCATCTCAACGTACAATGTGCTCAATGTAGCAGTCAATGAATTAATATTGAAATTCTTTACAAGGTAAAAATAATGTCATGAGACGCATTTTAATAGGTTAAGGGTGCTTTTCCACCAGAGATGTGCTATGCAACTATGCTGCGAAGATGTGAAATCCAATAAATATGATTGGTGGATATCAGACGCATCCATAGCAACGTAACACATCTCTGGTGGAAAAGCACCCTAACAATGATAAGATGATAATGCAATAACATATTTTTTTATTTTAATTCAATAATTTTTACGGAAAGCACCAAACACGTTTAAACCAGAAATGTAAACTTTATGCGTCGCACTTTACACACTTCTAAAATATAAAACTTCCGCCAAAATGGTTTAATTCTCTCAATTTGCATTACATTATGGTAAGGTCGGGCTACCGCACACCTATGGGGCGCAAAAACAGCGGTACCCTGGAGGCTGGGTAACCTCGTTCCTATAAAAAGGGGCTTTTCCATTTTCATTCCATTCCATTCCGTCCATTCCATTCCATCCATTCCATTCCATTCCGTCTTTGATTTTTATTTGGTTACCTTTTCCATGAGTTTGAATAGCAGATAATGCCCGTGACGGCAAAACAGTCCTCAATGAAGTATTAAGTCAACGGAACCCCATTCAAAGGGATACTTTTTCATTACTTTTAGGGAGAAAAAAATCGTAAAGTTAGATTCTATCAATCTCTACGACAACTTTGTAAGTACTCTTAGATACACCAAATCATTGGATCCACATTATGTAAACTTGAAAAAGAAATAAAACTTGTAATAATAATATTTACTGGGAACATTATACTTGTACGTGAGTTAAATTACTCTCGAAGTAAGAGATAAGTTTTACTTGTTATTGCTGAGCTTTTATAATAGTTTACTAACAATCCTGGTTATATCCTGAATCCTGATATATATATTCTGGTTATACCTACCATCCCTCGCTAAATTATTAGACGCGCTACAAGATTTTATGTAAAATGGTAATTATAAAACTTTGGAGGCATCTATTAATTACGTGAAGCATTTTTAACAATTTTCAAACACCCCTCCTCCTCCCTGGTGAGATGTCATGAGACTTGGGAGATTTAGCTCCACCCCCTCCCTCACGTAATTTTTCAAAATATGTGTTTCTAGTGTCTACGCTCGATAGTATTTGAGTGATTCTTTTTAGTAAACACAGCAAACTAAGGATAAACATAAAGAGAAGTACAAAATCTGATCAGGAAGAACTGATAACGAATTTTTTCATCAAAAATTGCGGCCTAATTATTTAACTACCGACGCGGATGCTACGACATAGTTGACAACTGCAAGCCTTGGCTTGAGCCATGAAAACTCTTTGCGTTCGACGATAAACGACGCCCTCCTACAAATTGCGAGGCTTAAACGACAGTTGCTATTACGAGAATTTTCATAATTATCAACTCTTGCCGAACAGATTTTAGCAAGTAAGAGGTTCTTCAAGTTCTCACTGACTTTCTTTAAATCTTCAATCGAATCGACAGACCAAGCAAGCTCGCTTCAAACTAGAACAAGTTTCTTAAGAAGCAGCAACTTCAAAATAGAAAAACACCGCAACCACTATAACTAGGTCTTTGGAGAACTTCGGTCTCTTCTCACAATGTAAGAGGTACAGACCACTATGGGCAAGGTTCAATGGCAGACTTAACACCTTTGAGGACAAATTAAAGATTTTTTATAAAAGCAACCTGTGTTTTCCTACACCGGATTAAGTGATTATTAATTTCTGATATACCTTTGAGAATTTGCTTGCAGGATACAAACCCAGACCCCTTTTTACGCGAGAGCAACATTTAACATTAGACTGTCACTTATATAATATTATCATACTTTTCTGTTATCCTTGCATAAGAAAAAACATTCTAGAAGTTACGCCTCTGCCCAGACAAATATTTATTTTGTCTGATAATAAATATTTCATTTTGTATAGAAGGGCAAAACAAACGCGAGTGTTGACAAGGGGAAATTGAAACGATTCTTTAGGCTACACCCGATCTCGAATATCAATGTGAACATAAAATGATAAAATGTAAAAGATAAGATCAAAGTTTAAAATTTATTAAAGATAGATTGAAGGAAAATTCAATCTTTTATCATCATCGAACTATTATATTTTCGCGCTTCAATAAACCAGCATAGCTATTATTACGTTATCTATGACGCTGATTTATAACTCCGAGTCTATCTTTTATGAAAGATAAATAGGTAAGATTAAGAAAGATAAAAAGAAAATAATCTTCAGGTAGATGTGTCGAAAATTGAAATATACTGTAAGATTAACGTAACATGATAAATAGATCCACTGCCATTCCAAATACTCTATCATCCATTACTTTTGGTAAATTAGTAGACAAAAATGAAAAGTAACGTAAGTACTTGACTTTTTCAGTAGTTTACTGAAGATTATACATAGATAGATAGATAGAATAGTAACGGCCGTAAAAAGCTTCAAACCTGTGGTGCAGCAAGAATGTTCATAGTGTACTCAATCTCCTGCTGCAAGTCAGCAGACTCCAGCAATCCTTTGAGGACCACGTGCCCGATGAGGTCATGGCGGCTGAAACGGTCGAAGTCGTACACGGAGAACTGAAGGTACCGCTGCCTTAGTTCCTCATAGGGCACACTGTGGGAATACAATTGTTTTTAGTCGTAGTACAGGGAAATAGTATTTTTCTCCTTAACAATTATAATACAATTAAATATTCGGCCAGTTACCTACTTTGAGTTAATTTCCGGGTAGACAATACGAATAAGTACTTAAATATTATTCGCTCATTTACATCACTTGCCTAGACAATGTTATATTTTAATAGCATGATTAGAGTTAAAAAAGAGAAATCCACTATGTTATCGGCAAATATAATTAAACATTACAAATAACCATTATTAATAGAATCTTATTATGATTAAACCACAGAAGAAATAATAGTACATATATAATAGTATTAATAGTAAGAAAATATAACCCTGAACACCTTGTTTAATAATGGCACTATAAATACCAACGGTACTATTGAGTCCTCAAGCAAAGAATTCTGCAATCAATACCCCGCTCAGGTCTCAAACAATAATGCAAAGCTATTGCTTTCTTTAGCTTCATATTGAAATTCAATTCAATTTCTTCCTTTTAGACTTTTAAATTGAATTCTAAAAGAACAACCATTTTATCTCAGTTACTGTGATCAGGACATTTTCTTTGACACTTTAGTAAATTCCTGATGGTAAATTCTGACATTAAAGTACTTAATGGGTACTCCAAATTGAAATTGAATTATTATTCACTCTTATTAGAATCACGAGATCTACTGAAAAAAGATGAGAAGTTACTTTGCCCTCTGAACTGTGATTTGTAAATTACCTAATAAATTTTTTTTCAAAAATATTATATATCAAGAATTTTTCAAAGTTACGTCTTATTCAAATCGAATCAAAATCTTTAAAATATACTGATATTGATTTTCACCTTATCTTGCGTCGTACTTAATAAATAATTTCTGAGAAATATTTATATCTATCAACTTTTCAATCTGTTTAGCAAATTCTTCAAAAATAATTGACATTGATCGTGTGTCACTTTCGATCGATTCGAAAAAATCGGGGCTTCTGATAAATTACTTTGTTCTTAATTTTATTGAAGCAATCATTAACAATCCATTTTTTCACATTAGAAAAGTTTAAAATTAAATAAAAAGCGTGAAAAAGGGTATAAGCAATGATATTACATATTAAAAAGAGGCAGATATGTCATAAGCGCGCGCGTTGTGTGACTCAAAAAGTTCCCAAATGGGAACTCTTATTCAGGTGAAGAAAGAGATAGCGATATAGTTTAGTAGTATAGTATAAAGACATGCGATAAAGCAATAAAGCGTGCCTTGCGGACATCGGAACAGATTTTTCGGTTGATTTGTAAGGGCATAACGTATCTATATTTATTTAAACATCATTGGGTATAAGTATTACCTGAACAAGAAAGTCTCATTGAACACTGGGTTGAGGTTCTTGCGGTGGACTTTCGTCTGGAACTTCTTCTTGCGGTCTGGCAGCAGGAACACCTTGATGTAAGGATCGCTGCTGCCGGACACATCCTTCACTGGTAGGTCGCGAGCTTCGAATATCTAAGGAATAATTGTCTATTAGAAATGTATATTCATTCAAAGGTGCTGTAGTCAAAATAGTTATAGTTTCGTCTTGTCTGTCTGTCTGTTTGTCCGCAACATAGCACCGCGACCCTGAGTGCTAGAAAGCTCTAATTTGGCATAGATATATATTATAAGATATATTATTATTTCTCCATGAACTTCGCCTAGATAGCTTGAGCGTGAGCCGCCATACGACTCATCGTGTTCCGGCTGGAAGCTTGAGAGCCAGTTCTTTCTTTCTTTTTCTTCTCTCTTTCTTGGCCGGCAACGCACCAGTGATGCCGTTGGTGTCGCTGATGTCCATGGGCGACCATAGCCACTTACCATCAGGTGGATCGTCAGCTCGTTTGCCGGCTATTTCCATAAACAAAGGGTAAAGGTGCGATCATAACGTGATAATTAACTAATCAATAACTTCAAAAATAGAAAATTTACCAACTACGTCGTAGCTACGCTTTTCCGTTTCAATGGAGAAAATAATTTCAGGTAATATGTAATATGTTTTTAAAATCTTTTTAAAAAGTTTTGAGAGAATTTGGTCTCCATGAATCTAAATCTAAAAAATCATAATGGAAAACGTTTCATGTCAATACATTCAAATTAATTGTTTTCCAATGTTTATACCTAACTAAGAAAGAACTACCTAAGAACTGTAATAACAAACGGCTTAATATTTCCAGCAATTCGCTAACACAATATACTGTATGACGGTATAACCTTTAAATTCAGAAATGCAATTATCCGCACTCTTTGCGGGTATTCTTTGAGGCGACTTCATTGGAAACATATGTACTTTTATTGATAGTAACATTTCCATTGTAGAAGAGACAGAGATATTAAACAATTATAGGTAAACCGGATCATACATTTTGCTCGAAGATTGTATTGTATTATACATAGATCTTTGTACCAAAAGATTGCAAAGTTTAATAACAGGCTACGATACGCGATCCTCAATCATGACATGCATTTAAGTACAGAGTATGATTAAGCACTCTTAAATCACACGTAAATCAGTCCCTAGAAAATCTATGCATTTATATACACCCACAACGTAAGTCTTTTTTAACCAACTCCAAAAATTTTGTATGTTTATTGCTTCAGAACTTTCGACTGGGTGTACCAATTTTGATGATTCTTTTTTTAATCGAAAGCTGGTGCTTGTCATGTGAGCCCAATTATGTGCGAGATTAGAAGATTAGTTTTTCAGTTATCCCTAATTTTGGAATCGGTTATTTTTTGTCAAGAATTAATCGCATGAATGATTCATCAACGCCGCCGCACAGTGGGACGAAAATCAGCTTTCATAGACATAGGAATGTTAATTCATAAATATCGCTGTTTTTGTTGGATATGGCTTTTGTTTACAGTAACTAAGCCTACATATGTAAAAAAAAGTAATTGGGCATTTATGCGAATGATTTATATTGTTTTCGAGAAAAAATTGTATGGAGCTTTCTTGAAAAATCCGATTTTCTACGGACCTGCAAGTCAAACCGTAATATCCTTCTAGGGAGTGTTACTACTAATTATTTGTAATTTTTTGACATATCACATACAACGGTTACTTCTGCAGAATTTTTTTTAAAAATCGATATGTGTGATCCTTTTTTTATTTAATTTTATTGCATTGAGTTTTTTAAACACTAAGTACTAATTACATTTTATTACCTTTCTGGTGTGAATAAGTGATATTAACTAAGTAAACAATTATATTTTCTAATAGAACATACCAAAAAAAATTGTTATTGTTATTTTATTCTGAAAAGTGATTAGGTAATTAGGTAGGTTATTCTGAAAAGTGATTGGCTAATTAGGAATGAATTCTAGTAATAATAAAGAAGTAAAGATATGAGCACTAATTAACTATTATTAAAGAGAGTAATTAAGAAATCGTCAATTTGCTAATCATTTAAAATCAGTCCTATAACAACTATAAATGAACAATATTTTTAACACATAATTCAGTTTATTTCAAACTTTTGTGCTGTTAACATTAAATCGTAATCCCGAACTGTGAAATATTTAAAATGGAAAGTCTGCGTACCAATTTAGACTTGTTTGTTGTGCTGAGAAGGGAAGGTACTTCATTCGATTATGAAGTATTGTTTAGTGCAGTTGTAAATCGACTTGGTGATAGCATTTCGGACGAAGATCGGGTGACACTTAAGGAATTTTGTCGAAGATTCACACGTGCTGCATCACAAAGATGGCAGAAATCTCACCGCATTCTGGATACATTCAGAAAGCAGTACGAAAATTGGCTTCAGTCTAATGTCGATTGGCCAAGTTGCGTGCCAATCAGTATGGTCATGCCACAATCCAGTGAAGAAGAACAGCCAGGACCTAGTGCACTTTCAATCTGTCCAGGACCATCGACATCATCTATTGGGACAATGACAAAAACATCAAGGAAAGCATTTGAAGATCTTGGAAGCAAACAAAAGAAGAGAAGGTCTGATGATCACAAAAATGAAAATCCAAATGAATTGGCATATTCCGCTGCAGTTCTTTTAAAGGAAGAAGGTCGTGAAGATATCGCATCTGTTATCGAATATATGTTGAAGAATCCAGAAGCAGCAACAAAATTTAACGAAATGATTAACAAACCAGTTAAAAAAGTTATCTTTACTCCAGAAAAAGCACTAGGATTGCTTCTTTCGCTGAAATTGTCAAAGTGGCAATATATGACGCTGAGAGAGACTACCATCCGAGAGGGTGCAACTGACATTTATCCGTCATATTATAAAGTACAGCAAGTAAAAAAACAGTGTTACCCTAGTAAGCAATCAGTGACTGTAACGGATTCATCAGCAAGAATTACGCTTCAAGCATTGCTTGACATCACAGTGAAGAGGATCCTGGAAAGTCTTCCTGAAAGTGTGCAAAATAAGGACTTAAAGTTAATATCCAAGTGGGGCTTTGATGGTGCTTCGAACCAAAGTCGTTATAAACAGAAAATGGATGGACAACAAGAAGATTCAAGCATATTTATGACGTCCTTGGTGCCATTAAGCCTGACTGATGGAGACGAAATTTTGTGGTTGAATCCCAAGCCATGCTCAGCGTTATATTGTCGTCCAGTGCAGTTCACATTTATTAAGGAAAGTGAAGAAGTGGTCATCAGTCACAAAAAGCAAATGGACGACGAAATTAAGTTGCTTATCCCCACTGATTGCAACAGAAACAAGGTGAGCCATCAACTTAAGATGACAATGATTGATGCTAAAATTTGTACGTATCTTTCGGAAGCCAGATCGAATGCATCGTGTTATCTCTGCTTAGCTAAGCCTACAGAGATGAACCGCTTGGATATTGCAACGTCAAAAACAGTGAACAGTGATGTATACGAATTTGGACTATCATCGTTACACGCTCGTATAAATACGATGGAATGCCTTTTACATATTGCATACAGACTGGACTTCAAAAAGTGGGCTGCACGAGGACAAGAGCACAAGGATTTGCTAGAGAATCGAAAAAGAATAATTCAAAATAAATTCAAAGATGAACTCAATCTATTGATTGATATTGTGAAACAAGGCTCAGGGACAACAAATGACGGGAATACAGCAAGAAGGTTCTTCGAGTTCCCCGATATAACTGCAGCCATCACTGGGTTGGATGAAGAGCTAGTCAGAAGATTTGCTGTTATTCTTCAAGCAATAACATCTGGAGAGGTAATTGAGCTAATGAAATTTAAAGAATATGCACGTAAAACTGCAGAAAGATACGTGGAGTTATATGATTGGTACCATATGTCATCGACCGTTCATAAGCTGCTGATACATGGTGCAGACATAATCGCCAATAATAACATTGTTCCGATAGGTAAGCTTTCAGAAGAAGCCTCAGAGGCCCGCAACAAAGACTTTAGGAGATTTCGGGAACATAATTCGCGAAAAATGTCCAGGCAAGCTTCAAATGCCGATATATTAAATATGCTGATTCTTTCGTCTGATCCATTAATCTCTTCTCAAAGACCGAAATTGGAAACTAAGAAAGGTAAGGATTTCTTCGCTGAAACTTTAGAATTGATCAAGTTTCCAGAATCTCCATTTGAAGTTGTAGATATGTCCAATTTGGAACCTGATTCTGAATTGGGATCAGATGAAAGCGATTTTGATTAATTAGTAGATAAGTGCTTGTTGTATTTTTATTTTATTTTTTATACATTTTTTTATCATTTAAGGAAATTTTTTATTGCCCTGTACAAATTTTTCTGATCACAAAACATGGGGTCTGTTGACTTGCATCAGCTCCCCTCCCACAAACTTTAGTTAGTAATGTTATTTTTTTCTTTTGTAACTCTAGTCTTTAAGAGGCCTTGTTTGTAGAGATAAATAGACATTTTTATTTATTTATTTCTTGTATTGTTTTGTATAGTATTATCATACATAAGTAGTGTGTAGTAGGAGAGTTTAATTTTTTATTAATAGTTCTTTATTTTTATTTGAATATTATATAGGAAAATGTTATATAGTATACATTTTTTCATTTTTTTAATCAAGTGTTTTTGATATTTTTTGTCATAGTATTTGATATTTAAGCTCATTTAAATAATTTAATAAGCTAGCAACAATAAATATATGATATTTATAAATGAACAAAAGTATAATTATTTACTGCCCTCACTTCTCATAACTTATTAACTCTACAACGTGTCTGGGTTGCATGCTCTTACAAAATGATAATACACAATTTTTATCACTCATTTAGAGAATATTTAGAGTGGATGCCGAAAAATTAAGCTTTAAACTAAATAAAAAATGTACATTATACTTAACGATTTTTAAAAAAAATTCTGCAGCTGTAACCGTTGTATGTGATATGTCAAAAAATTACAAATAATTAGTAGTAACACTCCCTAGAAGGATATTACGGTTTGACTTGCAGGTCCGTAGAAAATCGGATTTTTCAAGAAAGCTCTATACAATTTTTTCTCGAAAACAATATAAATCATTCGCATAAATGCCCAATTACTTTTTTTTACATATGTAGGCTTAGTTACTGTAAACAAAAGCCATATCCAACAGAAACAGCGATATTTAAGAATTAACATTCCTATGTCTATGAAAGCTGATTTTCGTCCCACTGTGCGCCGGCCCGAAATTACAATTGTCGTATCCCCTATTAAACTCTTTTAAATCAATAAGAAAGGATTTTGCTAGATTCATTGTGCAATAGTGTAATATACGCGTCGATTTGTAAAAGTTATGTTAATTTTTTTATGCAGTAATGATAAATCTTTGATAATGACAACTACGAGTATAATAAAATACTTTTTGTTGATTGTATTGATTGTAAGCCGTAGTTACTATTTACCTAGTAAAGTTAAGCAATATAATTTATATCACGTATCTTCATAAAATATCCATCCAAGAACCTTATTCAAATCTAGGAACCCAAACGCAAACTTGCTGAGATAAAATCATCTTAGGGTTCATTCGGCGTGCCTGCGCGAGAATGGAAGGTATAATTGAACCATCTGGTTTTATCGTTATTGGCATCTTAACCCTCAACCCCTCGGTCAATTACCGCCATTAAAACTATATTCTATTATGAAATTATTAATTAACTTTTCAATATACTATTCTTATAACAACAGACGGCAAAATATTAGTCCCACATTGCTATTATATTTCTTTTTAAATTGTTTTTGTGTTTATATCTACCAATATTACCGCGCTAACAATACCGCGCTTCAGTTTGGCCTAATGGTTAGCTGGTAGAGAATTCATTAAGCATTAACCTTGCCAATTGTACCGTGATTTTGTAGTCAATTAAGTTTAAATATTATATATTAAATAGGAACCGAAAATAGGAGCCCCACCACCTGATATTATATGGTTGTTAAAAAACGTTACCGGCTTCAATAAAAAAATTCTCAATTCGGTTAGTCCTTTTTCGAAGACTATTTTCTTGCGAAATTGGTTATTTTTGATAAAATTTAAATTGTCTGTACATTAAATATTTTATGTACTGGTTATAACAAATAAATATTCCTAAAAAATGGGGAACAGAAACCAAACGATATCACACGCAGATTCATTTGCACATACCTATTCCAATACTATTCTTCTTCCAATACTATATTATTTATACTTCTTCCAATACTATTTTCCTATGACGCAGAATCCCAAGCCTAAACAAATAAGGTACCGTAAGACATTAATGGAACCCATTACACGGTATCCCACGTCCGAACAAATCTCCCTTAGGAAGACAAGTTGGATTCAGTACGTACAGAGGAAGTACCTAGTTGGGGCTATTCTAGGAAACTAATCCGTTATTAAAGGTAGTTTACATTGCAAATACTTGTCTGTTTTATGGTTTTAAACTGATTTCATTACTAGTAACCGCGCTCGTTTTGCTTCGGTTATCGTATAAAACCCCAATTTTTATTTAATAAAATATACTATGTTACTTAAAAAGAAAAGAGCATTCTATTAGTGAAAGAATGTTTTAAATCGGTCTAGTAGTTTTTGAGTTTATTATTGTTACAACTTGTAAAGGACAATCTCGGTGTAACAATGTGTAACTACGTTCATTATATTTTCGATCTCTACACTTTACTTTTATGGAAAATCCGAGTGAAAATTTCAACTATTCAATGACAAGTTGAATCGGAGCGGAGGACAACAAAAACTTTTGTGTATGATTGATAATATTTTTTACTATGATGGCTTCAACCCATTAATAGCCCACTACTGGGCACGGGTCTCTCCTCTTGAGGAGGCTTAGAGCATACTCCATCACGCTGCTCCAGTGCGGATTGGTGGAGAGGTTAGTGGCCAACCCGTGTGTCGGAAGTTTTCAAACCGCAGGAGGGCCTCCGACATGGCTTAACGACTGTTTGAATTTTTGCCACTAGCGGTCATCATTTACTATGATCCTTTTTTATAATAACACAATGTTTTTGTCTTGTACCATGTATACCTCTTTTATAGACTGTACGTATAAAAGCCAACATTACGACACAAAATGTGGGGTTACGAACTGACATAAAAACACGACAAAGTCAATAAGAACTGTAGGTACGGCAATCGATAAACCATTGTAGTACGTTCCGACAACAAGTAAAAAACGTCTCAAAGAGTATCTCCCCTTTCAAAGAAGTTTTCTTGTTAAGGTTGTCGAGTTTCTAGGTCCTTATTGTGAATATACAGGGTGAATTTTTCAAGTGTTCGTGGAGAGCCAAATCCGAAACTATGAGGAATAGCGAAAAATGCTCAAGGAGTCTCGGGGCCGATTTTGATGAAAATTAAAAGTGCATTATTAGATTTTTGAAAAATAATATTCTTGGCTAGGAATCGAATCGCTTGATTTTGAAAAAAACACATCCTGTATTATTACACCATTCGATAGTGTTGCTAACAAGGATCGAATTCTGGGAAGTAATGACATACGAAAAATCAATATTTTAGGCCAGGTATCGAACCCGTTGATATTGAAAAAAAAACTTCAACCTGTATTATTACACCATTTGATAGTGTTGCTAACAAGGATCAAATTCTGGGAAGTAATGATATACGGCTAAGGAACGAGCTCATTTTTAACAAAAAATTATTTAAAACGTTTAAAATGCAGTAGTTTCTCAAAATTCAACATTTTTTGCAGTATGTCATTAGTTGCCAGAATTTGATCCCTGTTAGCAACACTATCGAATGGTGTAATAATACAGGATGTGTTTTTTTCAAAATCAAGCGATTCGATTCCTGGCATCAATCTGTATACTCCGAAAATTCATCCTGTATACTCCGAATGTATTTACTTAGTAAATAGAGAAACTGCATGGTTAGTTTTCATTTGTTAGCTACCAGCAAACCAAATTTTAGAAAAGTTATTATATCAACCTAACAGAATTAAAGAAGATAATTATACAAAATATATAATACAGCCTGTAGGTACGTGAAAACTAGCCAAGTTGCAGAGCTTGAATTACATGTGCTTCTGACTAAAATTTAGGATTTTCTACACAGAACTTGGCTTAGATCTCAATTCTTTTTTTTTATTTTGGCTCTCATTTCACATAAATTATGGATGTTTTGATGAGATACCTCTTTCATTCCACGTCCTTACTGCGAATGTATTTACTTGATAAATACAGAAACTGCAGAGATACTAGCTAAACAGAATATTCTTTGTAAAGTGTGACAAAACTTTCTTTACTTTATGAGTTGTGTATTCTGTTTTCCAGTTCTTTGAAATTATAACATCGAAATACGACTTTGAGAAGAATTAAGGTCTTGCTGATTAGATGCGGAGTGGTAAGACTTCAATGCCTTTGAAAACATTAATTAACTATGTTTAAACAGAATATTTTCTTTTAACTTTTTTATGACATGAGGACAGCAAATGAACTTGCAATACCACCATCTCCTACCACCATTGACATTTTTGTTATGAAAATAGTCAACAAATGAGCTCACGATCCACTTGATGGTAAGTGGAAATCGACGCAAAGGCATCACTGTAAGTGGTGTATGACCGGCAAGAAAAAGTGCCTGTGGTTCACCTAGGTGTACTAAGGTGGACCACAGGCAAGAAAAAGTGCCCATGGACCAGGTGAACTAAGCAGTTGGAGCACGACCGTTGTCTGGATGACCAACATAGGATTAGGTTTAGTATTCTACACCCCCCGGAGACAAATAAACCTGGAATAGAACTGTATGAGCTGTTATCAGTTAGTAGGTCCTGAAGAATGTCCGTTAGTTATAATTCTTTACTAAGAGGACTGTTATTGCCAGACATGGTTAATAGGACGGAACTACTATCAACAATATGTTGACTGACCTTCTGTCTACGAGACGGGCTTCATACACTCGCTATCGTCAATTTTCGCTTGCTTGCAGCATACAACACACATCTTGTGGGGTAAAATTACGAAATCTGTCCACGGACCTTTTGACAATGTTTCAGTATGCAGCTTGCTATTGTCAAATGAAGAGCCGTATATAATAGGCCTAAGGGTCGATTACCTTGACAACTAGAGCCTCCACTTCTTGATCGTACTTGAGAGCGAAGTGCAGCTTGCCGCAGAACTCTAGCTCGGCGCTGTCAGTGGACGACTGGCGGACCAGCTCGTTCTTATATAACTCCGGCTGTTGAGAAACATATTAATATTAAAAAAATTGAAAATGTAATAAGTTTAATTTTTATATAATTACTAGCTGACCGGGCGAACTTCGTATCGCCTAACAATTGATCAGTTATCGAGTGGGATGAAAAATGATTCAATTACTAAAATGACTATTAAAAAATAGGGGTTGGTGATAGCAGGGTGAAAATTTAGGGTTGCATGTATTTTTAATGCCACATTATAAAAAAATGAAAAATAAAAATTTTATTCAAAAAATAAAAAATATGTTAGGGATGGACAACCTTTATCACTTAGGGGTATGAAAAATAGATAGTAGCCGATTCTCAGACCTACTGAATATGCATATAAAATTTCATAAAAATCGGTCAAGCCGTTTCGGAGGAGTATATTAACTAACATTGTGACACGAGAATTTTATATATAAGAAGATAATGCGAATTTTTTTAGCATTAGAATATAACCTCAGTGGTTTCATTAATGATGTAGTATGTACCTTTATAGTCTGATGTATTTCTATATAAAGACGCTAAATTAAAAAAAATGCTTGACATTCAATAGCTCTGGTACGTTGGCTGTTACCCATTTCACATTGAGATGAAATGACATGGAATATTTTAGAAACATCTGCACTTAAAAACTCAACCTTGAACTAATATCTCAAATGTATTACACGAATTAACAACGAGCGAGACTCGGACTTCCAAGCTAGTTAAACGTGCCATAAACTATTATAATTTAAAATTTTAAATATTTTCATCCATTTTATTCATTTATTGACTGATTATTTATTGATTGATTTATAATGATTTTTTATGTTCAGATAATTTCCAAATATAATATATTTTTTTCAGTTTCATCTCTATCACAATGGGACAGAAACTTAATCAGGCCGAAGACTTATTTTAGGATCTTAACTCGAGCTTAAAACCCCATTTCGCCCTTAATCCCAAGCTTTGTTATACGGGATTACAAACGTTACGTTACGTCACCATCTTAGGTAAAGCAATTGATGATGCCGAGGATTTGCGTTTTATCAATATTACTTTTGGGGTAGTCTAATATTTATTAACAAGTATCATCTATACATAGTTCGTAACTTGTATACCTATATTTTGCAATTATTTTGGTTTTGTCGCGTGTATGTATTTGGTATTTATTTTTTTAATATTCTATAACTAATTTTAATATTCTATAACTCTATTCTCTAACTCTTGTAGTATCGATTAAATTTATCCATAGGAAAACAAAAATACGAACATTTTTTTTAGTTCATAATCTTAATAATTCATGTTTCCGTTCACTTTTGAATTGTTTGTAGTTTTTAAAAACTTCTTCTCATTCCATACTTTAAAGTTTCTTGACATGTGCGTAGGAAATATATTGAAGTAAAACATTTCATCATGTCAAATTGTTTATTTACATGCATTTAACGAATTTCCAACCAAATACAAAGAGTTTTCTAATATTTATATTCATTAAATTACCCGACTCCGCAAAACACTCGACATACCTTTATTTTTGTTTCAGTACTTTCACAGTGAGGTCTCCGTAATTACCTTTACCGTCTCGTCTATTCGTCATCACCTTTTTTCTCCGGACCGTCTAAGATCGAATGGCTGTCAACTGGAAAATCTAATTTTCTACACTTTTTGTTCACTTTATCTTTCCACCAAATAACTAATCATTCAAAATATAAGGCATACCTTCTGTTTTATCCAACAGTCAATTATAACGAATTTCTGAACAGAACTTTCATAAGGTTTTTATTCTATGAGTAGTATATTACACTTCGCACCCTACCAACCAAGTGTTTTTATATTCATTGTTATAAACTACTGCTACAAAAATTATATTACAATTTTTATCTAACAATATATATTTCAATTTTTATCTTTTTATTTACATACTTATATACAGAGGTGTCGTTTTCGGTAACAGTGTAACGAGTTCAATGGTTTTTCCCATCTCAAAAATTCCCAACTCGCTTAAAGAAGGGTTCACTTCAAAAAATCAAATTATTTCAAATAAAACTAAATTAGATTTAGATTTAATCACACTTGGGATTCCCAAGTAAACAATCAAAGCAATTCAATTGAAATCATTTAGCGTGGGCGATAGGAAAAATATTGAAATTGATGATGTAAGCATTCGTAAAATATTCATATTCGACATTGGATTTTGTTACGATATTGAATATTGATTTTTAAAACATTCTGTTACATTAGGTACTTACAACAAATAAATGGCTCAGTGGCAGGGACAGATCTCCTTTCATGCCTAGAGAGGCTAATGGTCGTTTTCAGTAACCTATCTATGCATAATCTCTGTATAGGTTAATAGGTGAAGTACCTAATAATTTGCTATGCAAATAACTGAAGAAGACTGATTACAGATAGAAGCAAAGCAAAGCAACAACCCATAATTGTCCCACTGCTGGGCTCCGGATCTCCTCTCACAATGTGAGGGGTACAGGCCATAGTCTACCATGCTGGCCAAGTGCGGATTGGTGGACTTCACACACCTTTGAGAACATTATGGAGAACTCTCAGGTGTGCAGGTTTCCTCACGATGTTTTCCTTCACCGAAGCAAGTGATAATTAACTTGTAATACGCACATAATATTTGAAAATTAGAGGTGCGTGCCAGGATTTGAACCCGGGTCCCCGCGTTCGGGAGACCAACGTTCTAACCACTAGGCTATACTATTACAGATAGATAGACCAGTTAAACTTCTATAGTTAGACTTGTTCAAGGGACAGGTTCACCATAGCAAACAGTTCATTAATACCATTATTACTATTATTATTTCTCCATGAGGTTCACCTGGATAGCTCCCTCTTGCCTGAGTTGCCGCCAAACGACTTGTGTTCCGGCTAGGGTCTTGAGAGCCAGTTCTTTCTTTCTTTTTCTTCTTTCTTTCTTGGCTCGCAACGCATCAATAATGCCCTTGGTGTTGCTGATATCCATGAGCGACGATAGCCACTTAGCATCAGGTGGATCGTCATCTCGTTTGGCGGCTATTTCCATAAAAAAAAAGATTATTTGAAAACTGCCGTGCGAGCAGGATTTAGACTCTCGTGCGGAAAATATATTTTCAAAACGCTATGCATCACTGTTGTTGTTGTTTGTTCGAGTTTAATATTACTGGGAAATCTCCTTCGCTTCGAAAGGAAATTCGAGGAAAAGTAGTACCGATCACGTTTGAAAATGTTACTCAAATAAACTACGTTTCTAGTAAAACATATTTTATTTTATTATGTGTGTATTCGTCTTGAATTAATTACTGTGAACATCGAATTTTGTTTCCACTTGAGTGGATTCTAGTTTTTCAATCAAGCAATTAGTTCTAGATTTTAATCGAAGTATTTTTTAATTTGCTTTTCAAGAGGATCACTCTATTACAGGTTCTATACAGGTTTTTGTATTGGATCGTAAACAATAATTTCATTTGTTTCAATTGCTCTGAATTATTATGTAAAGTAAAGAAAAAATAATAATTAATTACTTATTTATTAATTACTTTTACAAATCCCGCGGGAACCCAGAAATTTTCCGGGATAAAGTGGCCTACGTATTAATCCAGGGTATAGGCCATCTCTATTATAAATTTCAGCCAAATTGGTTAAATGGTTGTGGCGTGATTGAGGAACAAACATCCAAACATCTAAATATTCAAACATCTTCACAAACTTTCACATTTATAATATTAATAAGATAACGAAAGGCCTTGCAATTGGGTTAATTGTCAATTAATTCAATTATATTCTGTACTTATATTTTCCAAAAGCTTTTGCCATCCAATTTTTAAAATACAATTAGTTAAGATACAATTCAAACATAAGAGTTATATTGGAAATATGATTTTAAATTTTTAACAACTGACAAGAACGATGGCTCTTTTCAGTACATATTTCTGACAAAATTTAAATTAATCAAATTTTAAATTAATTATTGTAATCTATTATTGATCTTTTTTAAATATTTTAGCTAAGCATTTTACCACTCAACAATGTAATTTATTTATTTTATTATAGAACTGTAAAATCCGGTCACTACCATTTACTATGGTATTATTTTAAGTATGAAACATAATTAATGCCATTTACTGTACAAAGTTGTTTACATCTATAATTAAGGTGACATTTATCTTGTTATATAAGTTAGCTAGATTACTTAAAAGTTTTAATGTTCACTTTGTTGATGTAACTGATAACAAATAAAAAATAAAATAAAAAATAAAATCAATAAATATTTACGAATTTTAAGCTCATTAATTTACTGTAAATGTTATCGTACACAGACAGGACAAACCTAAATAATTATGTGTTTGCACGGATTTTTATTTGATTTTTACTAATACCCTAAGATCCGTACTAGGCGCGACCATCACCCATTTGTTTATTGGATGAAAAATCCATTTTAGTATGCTAAAAATACATCGCGAGTGGGTTGGTTGGAAAAATTCCCGGTTCGACTATACTCGTACATAATAGTGATTTACGGTGAAGATTGAACCGTGAAAAGTATTCCTTTCTTATAAAACAAAATATAAAATATAATGCGGGTATTACTTTTTTAGGCTATGGTTAATATAATATGTGATATTAAATCATGTTTCGTTAAACGAAACCCGCCCTTGGGGTTTCTATTAAAATTATTATCTCACGTTTTACCAAAGATGTCTTCTCATAATAGATATTTATTTATTAATGGACACCCAACACAGATAGCACTATTACAATGTTTTTAATAAATTATGTTAAAGAATAATTACATATTTTAGTTACATCTCAACAACAAACAGCGAATAGTTACTTAATATAGAGAACGCTTATAGAAGGCTGTATGGTGCTTACTACAAAATACGTCATATTGTCGAATGAATATACTGCCTAGACTTTTACTGAGTTAATGCGTTTTACCACCAATAACTGTATCGCCACTTACCATCAGGTAGGATTGTAGTCAAGCATTAACTTGCAAGAGGGAATTGTCATAAGTACCAACAAGCTCCCGTCATTCGCCTACATACTTTTAATATAACCCTGTATTTGCTAGTAGACATGGCCCGCGACGTATGTGTCGCTCGGCGTGTCATAAGATGTCGAGCGACGTCGGCTACATCTAGCGACATCTGCCGTCGTGTCTGGCAACACTGGCCGCTATTTCGTGAGATGACATGACAATGACATCGTAATTGTGTATTTAATTTGTACCCACGCAAACTGACATGTGTGCGTGCGATTAGCGTGCCGCTTAAATATGCTACTACACCAGTAAATGTGGGCAATGTTTTAAAGCATTTTATCCTACTTCCTATTAATATTATAATATTTCCTATTAATATTATATTTTAGCCGTATTGGGGCGGCTTAGAATACTAATCCCAATCTCACGCCGGAAGGATGTCGTAAAAGGCAACTAAATCTGGCCCGCTGGTGGTAGGGCCCTCGGAGGGATTATATTGGTAGTATTGATTTTATTTGTTAATTAATACCATTATTACTATTATTATTTCTTCAGGGGTTTGCCTGGATAGCTACCACCCTCGAGCATGAGTCAGCCGCCAAACGAATCGTCGTGTTCCGGCTGTGGGCTTGAGAGCCAGTTCTTTCTTTCTTTTTCTTCTTTCTTTGCCTTGTGATGCCTTTGGTGTTGCTGATGTTCATGGGCGGCGATAGCCACTTAACATCAGGTGGATCGTCAGCTCGTTTGCCGGCTATTTCCATAAAAAAATTATTATAAATGTGAAAAATTGTGAGAATGTATGGAAGTCTAGATGTCCCCTAGTGAATACCTAAGGGGCTTAAGACTCCATGATTGTTGTCCTTAAAGACACATTCGAATACAAGAAACCAAAGCCAAGAACAAAAAATTTTAATAAATTGTAATAAATTCATCTTTGACACGAAACATTTGTCGATAACCACCAATAACTTATTATAAGTCTGAAAACGATTCCCCACAAATAATATTTAATAATAATTATTATCATAACATTATTTTCACGTTTAGCTACGCCCCAGACGAAGTTTCACCTTGAATAATATCCTTTTCAAATAAATTACACGTTATAACATACCAACATTTATTTTATTGGTGGTTAATCTATATCCCAGAATAGACACCCGATGATGAGGATATGATGATATAGTATGATATGAGAATAGAATGATATAATGAGGCAGCTTAAACTAGGCAACACATGAGACCTTTTTAAAAATAGTGAACTTTCTGCATATACAGGACAATATTTTCCGAGATGCTAAATAGTGCTAGTGCATATTATTGCTATCTTTTAAATACTGAAAATATTAATTAGTAATACCCTAAAAGTTCTCCTAAAATACAGTGTACGGTACGGTACACCAAGAGTTGTAACGAAAGATGTGAACTGCACTATGATACTGATTTATTTAACTGATATTAATTGATATGCTAATTATTGACAGATATTGATGAGCATACACTATGCGCAGACGCGTGAATGACGTGAACTGAGGTGATAATGGCGGAAACTGCTAAGTTGCATTTGTATTGTACGCGAATGGTACATACGGACTGAAAAAAATATGACTTTTATCCCAAAAACAGGTTCATTTACTAGGATGAAAAGTATCCTATTTCCACTTTTTACACCAATACTTTTTTACCTTTTACGTCTATAACCCTCTGAACAAAAAAGAATTATTCAACCAAAGCTGTGTATTTAACCCTCCAAAGCCTATAACATTTCATTTCAGAGGCTAAATGGGGCATGTCAATGGACGTCCGTGCGTTCGGAAGCGACACGGACATAGCCGGAACGACACATGTCGCTTCACGTGACTGGAATATGAACGGAGCTTGGGTTAAAATGCTTCGGTTATATTTTTATCATCATTACATTATGAACACAGACTTGTAGGTGCATTATAATGTTAATATTTCAGACGTTCTCTAATAGAGTTTGAAACTATAATGATTTTAACATTATAAACTAGAAATATTAGATATAAGGGAAGGGGGGGCATAACGGGGTCGCGGGGCAAGACGGGGTCACCCAAAAAAACAAGTAACGATGCACACTAGACGTTTGTTGTTTTCACTAATAAATGACCATTTTGTATCAGTATTTAATCCGACAGTGACCGGCGACTAGTCTGCAGTCGTTTGGTTTTTACGAAAATAAATATTTTTTGATGTGATTTCATCTAATTTTGAGTGAATACGGAAACACATTTAAAAAGCTAAGTGTTTTCATTACTATTATTGTTTATTTGTTGTGTTTTTGTAGAGATATTATTTATTGATATGTTTTAAACAAAATCACTCTAACTATAGATTTGTTTTTTTTTGTCAATTATTTCACATAATGTTACCAGTGGGGGCATGACGGGGTACCCCTATTATGTATGGTGGCCTAAAGGAATGATGTGAATGTTTGATATTGGAATTTTAATTTTGTTTTAGGTATTAAATATGGTACGAACGTACAAAAAGAAAAGTTCGAGAGGCAATACATACATTGTACAAAACGTAGACGAGGATACTTTATGCCTGTATTGCCTTGATGAGAAACATACATATTTAAAGTCTGCGGAGGTTTGGGTGGCCTGCCAGCTGTACAGACGATGGTGTCATACAGCCTGTGCTGGTATTGACGACGAGAACCCAGAAGAAATTCACATCTGCACATATTGTGAATAAAATAACCATGTACCCCATACTGCCCCTACCACGGGGCACAATGGGGTTTTCATGAGGGTTTCGTAAAAATAAAATTTAAGCAATAATTAATTAGTTACTTCGCCAAATTCTATGCCAAATGATAACCCTAATATGTAACCAAAGTGCTATGATTGTAATAATTATTTAATATATTTTGTTTATTCTGTTATTGGCTATTTCCCTTAACGTCCCCGTTATGCCCCCCCTTCCCCTACATGATATCTTGTAAACAAATGGCATACATGCCACTGTCCATAATTTCAATGGAATTGAAAACAAAATAAAAAGTAAGCAGAAGATCCGTTTAAATCCGTTTAAAGAGTAAGCTGAAGCACCGTACCATCTTGATTAAACTCAGTGGACCTCCAACATGATAGATCTGGCACCTTAACTGATCCCTTGTCCAACAGTAATTACTTACTATTAGGAAAGTGTAACTTGGACTTATGGATGGAGTCCCATCATCCAGCAAGCGCTCATAACTTTGTTTGTGTCGATCCTAAGTGATTGACCGAGTTATGGTCGTAGCGCACATATCAACTCGGAAAGGGATCGGCACCGGATCGCCTCGCCGTCAACCTAACGTAAGCTCGGCTACGGCTAGGCGACGCCGCGCTTACGGCTAGGCGACGCCGCGCTTACGGCTCGCCGGCCGCTGGTTGACGGAATGAATGACAGCAGTTCGCCGACGCAGCGGTAGTCGCGGCGCGGGGCGTGCACGAGGAAACGGAAAGTCGACGGATAGCGTACGGTGAGACGTAAGCGCGGGTACGGCAAGTCGTCCACGCACCGTACCGCGGTTCGTGAGCTTGTCTCGAGGCGAGGCGATTACGTTACGAATCCGATAAGTGTGCTTTACAGTAGGGAGTTTCATACAAAGAATACTGACATGCAAGAGTTGATACGTTTACGTTCCGTTTACGAGTTGATATGTGTGCTATGACCATTAAACAACAGCTGGCGCGGTCGTTAGTTGGATGGATGACCGTAAGTTGCAAAACAATTTCTTAAATATAGATATAGATATCATAAATATAGATATCATATAGCACGTAAACCGTCCTGATTTTTATCGTAACATACTATTGTATATATGTACTATTATGTATTCTGTGGTAACACAACAATCGCTATACCATAACGGAGGCCGGATGGCACGAAAAAAACACAACGTTTTGGTTGGCCACTAACCATCCACCAATAAGCACTGCAGTGTGTTGGAATATGCTCTAGGTCTCCTGAAGAGAAGAGATCCGTGGTCAGCAGTGGGTCATTAATGGGTTAAACCTTATCCATAGCTACATACAATCAATACACAAGTGATCTTACTGTAAAATATAGAATAACTATCACAATAAAATATTAAAATCTCTTGTGAAATGATGGAATATAACCGCATTCGGTACATCCAAAAGCGCCATTATCCTCACTGAAATGGCCATGCTGAGAACTTTGATCCAATCGATAGTCTTGTTATCGTCACGCGCTCGCCACGTCGCAGTCACGTATGGCAGATTCCACGTCAATATTGTTATTCACTATGTTAAAAACGCGATACGACAAGTGCAAAAAATATTAGTCAGAACAGAGTCAGAGTTTTAAGGTAACAAACAATGTAAAAAAGATTAACGTATATATATATATATATACTGTGTTTTTGTTTCTGTTTTTACTTAGGTATTTTCTGTTTTGTTACCGACATTTCAAATAATTTTTGCCCCGGCCGGAAATCGAACCCGGGACCCCTCGCTTCACAGGCAGGGTCCTACCAACTAGGCTAACAAGGTATAATTAATCTGCCGTGTTATTCCGTACAACTGATGTTATATTTTGTTACAAAGGGGCAAAGTTTTAGACTGTCGTAAACAGTATTGTATTACAAAAGAAAATAATGATCATCTGAAAAATTATATGCGAATAAATAAAATATTTAGGAAAAATATTTTATAGTCGGGCTGATAAAACCGACCGCGGCCGCGGGCCCAAAATTTGATTGGTTACTAACTGTAACTTTATTAACCTACTCATACATTAGTAAAATTGAAAAATATGCGTATGTATATAAATATATAAGAATTCTAAAGAAATTCTAAAAAAAACGGTTTTATGGTTTTGTCTTGTGTAAAAAAAAATCACACCTCAGTCGTAAAACCACTGGCATACTATAACAAACAACTGGTATGGTATAAATCTATAATATATAATATGTTCGTCATATAATATGTTCTGTTCGCAGTCCGGGATTACAAACTAATGTTGATAATAAAGTCACCGCTTATTCGAGCCTTGGCTGCTAGCATGGGATCCGGCTCTAGATATATTTTTTCAACGCCTACTGTTTTTCGCTAAACGGTCAAGCGATATGTAGAGACATTGTAAACGCCTTGGATTTTTAAGATCTGTAATGTTTACAAAAATTATCTGTATAAATAAAAAAATCTTACCTTAATAAGTCCAATAGAAGAGTCAGCGCGCTCCAAACTGCAAATACTGAACTGGATGGAAGGCAGATCCAGACGATGGGACAGTTGCCGCTGGAAGGTCTGGTGCCTCGTCGGGACGATGGGTAGTGTAGTTTGACGGAGAACCTGGAAAAAATGTCTTGTTAAAGCAATTTATGGCATGACATATTCTTGAAGCAGGTTCATGGTTTCTTTAGGAGTGACGAATCGATAATGCTTTAGGTGTTACTGATATCCATGGGCGAAGGTGAAGACTTTTTTGTGTGATTAGCCGACACAATTAAACACAGTTAAATTAGTTATAGTTTTAAATCTTTACAATAAATTTACCAGACAGCAATTTTGTTAAAGAGAACTAAAATGAGAGTTCATAGGACTGGCTTACTTGAATTAATTTTGAAAACATCAAGAGATCACATATAAAATGATGCTGAATTAGGCGAACAATACAGGGCATAATTATTAAATGTATGTAAGTATATGTTAATATAAGTAAGTGGCTTCAATCCCTCTAAGGACGTCGATAACCTAAGACTCACCAAAAAAACAAACCGATCGATCAAGATAACCAACAAGGGAATTTTTTCACACTTTCCACGAAGACAAAATGCAGAGAGGCATGTAACTTGGGCAGGGGCTGATAAATATTGCGCGAAGTGGGTTCACGATTATGTACCCTTAGCTAGTCGACTGAGCAGAAAATTACAAAGATGTATATTGTCTAGAGAGCTCTCAGCGTGAGATGTATGAAGCGTACTTGGCCTTTGCTCACACTTAAAATTATCCAAAGAAAAATAAGTGTCCTAATATCAACCTTTCCATTACTCGTTTTATAATGAGCTTTTTTCTTATCAACAAATATTCGAATTAAAATAATGGTCCTATCTCAACCTCGACATTTACCGTTTTATATGACTTTTTAATGTTTCAAAAAAGTGTCAGTTATCTAGTACATACTGTAGTCTGAGCACTCAAAGTCTAACGCCCCAACTCAGAGTCACTAACGGTTACTTAAATCACTCTTAGTACTGAATTTGTATGGTGATTCCTTACTAAAGAGTGATTAAAGTAAACGTTAGTGACTCTGAATTAGGGCGTAAGGTGTACAAATCTCACACATAAAGTCGATCGTGATAGCGGAAAGTCAACAACATCGAGAAGATACATCGACATGAGTGCGTTATGAATCGAAAGTTATTATACAGTATACAGCCGGCCCTGATTACAAATCTAGACATTAATAGTTAAAATACTATTCATCCTTAATGATATTACAATATTAAAAAAAACACTAGCTTTCCCGCAGATTATCAGGATAATAAGCACCCTATAATTTGTTCCACATCAAGGCCTACTTGTGTGCTAAATTTTATGAAAATCTTTTCAGTAATTTTTGCGTGAAAAAGTAACAAACATACATCCTGACAAACTTTCACATTTATACTTAACTTACTTACCACTTACAGTTTTTGTAAAAAGAATGATTTTGCAGATACGATAATCTCGTTCTTACACCGTAAAAGAAAGTTTCTAGTAACAGATCTATTATAAATCTATGTAATAATTAAACCGCTTACAACTTTTCCGTCGCTGTAAAATATTGCCTCTAATGTCATTTGCGATATTATTTGCTCTGGCAGACTTTTGTAGCTTTTTTTCAATCTGCGACCAAATGTGCTTTGTCATGAAGAAGAAATGGTGAAAGAAATGGCATTTCGGAATGTAATATTATTTTGAGCATGGACCTTATGATAAGATTAAAATATACCCTTATAATTGCAATTTTAGGATAAAACAAGAACGTAAGAATAAGCATATAAAATAATATAATCGCGAACTATTTCGATCCAACATTGAATGTAATGAATGATTCGAGCTATTCACGTCAAATCTATTGTGTTTAGTTATACGAATCGTTATCGTTATACGAACCGATTCAAACAGGTGTTTACAGAGGAAGTTAGCACCAGTGGAACAAGCTTCGACGCCTATTATTTCCAGGCGTCTTTGTCACAGAGGTATTCATGTATTTTGAGTAACCTTTAACCTACAAAATATGCTTTTACATCGCTCTAACTTTCCTATAGATTCCTGCAGCGTAGAGCTTATGGACGATTAAACTACATAGAATATTGCCACACAATTCATCCTAAAATGTTTCTTATGTATTTATTACTCAACTTTAGCGAAGTGCAAACGAGGTTTGTTATTCAAATAATATGTATGTATGGTCATCTGCACCCACAGAACTTATAAGGTATTGTAACTATGCTATTGTTAATAGTGAAGTCACACTAAATTTAACATGGCGTCCTCTGGAGAAATGAAATCAATGAAATGAAATAATCTTTATTTATATAGGTATCATTGATACACGTATAAACATCATTATTTTTAATCTACCAACTGGTTGCGAGTTGAGTTGCGTTGAGAAAAAATAAAGTCATAAAACACTTTTTAAGGAGCTGACGAATGACTACCGTGATTGAAATTCTACGATTTTACTCACACAACCGCATTACCTATTCTTACAATTATGAAGCCCTAAATACGGTTAAAAAATTGCAAATCATAATATCTGCAAACCAAAATAAACATATTAAGTTAAATAAATGTCAGTTTATGATTTTAGTAACATGACTTACCTATTTTATTTCTAAAAAATATGTTTATATCGTTAAAAATTCAGAGAACTTCGACGCAAAAGTTAATTTTTGTGAAGCATTTTGGAATTTTTATTGGAAATATTATATCCAGTTTAATACAATTTAATATTATATCCAGTTATATTTTTTCTTTAAGCCCTGTCCTATGCTGTGAATTTTTTCGTAGGGTATTTTCGTTTAGTTTCGATGTACTCACTCTCAAAGAATCCTCATAGTATGTGCCTATTGAGCTGACACCTTGCCTTAATTAACACATTTCTTTTTAGAGCTTCTCAAAATACTTTTTCAATGATTTTTCAAGATGAACGGATGGACATAAAGATACGATAATGGTTCCGTTTTTACTGTGACTTTACCCTATAAAATTTAAATATATTTTACGGCCTTTTTTAACTGTAATTTATTTTGTAAACACACAAAGTGTCTCTAAAAAAAGAAAAGAAACAACGTGGACCCATCCATTACGTCTTTGATAAGCTTCTTAACAAAAGTTCACTTCCCACGGACTTAATAAACAGAGTTTTAGTTGTCAAAATAAATAAGTAGCCTAAAATATTAAGCAAGAACCATTTGACCAAACCTTGTCACTATGCTTGGAAATATGCCCGTTTAATTCAAAATGTATATGATCTTCCTATGAAATCGTAATATACAATTTCTCTAGAATTGTAACTCGAGAGAGATACCGAAAGAGAGAGAGAGAGATCTCTCTCCTAGAATTGTTTTTTAAATATTCAAGAATTCAATATAAAGAATAACCATTTATTATAATTTTATTTACAATCCAAATACTTTTTCAATCTGGTGACCCCATCCATCCATTTTAAAGAATCCCTTCCCATTAAATTTTTTAAGAGTGGCCTATCTGTGTTCTAAGAGCCATACAACACGGACGGTTTTCCTGCCGCAGGAATCCGCTCCGAAACCGCACTAGACACAATTTAATATGGAAGTTGTATACTGCGTACTACACTGTGCGGTTTTCCGCCGCGGTTAACGGGCGGGAGAAAACCGACCGCCGCGGATAATCGCTTTTTCAAACTACACGGTTTCCCGCTATAGCTTCATTCTGAGCGGGAATGCGAGGGCTCGTTGCGGAGATTTTCGATACGGAGCGTTTTATTGTTGTAATACAAGATCGAACTGCGACTCTTTAATTCTAGTTGATGTAGTTGATCAGTATTACTTTTAATAACATTTTAAACTATTGTTTTATCTTTTATCTTTTTAGTTTTGTTTTTTCTTTTTAGTTTTTTTTACGCAGACGGTTTTTTTTTATTTTTTATTATTTTAATATAAGAGCTGCAAGAGCAGTGATCATTGGCGGATCCATGTTGAGTAATGAATAAAGACAGCGGCAAACCGCAATCCGTGTAATTTGATGGTCTGTGGCAGATTTCTCAAGTGGTTTCCCGCGGAGAACCGTCGGTAAATACTACTTTGTATAAATAGCTCTATATTTATACAAAGTAGTCTTTATAAAAGTAGAGCATCATACACGTACGTAGAATTCATATTATTCAAGAAATGCGAACAATAATGTATTCAATAATATCTGACATCTGCTTCTACAATATAAAATTCAATTTCTAATAAATTTAACTCCACAACAGTACTTGGAAATTGAAACGAGAAAGTCTCGAAATTAATTATTCCATGCGTCTGGCATAAAAAACAGAGAGTTTACTCCCAACAACATCGATTTTAAAATCGAACCGAATGTGACGTAGACACTACGATAATTGCTACGAGTGTATAGTCATAATCAACTCTTAACATCGACTAAAGCGATGATATATTTTTCTATTCAATTTAATAAATATAAAAAAACGTGTGCAATTCACACGTGGTAGAAGTGAAACCTTCAAAAATTTTGGTTTCAAGATAATGAGACGAATGTAAAATTTCGGGAAGATGATAATTGTAAGTTTTAGTAATGATTATAGTGATGTAAAGAAAACAGTGGTATCTAACGGCATCTCTTAACATAATAAGAAGAGTAAAATGAGTAGCTTGCTCCATCTATACAGCATTAAAACGAATCTTCTATATTGTTACTTGCGCTATAACATAAGAAACTGTATAATGCTTCATATCTCATTTTCTCCCATGTTAAATCTTATAAACGTATGTGTCTGTCACTTTTTACTCTCGCTTTTTCGTTTTATCGACTTTCAAATCACAACGATGCTAAAGAAGTTTTCACTTCAAAAAATACAAATTACTATGTTATTAAGGCATCTATGCGATTGTCAATCTGTTTTCTGTCCGCGTGACGCTGAACAGTGACCAATAGACAGTGCGCTTTTCGCGGCTATGTCCGCGTTTTCCGGGATAACACGTACCCTATATATATCATGGTGAACCTGTGTGATAAATTTCATTAAAATCAGCTAAGTAGTTTTGGCGTGAAATATTAACAAATATCTATACATCGAATAAGAGTACCCTATAAATTATTTGTTTATTACCAAATGTTTTATTTTTAATTGTCTATTTTTGACATTACGGTTTTTTACCTACTATTGCTTAACAATATTACAACAGTCATGATTTGGTGGTATGCCAATCACGTCATTCATAGTGTATGTTGTGTGACTCAAACTGAATCGAGTTCAAATCGATTTCGAGAACGTCACTCGAATTCACAATTCGAAGCTCCACAATGCCATGCGATTCGTATAACATTACAAATGTTGTTTTCTCTTGAGTGCTTTATGTCATTCGTTTTCATTATTATTCATTAATTTACGGTAATGTATTTTCAAGAAGCCAGCTAAGCTTTTACTCTGTATTATCTTCATTACTTTCTTGTAAATGTATGGTTTTTTTACAATACTTTTGTGAACACAAATTCACCCTAATTTTAAAATAATCTCCAAAAACAGGAAAAAAATAATACGCTTCATAAAAATGGCACGAATTTTATTTACAATAATATTTACAAAAGTATAGAACCTTTTTCTCGAATCGAAGCGAGGTCTAATTATTAGCAAATAAAGAAATTATTAACACATAGAGCATTAAAGAAATAATTAATTCATTTAAAGATAAATACAAAAGTTCTAACAAGTCTAAAAAGTTGGAAACCGGCCTAGTGCGTGTTAGGCCACCCGCAACGGGTTCCGTAATTGTTAGTTTATCGGGCAATTATGAATCAAGTGACACTATTGTCCAGTCTTATTGCTTTTTTGCGTCCGCAGGAGGGCATTGGTGACCTGTAACTCAGGTTCTTCGGATACCTACTTCAGGTACCAAGCTCTCACACAGTAGATCTTTTGGTTATAAGTTCTTTATTTTGTATTTTAAGTCTACTATAAACTAAGATCATATTGTGAGAGCAAATATTTTTTTTTTGTGTAGGTGGGTTTGTCCTATACTTTTTTAAACTACAGGATTATTTTACCCGAAGCGAAGGCGTGTTCGCTAGTAATTTCTAAAACTCATTAAATATACTCTTTGAAGAAAGAATATTCTAATTATTGACAAGGACGTAGTTAAATGTCACGCCGTAATTAAAGTTAGTGTTGCTAGTAATTTGTTCAGTTCTGGAGAAGTTATATATAACTACAGTCTTTGATGAAAATGTTAGAACGAGGAAAATTATGTCACTAGAATATTTAAGGATGGAAGTCATATGTACACTACGAGGCTTAATACTAAATTAGCAATTAGTCAGAGTGAAATCTATAAAAGAATAAACCGTACTTATCTACGTTTTGCTCAGAAATAAATTTAATTTAATTATCCGAACAAAAATAATGGTCCTTAGCCGTTTTATATGTATGACTTTTTAATTTTTGCGTATTAAATAAAAAAGTCTCAGTCATCTAGTTGGTTTTAAATGTTGTGTGAGCAAAGTCCACGTTCGGTTTATACATCTCACCCTAAGTTTCTAGCAATCACGACCAATTTAGCCGTGAAACAATAAAGTTTTAAATAAATAAACATATTCATTTTGTGTAGTGACACTATCGGCGTTTCATATAAAACGATTAATAACAGCAAATAAAAAATATACTAAATGTATCTTGGAGAAAATTGTTTTTATATCCACTGAATGCAGCTAAGAACCATCTCGACAGACAAGGCTTTCGGTGACAAAACCACTTCAGATTTGTCAATTAAAAAATAAAACAAAATTATATTGATTTAAATTAAAAGTGGGTGTCGAGTGGAACAATAGAATCTATTAACAAAAGAATACGTTCCCGAGAGCTATTTGAAAGCATAATACGCAGGTAATAAGTTACCTGAAACAACGAACTGAGAGAACCTCCAGTCCAGTTTTGAAAGCAAACATACCCTGATAAACCGCGCAGACCGCGCTGTACAAACTTGTTTCAATCGAATCAATCTGGTTAAATGGTAAACGATATTGATAAATAAACGCTTTGTTTGCTTTTAAGGCGATGGGTTTTCAGTAGCTTTTTAAACCTTTAAGTGTTTAATTAATTATCCTAAATGTATTAACTGTTATTAAAAAGCAAAACGTATGATGATTAAAACTTATTTGCCGTATTGGAGCAAATTGGAATACTGACCCCAGTTCCATACGGGCATAACGGTGTCATAAGAGGCGACATATGCCAACCCGCTAGGTGGTAGAACTCCAAATGAGGATTATAATTATTCTGAATATTATTGCTTTTTTTTAACATAAAATAAGTTAATGTTTGACCATAATCCCACCTGATGGTAAGTGAGGATATTAACAGATTAATATTATTACTTATATCGGTTATTAATTATCTTTCCGTGAAGCCTGACTGGCTATAAATTACCCTCTTTCTTGAATCAGCCGTCAAACGACTCGTCGTGTTCCGATTGTGGCTCGGGAGTAAGTTCTTTCGTTCTCTCTTTTCTTTCTACGCGGACAATGCAACATATACAACCTTTGACGACGGTGGCCACTCACCCTCCGGTAGATCATAAATAGATCAGGTAGATTGTCAGCTTTGTCGGCTAGTTACATAAAACATGGCCTAAAACTTAGTAACTACACTCCTATTTTTACTCTATTTAACAATAAATAGCTCCGATGCTTAACGTGCCCTCCAAAGCACGGAAGCACGGAAGTGCTCTACAAATTCTTGTGGTTACCATGTAATAACCTTGCTTTTACTTGTTATTTATTTATTTGTTTATACACATACACAACTTACTCAATCATACTTAAATCAACCTATTATATAGTTACAATTGAAACGCCGAACTTCTTTACTACTTCTTTTCCTTAGCTTAACAAGTAGAAGTCATTACCTTCTTAACGGGATCCTTGTGTTCCTGAACATACTCCTGCTTCAAGGGTTCAGTTTGCAGGTCAGGCAGAGAGTGGCTGATCCGGATCGCGGCTTGGCGAGAAAGTGAGTCGCAGTTGCTGTCTTGTGATTCCCGTCTAGTCCTGAAGATAAGGCATCTGTTTAAAGGACGAAGATTTTAGAATTTTTGTACTAAAACCCTGATTATGTGTAGTGTCTTGGATTTTTTATGGAAACAGCCGGCAAACGAGCTGACGATCCACCTGATGGTAAGTGGCTATCGTCACCCATGGATATCAGCGACACCAAAGGCGTCATTGATGCGTTGCCGGCCAAGAATGAGAAGAAGAAAGAAAGATGGATTATTCGGGTCAGGGATTTAGACTTGAGACATGGCGGTGTTGGTGTAACATAAGCGAATCGTAAGAGCGCTTAGAACAAGAGCAGACCGAACCAAAAATTTGCAAACAAGTCTGCTGTACGCGCGTATTACGATACCTTAGACCTTCTATGACTTAGACGCACGTCATATGCATGCTATCGTTTTGTTTACAGTTTGCGTAGTAAGGCGCGCTGTCCTTACACTATCGCCAATTATTGCTTACTTGCAACTAGCTTGTATCTAACGTAGTACAATGACAATGTCGCTATCTGTTATTACGTTAAAACTATCTGTGGAAACTTGTAATTGGCCTTCAGGTAACTACTCATTATTATTTTTTGTATTTAGCCGTAAGTTTCCTGTAATAATAAATAAATAAATATCCGCCCACGGAACGGCATCGTCGCGTTTTCATTTGTTTTTCAATTGTTTTATTTAATTCGTTAATTATTTTATTAATTGTTTAATTTAATTCAATTTCAATTTAATACGCAAATTCGATGATGACATTCCGTGGACAGATTTCGTTCTTTTACTACGAAAGATACAAGCAAGCTTCAAGCTAGTGACCAGCAAGCAACAATCGACGAAAGCGTGTGTACGATGTGCGTCAAAGTAGACAGAACGCCTAAAAGCACGAAATCTGTCCACGGTCACACCGTGGACATTGTCGCCTTGCCTATTGACTATGATTCATTATGCACCTTACATGCGATCGTCAAATGAAGTGCTGTGGACAGCAGGCCTTACGTTACAACGACGTTGGCGTAGGAGGGATGGATCAAATGTAACTACTAGTGCCATCTGTCATAACTAATGGGTTTAAATACTCTGTGAATAAAAAATTTGTCTATTGAAATGCCCACAAATTGAACACTATTGAAATAATACACACAATGTGTATAATTAACAAAAACGTCAAATTCGGACGATGTCCAATAGTCCCATTCGCAAAATGTCCTATTCTCGACTTGACCAATGTCGTTCAACTTGGCAAAATGTCCTATTCGCAAAATATCCAGTTTCATATAGATGGTATATTTGGGTTTATGGTATCCCACCAAAAATATTAACAAAGCCTAGTGAAGTCACACACTTCTGGAAATACCATGGACAATTGAATATTAATTATCACGATATAATAATAAGATAATCTCATCCATTAAAACGTTCAATAATTTCGCATTAAAACGCGGCTAGTATTATTCAAAAGGAGAAGTAAAATCCTATCTATTATAATTGCGTACACCGTGAAGTAAAATATGTACATACAATATACCCATGAGTTATAGGCTATACCGAGGGTTGCCAGACGGCCGGAAATCCCTAGAATGTCCCGGAATTTGGCGTCTTTTTTCTTGTAATTAAACTTTAGTCTCCCTAATTTACATCTATTAGGGCATAATAAATAAGCAGCTTGTGAACAATTAAATAATAAGCGTATTTAATAAAAAATTAATGTGTTGACTTTTCACATTCTCAATGACAAGTTAAACTCTTTTTTTTCGGTCGGTTATATTTAGTTGACCATATAAACATACTTTAAAGACACCAGCTCACGGAGCTTCGTTTATCTCAACACCTCCCCTCGAAGCAGTGAGCGTATCTGCTAAACTTTTATAATAGACGTCATACCAAGATTACGCAAACATTCATGATGTTTTATCGCACTCAAACCTTTCGTTAAAACATCTGCTGGCATTTTCTCAGTACATAAATACTTCAAACAAACAATACCTTCTTCACACATATCACGAATAAAATGATGCCTAATATCTATATGTTTTGTTCTCGAATGATAATTCCTGGTCTGAGCAAGCTTAATTGCACCTTGATTATCATTGAACAACGTCACAACCACACATTCCATGCCTATATTTCTTAATAACTCCTGTAAATACACAGCCTCCTTAGTTGCATCAGAAAGGGCCGTATATTCAGCTTCGGTGCTGGAGAAGGCGATAGTCCTCTGCTTTCTTGCTTCCCAACTTATTGGAGAACCAGCCAAAATAAAAGCAAATCCGGAGTAGGACCTACGATCATGCGCATTCGTACCCCAATCAGCATCAACCACACAAAATAACGGTTGATTAGTTTTCTCATACATGAAACCATAATCTGAAGTACCTTTCAGATATCCGCTTCGCTGCTTTCCAATGCTGAACATCATAATTAGTATTAAATTGGCTGAGGTAGTTTACAGCGTAGGCAATATCAGGCCTAGTGGAAACCGCTAGATACATTAATGCACCAATCAAACTTTGATAAGGAAACTTCCTCATAATATCATCATTCACACATTCAGGCTTTTCAACGTCACACGTCACTTTTCTAATTTGATTTTACTCTCCATCGGAGTTCTTACAGGCTTACACTCACTCATACCATATCTATCTAAAACCTTCTCTATATAGGACCTTTGACGCATATATACTCTATTTTCATCATCTCGTTGAAACTCAATACCTAAACAAGTACCAATTTTACCAAGATCTTTCATATCAAATGCATTTTTCAATTGTTCTTTCACATCAAGCAACCATCTATTATCATTCGTCGCTAATATTATATCATCTACATAAATAGCAATCAACATAATTTTTTCTCCTTTTCGTGAAACAAACAAACAAGGATCTTTATTCACCATTTATTTAAAACCTATATTCTTCAACTTACCTACTAACTCTTTATGCCACTGCAATCCTGACTGACGTAAGCCATACAAAGACTTCTTTAACAAATATACTACATCATCACACTCATTCATCTTTACCTTCCATGACTTAGCTCTTTCTAAAATAGTTTTATCTTCTACTATTATTCCACGCAATCCAATCTTTCTCTTAGTTAATATTTTATCTAATACATCATCTAATTGGTCGGGTATCTTCATATATACTTCTTCATCTAATGTACCATTTAGGTAAGCAGTGACTACATCCATTTGATGGATCTCTAGTCCCAATTCTGCTGACAATGCTGCAATCAGTCTAATAGATGAAGATCTTACAAGATGAGATGACGTCTCATGAAAATCCTCCCCTGGCCGTTGAGAGCAACCTTTAGCAACAAGACGAACTTTCTTCCCAGTAGTTTTAGTAGTGAATATCAATCTGTTGCCAATCACCCTGCGATCACGGGGTCGTGAGACTATATCCCAAGTTCCATTTTTTATTTGTGCTAAATATTCATCTTCTAAAGCTTTTCTCCAATTTATCGCATCATTTGTCATTTCAGCTTCTTGCCAAGTCATTGGTTCAACTGTCGCGACTCCGACTATAATTTGCTCTGCCGAATTTTCATCTTCTGAATCATTTTCTATAATTTCTATCTCATCTTTCTTAACATAAGGTCTAAATTCTTTCCTTGGTCTTCCTTTCAAACCAGAGCGAATTATTCTCGGTCTACCTTTTCCTCTTTTCGGTTCGATTGGAATATTCCATGCTACTGATGAACTTCCCTGTCCAGGTAATATTCCGTCATCTGTTTCAGTTTCTGTATCATCACATACATTTGCAAGCGATTTTCTCACTTTAGAATCAACTCTTTCTTCTTGAATAAATTTCTCTTTATCAACCTTATTTTCTTTTTCATTCAAATCTATTACTATCTTTTTACCTTCATCATTGTCACTATCAACAATTTCTTTATATTCATGACCAAATGCACTCTCCTTCATGAAATTAACATCTCTTGTTATTATAATCTTCTTGGTTCTAGGGTTATGAACTCTATATGCTTTGGATTCTTTATCATATCCCATAAAAATTCCAACTTCTGAATGAGATTCAAACTTTCCTTTCTGTGTCCCTTTTTCTTTATAGTAAACCTTTGCTCCAAATACATTCATGTAAATAACTGTAGGTTTCCTTCCTGTCCACATCGTATATGGTATTTCACCCTTCAATGCACTAGTGGGACATCGATTTCTTATGTAATTAGCTGTATTCACAGCTTCAGCCCAAAATCCTGGAGGACTTCCAGCTTGACGCATCATACATCGCGCCATCTCAATCAATGTTCTATTTTTCCTTTCAGCTACACCATTCTGTTGAGGTGTGTATGGTACAGTCAATCTCCTTCTAATGCCTTCTTTTTTCAGAAGAACATCAAACTCTTTATTTACATATTCTGTTCCGTTATCCGAATGTAAATTCTTTATTTTATTTCCCGTGAACTTCTCCACATACGCTTTATATTCTTCAAAAACATTGAATACATCACTCTTGTTTGCTATAAAATATACTTCACACCATCGAGATTTGTCATCGATGAAAGTGACAAAATATTTTTTCTTTCCAAATGACTCATTCCTCATCGGGCCACACACATCTGTGTGTACAATCTCCAACAAATCATTTGTTCGATTTTCAATTCCTTTGGGAAATGGTTTGCATGTTTGTTTTTGACTAATGCATATTTTGACTGCATATCTGACAATTTTTCTTTGTCATCAAATGTCAAACCATGTACAAGATTATTATTAGCCATAGCTTTCAAATCACGTTCATTAATGTGTCCCAAGCGCTCATGCCATGCATCAATCGGCTTTTTCACCGCTTTAACACTATAAGCGTTCTCCTGACTTAATTTAACATGATATAAATTGCCAACACGATTTGCTTGCATATGAACCTTTTGGTTTTCATCAATTACTATAGCGTCATGTTGTGTAAAACGAACCTCGTATCCATGATCAGTAATTTTAGCTACTGATAGAAGACTTGTTCTTAAGTCAGGCACGTAGAATACTTTCTGTAAATCTATTTGGCGTTCTTTACGTCCTGTATCAACCAAAATGCTTACTTTGCCCATTCCGGTTATATGTGTACTCTCATTATTTGCCAAATTTAATTCATTTTCCATTTGCGTAAATCCTTGTATCATGCGCTTGTCATTGCACATATGTCCAGTGCATCCACTATCGATACACCAAATAGCGTTCTTGTTTTCACCCAACATAACCTCTTCGGTCGTAGTCAACATTGTTGAATATTCCCGCCGTTCAGAATCGCAGCGCTTTGCTTGCTGCGAGCTCTGTTTAGGCTTGTTCACATACTTTGTCCTGCATTCTTTTGCCATATGCCCTCGACGTCCACAACGATAACATTCTATTTTATTTTTATTGTTATGCATTGTGTGATCATACGTTAAATTCTTCTGTTGCGGTTTATTATGTGATCGTCTGACGAACATAGCTCTCTGGTCTATAACAGTGCCTTTTCTGCCTTCATAATCTTCAACGATCTTTACTTTTAGTACTTCTGTTGAAGGTAAATCATCTCGAGATTCCATAGCAGTTCGAAACATAGCAAACGAATTTGGTAGGCTATATAACAGTAAAATCGCCAATAGTTCATCAATTACCACTAACCCGATTTCTTTGAGTTTTTTTCACAACTTCAAAAAAATCTGTAATATGTTTATGCAGGTCATCTTCTTCCTGCATGCGTGTCAAGACAAGCTTCTTTAATAGCGAGGCTTTTCGCGCAGGTCCACTGGATTGATACATTGATTTCAATTTGTCCCATATCTCCTTAGACGTTTCCAAACCATCTAACGCTGCAAGCTCACTAGGACTGACAGCCAACAAAATATCAGATTCTGCCTTCCCATCCATTCTTGTCCAGTCTGCATATTTAGGATCGGTACAACTCGGTTTAGTACCTGATACGTAGTCCCACAAATCATTTTTCTTCAAAATCGCTCGCATATGGATCTTCCACGTATCATAATTATTCGCAGTTAGCTGGTCAATTTTGATAGAAGCAGCCATAGTAACAAATAATTGTTTCTTCAAAAATAAAATGAATGTAAAAATTCGGGCGAGTCCACTTTTTCAATAGAAAGAATTTTCCGCTGTCATTATAGTTTTTCACTATAAAAATTATTCAAAAAATATATGAAATCAATTTGTACCTTTATTATCCTCTGGCCTTTTTTTGGAAGGCCTGGGCCCATAACCTATTAGGGCATAATAAATAAGCAGCTTGTGAACAATAATAAACGTATTTAATAAAAAATTAATGTGTTGACTTTTCACATTCTCAATGACAAGTTAAACTCTTCTTTTTCGGTCGGTTATATTTAGTTGACCATATAAACATACTTTAAAGACACCAGCTCACGGAGCTTCGTTTATGTCAACAACATCTCTTGGTTTTTATATTTTTTAAATAACTTTTACTTAATAACATAGTATTATACATATTAATTATGTATTTCAAAACATCAAATTTTTTTATTGTTTTAAGAAACAAGTAAAACTACTATCGAGGTCCACTTACACACCTAATGCCATATATTTACTACTAGAGTCCAACTCCGATACCCTAGTTTATTTGTCCCGGAAATACTAATCCTGAATCTGGCAACCTGCAACAGGCTTTACCGTGGCGGATTTCGATGTAAAGAGAGAATCCGCCATAAATATTGTAATCCCATCTGTAATGCGTACCTAATACGATATTCTTTATCCCTGCACAGCTGCTGTCTGGTAACGATATTAATGTTACATGTTATAACTGGAACAAGCGGTCCAGAACGAATCGGATTGGTCATGTCAATGTCATTGATAAACTCATCATTGTGTGTTTCCTCTATGCATGTAAGTATTTTTTTTATATTTCGATTATTTTCGGACTTTTCGAATTTATTCTTTTGTTTCTTCATGGTTTCATAGAATTATATCTAGTTTCGATCTAATATTTCACTTAGGTGCAAAAAAATCATTTTTTGCTATCCGATGTTTCTTGCGCATAAGGAAAAATTGATAAACAAATAATATCCGCGGCGAGAAAAGCTCTCCACTGAGGCCCCGGTCATTTGTATTTTGTACAGTTAGACAATATTTAATTGTCGTTTTTACTTAGCTTTGAAATAAAAGCATTTGTCACTGGGTTTGTTGTGGACGCAATAAATCATTCTTAGCGTAATTTACTTTGAACTGTTCTTTCTGCTGGATATTTAATTATGGAAATGTTAGTTTATAGTTCTTGGCTCGGTTAATAACTTTAGCTACAAAGAGGTTATCTGTTTCTTGTGATTAATTATTTTGATTTCTCATAGTGGAATGCTCGCAATTTTAATTGGAAAAGTAGTAACAAGATATATTATTATTTAATCTCATTCGCTAACTTTATAAAACAATATTAACTCTTTATAATTTTAATGAACAATTTACTTCTCTCTAAATTTTTCTTTGTGTTGCTTTTTAAGTGAAGTGGGAATGTTATATTTCAAGCGTTTTGTTGCTATTGTATCCGTTCCCATATGAAAGCGTTTACTTTTACAATTTTTTAGGGCTTCGTAGTCAAAACCTTATAAGATAGTTTCTTCATGTACATCCGCCTTTACATCGCGCTGCGTCAGTATCGTCGCTCACGTAGGACTGCCGATAGTGACTATCGACTGCTAAACCATACCTTCCCATGATCCATCGCCAGGTGGCAGCACATTGGTACCCGACAGCAGCCAGGAGTACCGCCGCCATCGCCGCTAGCATCAACGCCGCGGCGTAGTCCACGGAGGTGGCGCGCACGCTCGCTTGCCCCTCCACCAGTCCTTCTGGCGGCCACACTCCTACTGACAAGGAAAGGGTTTGTTAGTACCGTCAATACGTCACTTTTAGAACCAGAGTAAGAAGAGGAGTTTAAATATGGGTCCGATTCTGTTCCGGCCGGCAATGTATGATTTGATGTTAATTACGATGATGGGCGATTGTAAGCAGTTACCATCAGGAGATTCGTCTGCTCATTGATCGGCTACTGATATACAAAGACAAAATAAATAAATATATAACGCTGCACAATCATAGCCCAAAACTAGGATTCCTTTTGTCGTGGGTGCCATGGGGAACACACAATGACAAGAACACATACACCCAGACCAAGAACAGAAAATCAAACTCATCATTCTCCACCTCGCTAGGAATCAAACCCAGGACCACTGGTAAGGCGCGGCGACGGCAGTCCGGTATGGTAACCATTACGTCACACAGGTTGTCAATTTTCTTAATACTTAAAATTTTAGACTAAAGCAACAAAATTTACTACTATTACTACATTTATTACTACTATGTACTAGACAGGTAAATAAAGAACTCGACAATGCCGCGCCGTCGGGATTTAACTGAAACCATTCATAAGGTGGTCTCAAAGCAACATTTTCACAATATATTGTACCAATATATCTGCTCGAGCACTGTCAGGTTTTATATTGTACATAGCTCAACGACATAAAATAATATAATACAGTAAAATTCAAAAGTTATAAATTGTGTACCACAACTTTGAAAATAGGTTCACATTGGGTATGTACGCAAATCACTCATAAACCCGTGGCTTGACGTGTCGATCCTGAGTGATCGGTAGATAGATGGGTGAGCGCAAGTAACAAAAAATTTCGTAAGCACTTCCGCGCTTCGGAGGGCACGTAAAGCACTAAGTGGTAACAAACGAACGAAGGAAGTTAAATACAATGTCTTGGCTGAAGTAAATATACCTATTTCTTACAAAATAAAAAATTTCGTAAAACACGGCAGCCAAAAAACGACATGATGAAGGTGCGTGATACTAGGCGCACAGCATTCGCTGGAGTTGTTTTGGATTACTAGCGCGCGAGAGGTGCGATAGGTGCGAGCGAGAGGTGCATAATAAAAAAGTAAGTACAAGTTCTTAAGTGCGTACGTAAGTACACGCACATAGCTTTTTTATACTTATTTATATGATTTATAGCGATTTATCAAGAAACTCATAAGGGTCTGATTCATACTTTATCAATTTTGTTCTTAAAGGCATAATATCGACAGTTGTCCATTGTGTGTAACGCTATTGTCATGAATTCTTGATTCGTCAGGAATATCAGAATCCGTCCCAATTTCCAGTTTATGATTAAAGTTGCTTTTAAACCACATTCAGACCACCTTCAAAGCTTTTCATTAAAACCGAAATCAAAGCGACTGATATTTACAACAAATATTTTTTGTACTTTCAGTTTTTTCTGAATAAAAAAATTACAACAATAAGAAACAAAAAAAATACAAATAAACGTTCACATGCTCACAATAGAGTTTCCTGTTGCGTCGTATAGTTACGAGCTAAAGGTAAATAAATAATATACTTCCTATCTTCTCTACTCTAGCTGAGTGAGTTTATTTCATTTAATTTATTTGAATTTTAACCCCTCGCTCAACATGGACTTCAGGGTAATTATATCCACTTTCAAATAATAAATAATATTGTAATATTTTTTAAATTCAATAACCTTCGCATCATAAGCGCTTAACATCTCATAAATAATTTAAGTGTATCTTATTGATATAAGACACTTGTTTGACGAAAGACTAATACGTGTCAATGACATGATTATAAATGGTACTTACTAACATAATATTTTCAATTAAGTACACCAATATTTTGTTACCAAGATCAACCCTAATAAAGCTACTTTGTTTCTTAAACTCGCATTCTTTAAATGCGGCTTTTACACTACCTGCGAAGTTGATTGAAGTTGGGCAAAGACAAGAGTGTAGAAAGCCACTACGAACATTCTATTCTCTGGGGGCTTACCATGAACTCTTATAACAGGCCAATATTAGCCAATAATTGAGCTGTCCTGCTATATCCTACCATGACCTAGCTAAAGCACAGGTCAGCCAGTGATCACGTGACCGTAACAGGACAGCGGTCACGTGACTTCGATAATCTTCTTCTGCCCTGCGATTTGTGTACCATGAAGCGATTGTTGACGTATTGATGTCGGAAAACGGCCTTTGTCAACGTCAAAATATTACAGCCTACCGAAAGTAACTTTAATTGTCCTGTTTTGGCTATTTCGTTTATAATTTCTTTATACCGTAAGTTATCGTTATATAAAACAGTTTAAATATAAATTTATGATATTGAAGAACATTAAGTATTTGGTAAATATTAGCTATCGACCAATCTGTTTTGCCTACAATCTAATCTCTACAAGCTCTTTCCAGCTGTTGTTTGTTGTTGTTGTCTCAAGAAACACCTTGCTAAATACACCGAAGAGCATCAGCCAATAGAGCAAGCAGGATTTATAAGTACGTATTCAACTATAGACCACATTCAAAAATATTACATCATGGAAGGCAGCTATAGGCAAGAGAACCAGAGGCAGAACGGCCGGGTGGCCGCGGCGGAGAGATGGCTCGACGAAATTTTGTAAGCAGCGGGAAAAGAATGGATTGATAAAGCGAGTGACAGAATTATGTGGAGAAAAATGGAGGAGCCTTTACTCTACAAAGAGAGTATAATATAAAAAAAGGAATATAAACAAAGAAATATATAACTAATAATGATTATTGAATTAAATTTAGTCAAGAATTAAGATAAATGAAAGGATTAACGAACCCTAAAAACTTTAAGTTGAAGACTTTTTATTTATTTAAATCATTTATTTCTAAATCACAGATAGATTCTTCAGTTTTATTATTTGTATAGAATATAGATTGCATTGCATGCTTTTTAGTCGTTATGAAATTGTAAATTGAATTTTCTATTTAAGAAATAAAAAGGTCTAATTATTTATTATTTATATTACTATAGTATATTTTTATAAACATATACCATATATTTTTATAAATGTGGCAGAATAGGTATTATATGATAATGGTTATTCAATAATATTCCGTTTGCTTTGCACCAAGATAAGTATATTTTCAGTTATCCTAACGTTTACATCGATAACAATCTCTACTACTCCGTGATCAATGATAGAATTAGAATATCCTACGTATTAGGTATAATGTTTTAAATAAAGTCACATATTCCATATTCTAAATATTTAGTTTTTCTTCATAACTCTTCTCGTATGACATCATCAGCATCTGTATCAATCGATCGTTGTAGAACCAAAGAGGTCGCTCGCCGGCACGGCTATCCTGACGTGCGCTCGTCCTCGAGCGCCTCCGCCCTCATGTCTCCAGTGGACCCCTTTGATCGCTGGGTGCTCGTCATCGAACGCATTTACTTCTGATGTAGCCGTACACTGACACGGCTTCAACAGCTATCTTACTCAAGTTCCCATCTCCAATCCAATTCAACATAAATAACATATTATCACAGTAGGTAAATATCCGCCTCGACTTGTACATGACCTACAGGCATTCATGAAAATGAAAAAGCACCACCATCACAAAATAAATATCTTTCATTTCTTTGAAAGTACGTTAAAACATTCAAAATTGCACTTAACAATTTTAAATTATCGCTCCTAAATCACACATTTTATTAGACATTTGGACATGTCACTGTGTCAAGTGTTGTAAGATTACGTTCAAAAATGTAGGCATCACATAGCGATTATTTTTTTGGTAATCCTAGAGAAAGAACGGTTTTTAAGCTTAATAAATAACGACCGTTAAGTTTCTTTAACAAATCTCAAAATCTTCGATTGAGATTGTTATTTTAAATTTTTAATAACATCAATATTACTCATTGATTTGAAAACCGGTAAACCGATAAAACGCTCTATTTCCGAACTTAAGTAAAACAAATTTTGTACCGTGCACAGAGTACTTATACACTACGTTGTACCGCGCAGGTCATAGACTAAGATGCCGGACAGAAGTAGAGGCACTGCAGGCCATCAGGTGAACGTTCATGGTACGAAATTCACTCCTGTCAGGTTTTAGCTACAAGCTGACCTGTCCTGAACATGACACGTTTTATTAGAGTTCATGGTAAGGCACCTGGTATCGCAATTTCTGTTCGTTGTTTTTTTCCGTATATGAGGACAAATTCGCGCGACGCTATTTCCTCCCGAATTTGAACGAGTGTAGCGACGAACCTAGTACTTGAGTTATTTATTTTATCACACTATATACATTACAATTACAAGGAAACAAAAGCATAGTACATACTATGTTTATGTTACTTATATACGAAAAACAAGTAATCGTTAATTAGCTATTTCTTCTTCTAGATAATAAATAAACAAAAATTTGGAAAGATATCAAATGGAAAAATGAAGACACGTAGGATTGAGGGGAAAGATATACAAATATTCTGTGTATCAATACAATATAATTATAAATAATCAACCAACACTTCTAAGAGTAGTACTCTTAGGGGCCGTCCATTAATCACGTGAGGCTTGAAAGGGGGGGGGGGGAGGGGTTTGACAAAAATCACAAAAATAGCACGAAGGGGGAGGGGGGGTGTAGTAAGATATCACGTGTATTTATTTTTTCGTCAAACGCGCGATTTTTAAATAGAAAAGCAGCGTGTAGTGTGACTTGCCGTTGCCAGGCAACGAACGAAGGCCTCACTCGCCGCCACCGACTGCCCGGCTCGGCATGTTTTGGATTAAAACAATGTCGAAAGTAGATGATCTGTATAAAGACCTTTTTGTAGAGTATAAGAAGGGAAAAATACACGTGATGTTGGGGGGGGGGGTTATCTTAAACCTCACTACATATCACCAAGGGGGAGAGGGGGGTTAAAAAAATATGCTAAAAAAAGATCACGTGATTAATAGAAGGCCCCTTATGCGTAGTTGCAACAATAGACGCACAGTTCATTGTCATGTGAGTAACAAGTACTCAAACAAAACTGCACGTGAACTCCACAATAACTTGCTAAACAGAGGATATTGTGTTGTGTAAACGGCACGTGTGCCGACTGTCTTATCTCTCTCGGGTCTCAGACCGGAGAGAATTTATTGAGAAACTTTCAAAAGAAAAGTTCATTGAACTTTGAACTTGTTACTACGCTGAACAAAACATGATTTATCGTGACAGTGCTCGCAGAATATTGTTTTGATCAATTTTAGAAAATAAGTTTACCGAATAATAATTGCTATTCACTGCACACAACACAACATAAGACATTATTGTTTATTATTTATCTCATCTTATCCTATTATCCTTCTATATTTCCTTTGTGCCTTGAGTATAAAGTAAGTAAATACCCTGCTAAATTATCGATCGAGGCTAAGTCAGACCCTTCCGCTGGAAGAATTCAAAGGAAGTTAGAAAGTCACTGAGATCTATAACACTCAATTTAATCCTAGATGCATGGTGGTAGGGTTTTTAACTTGACTGCCTAGTCTTATGATCTAGTTGACCATATGTCCAGAATATTAATACGACGAACAAGGCTAAACTAAAGTACATACCTACGTACCAAATTTTACACTATGTAAAACTGGTTGCTTCTTCATGGGTGCATGTGTAAAAATTTATAATAAAATTCCATTAAAATTGACGGTAATTCCATACTTTAAATTTAAAACTCATTAAAAGCATTCTTATGTCGAAAGGGGCAAATTATGACAAATTAGATGATTATTTTCACTTTAATGACGAGACTGCTTGGACATGAGTTTTATAAATATAGATTGTAAGTTGTTAATAAGTGCTATCTGTAACTGAGAGTAGGAAAAACACCCCGGTAGTTTCTTGCTGCTTCTTCTCCCGGGCCCTCTTACAGTCCTCATCACCAAATCGACAGCAAATTTTATACTTATGCCTCAATTCATAAAAAAATACTCCTTACATGAAACGTTCTACTAAAAGGTCGCCAGTAATAAGAAAAAACGCGAAATATTTCCTCGTTTCGGTAATTGAATGAAATGATCCACGCAACGAATAGAGCTTGGAGCGAATTGACTTAACCAAGCCTAATGATAGTCGGCATAAAATCCACGAAAGATGACTTTTTTCATTACACATCTAAACTCAAATGTAGGGGAGAGTGTGTATGAAAGAGCCAGGTTTTGAAAGAGCCGATGTCATTTTAACTAACTTATCGATATTTTACCATATATTTATTTTACTTTATATAAAGCAACACTGGATAGCTTTCACCCACAGAAATTTGACAGTTCTATGAAAACAAATGGTGTCGTAGGATTGCAGCAAAGATATGGATGCCGAAAAGTAAGTTTATTTGCAATTACTTAAATATTTTTAAGAATAAAAGTGTTACATAAATTGATAAAATGGATATGCTGTGTTGTTATACATATACATGGTCTTCTTATTCACTAAAAATATTGGATTTACGTTTTGGTAATAAAACTTTAATGTAAGATTATATTTTTGATCACGCAAAGTTATGAAAGAGCCAGCGATCAATGCTTTGAAAGAGCTGGCTCTTTCATGACACAAATGGTGGCTCTTTCAATACACCAATAAGTTTTAGTTCAACATTCTTGTTTTTTTATACCTATTTAATATTATTTTATATTACAGAGTAGAAAAACATGTCTTCATCAATACCTACAACCAAAAAACAGCAAAGAAAAATGGTACCAAACCAATGCAAGATATGTGGAGGGTGGCACATGAGTCTTGTGGCCACAAAGGAGTGATTAATTTCTTCTGCCAACAGTGTTTTTAATTTTAAGTATCAAAGTTTAATGACATTATTTAAGACTGATTTTTATGAGAATATTTTTTTTTTATGGAAATAGCCGGCAAACGAGCTGACGATCCACCTGATGGTAAGTGGCTATCGTCGCCCATGGACATCAGCAACACCGAAGGCATCACTGGTGCGTTGCCGGCCAAGAAAGAGAGAACAAAAAGAAAGAAAGAACTGGTTCTCAGACCCCCAGCCGGAACACGACGAGTCGTTTGGTGGCTGACTCATGCTCAAGGATGGTAGCTATCCACGCAAAACCCATGGAGAAATAATAATAGTAATAATGGTATTAATTAACAATTAAAATCAATATTACCAATATAATCCCTCTAGGGGTCCTACCACCAGCGGGCCGGATTTAGTCGCCTCTTATGACAACCATCCGGCGTGAGATTGGGGTTAGTATTCTAAGCCGCCCCAATACTGCTAAAAAAAGGATATTATTACTGATTTATATTATAAGATAATATTATCCAATATTACTGATTAAGATTAAGTTAACTTATTATTGAGACTATTCAAGAATTGTGATTTTCATAGATTAATTTCAGTTTCATTTTTTGGAGTTTATTAATAGAATTCATTTGTTGAAAAAACCGTTTTGTTTGTATAAAATGGGTATCGGCTCTTTCATAACACCCCGTGGCTCTTTCATTGACATGCTGTTATGAAAGAGCCGATTTCCCATTTTTTTTGAAGTAGATATATTTCAGGTTATTAGCATAGTTATCGCTTTTATTTAAATTTGATTACATTCATTATTAAAGTGATTACTAAAAAAAAGTAGTTTTCTTTAAAAATAAAAAGTCCAAGTTGCTTTTTTTGTACACTTTTTAAAACTGGCTCTTTCATACACACTCTCCCCTAACTGTTATTATCGGGGGATAATCTACCAAAGGAGCTTACCGCACAAGATGTAATCGTGAATCGAATAGATTTTTACTTATATGATTCAATCATCATTATTTCTAAATTCGAATCAAGTTTACAAATAACAAACCCGTGTGGTCTTTTAATGTTACTACACTAGACTACAGTACTGTTCTTCTATAATAAATTTAATTCAGTTTAGTAATTAAATACGAAATATAATTAGTTAGTAATAAGATACGAAAATTCATAAAGATAACATTCAACAAAAAAGATATGAAACCGGCCTTTGAAATCAAATCTATTCAAAAAATTGTTCTGACTCGAATAAATTAAATGCATTGGGTGAAGGGATGGATGAGTCTAATAAAAACTGAAATAATTTAATTTCAAAAAACACATCAGTTATATAAACATTTGATTTTCTACCTACGTAGTTAATGATAAGTTCTAAGTAGTTCCCGAGTTATATTTACCAAAGGTTAAAGTTTAAGTGTCTCTAGCGCTGGTCTGATTAATTTCAAATATTGTCGAGTGTATTTAACTTAGATTCAAACCCTACACAGGTATGTTTACTGTTTCAGAGCTCATAGCGTGACTTGTGAAACAGAAATCAAGGTAATTATGTAGAACAATTTTCATAAAAACTGTCACATTTTATGTTCATACTAGCAAATGAACTGCAAAGCAATCAATAATTCTAAAAAAAAATTTTTATGGTGAATGACATAGCTCAAAGAATCAGCCGGCTGAAGAGGTAATGGGCTGGCCACATCGATCGAAGGACTGATAAAACCATTGGGGAATAAAGGTCCTCGAATAGTGGCCATGCCTGGGTAAAAGGAGTACAGTGTATTGAGCCAGTGAGTAAACTGACATTTCATAATGTTTAAAACGGTCACAAATAAAGTTGAAAATTAATTACCTACTATCAACTATCACAGAACATTACCTAGTACTTGTCTAGACTGACTCAAAACAATCGGCAAGGTTCTAACTGTAATAACACGAGTGTCCACTCGTACAAAATGATTCGAAACAGCTGCGCCAAATTCTTACTAATAAAATTGTTTTTACTGCCAGAATCACACATGAAAAAACAACTATACTCCATTTTTTCGGACGAGACTTATTTGGCAAACAATTTTGGAAGTAGTTTTTAAAATAATATGAATTTAAATTAGATTACAAACATAATAAACCCCCTGCAACTGAGGTTGCAGTGCAGCAGACCGCAAAATCGAAAAACTTTGAATTGCGTCGTTATTTCCTAACTGTTGACTTCAGCGCTCTCAGTACCTTCCTAGGATATGCTCAAGCGTGGGTCAATGTACCTCTATAACAGTTTTGGCATGCTTACTTATTTTTATACTAGCGAAGGTGTTCATGAGACAACCACCCTATAATCATTATATTTTCAGTGTCTAAACAACACGTCAATAAAATAGTTTCTTTTTCATTAAAATCTTTTTGATAGATAAATAACCTTTTAAGTTATCTAATTCATTTCGTCTGATGCCTAATAATTCAAGCTTATTAAAAAGTATTGGGTGATAAATGGGCTGAATACCTATCGTAAGTCTAGGAATATATCTGTAGCTATAGATTTTTATTCCTTGTCTATATCTGAAAAAATATGATCTATTAGCTCATGAATAACATCCGCTGTAGACCTCTTCATACGAAAATCAAATTACAATCAAGTTATATATAAGATTGTGGGATTCCAAATATTTAATATGTCTATTATTTATAATACGTTCTAATATCTTAGACAAAGCAGTAAAAATAGATAGGGGTCTGTAATTGTCTACATATCCCTTGTCACCGGTCTTAAAAATAGGATATAATAACTGCAATTTTGAGAGCGTCAAGAAAGACACCCTGAGAAAGACAAAGGTTAAATATGTACCTTAAAGGCAAAAGTAGAAAAATTTTATGTAGCTTAAGAAAATTAGAGGTAATACCGTTCCAACCAACAGCAATGCCAGATTTTAAAGTATCAGTTATGTTTCTACCTCTGACTATATAGAAATAACGATAAAAAAGACTGTAAGTTTGTTTACTAAATAAGATTCGACTTCTTTATCTATACCTTCTATAGCTTCTATAGCTCTATCTGAATGCAAAATTCACGCCAAATAACTTTAAATCAAATGATTTTTACCACAATATTGCATCTAAATAACTATTCGGATTCATAAAATATAAAGTAATATTTAAATCGAAACAGGGACAACTGATAATAAATGGTTGTTTGCTTCGTCTAGACGACATTGGATTATACGCCGCATCAATTTCAACCTCGAGCATTGGTAACTTTGTTCAAACAGGTATTCTAAGCTAACTAATAGTTCCACTAGAAACTTCTTAGAGTTTGACTTTGACAACGATTCAGTATAAGACTCGAACCGAACAACCGAGGGTGTTCACTGTTTCCCAAATCTGATTTAATATGTCGTGAGTATGACAGTTGACGGTGACAGTTGTGAGTTTGACAGTTCATAATAATAGTATAGTGGAACCTCGATTATCTCGCCCTCAGATAATCGAATCACAGATTAACGATTATCCGGACTATAAACCTCGATCAAATAGTCACGTCAAATGACAATTACCAAATATTTTAGCCCTTTACGGTTGCAGTATTTTATTAATGGTCCTGTTTTTTAAAACACATAGATTTTTGATAAACAGTTTAATTTATTTATATTGTTTTTAATTATTAATTAATATTATGCTAAGTGTAATCCGTCGTGTGCAAAAACCGCTTTTCTTATTCGACTATCCGGATTATCGACTATTCGAATGCCTAATGAAACCAATTGGTTCGGTTAATCGAGGCTCTACTGTTATTTAATCTTGATACATGTCTGTAAATAGAATCGTCTTGACATGGATATTCATTTTTAACGATTCGTAAATGACAACAGAATAACGACATCATATGTATGTATTGTGTACACGCACACATTGAAGTTTTCGTATGTATATAATACACATACATAAAATAACTGTCGTCATGACATTATTAGGTATCACTGCTGACGTTTACGATATTATCGTGTCGGTGTTGTCCAATGAGACAGCATGCAGTTATTGTACTCATAGAAATATGCCTCCACTGCTGTCATTGCCAGTATAAAAACATTAAATAACTGCAGTGTGTCAGTACTAACTGTGTCATCCAATAAAGAAGCGGCCAATGTGTAAATACGAGTATGGTCATAAGACTTTATGGCATAGAAAAAATAAAAACGAATCGCTTAAAATCATAACATTTATTTTTATTAAAAAAAAGCTGTAGAAGAGCTAATAATATTCTATTCTGTATTACATATTCATTTATTATTATTATGAATAATTTATCGTTCACCAAAATCGTCTAGTTTTCTGACACCTCATTAAAAATTGAAGTTAAACAGAATTTTTAATATGATAATAATGTAGGAGTTCGTTAATTAGATGAGATTTTTTGTAGAACAAAATTATAGAATTGGAAAATAAAATGATAATACATAGTATCATCATTGTCTAACTAAAGTAATGTTATAAAGAGGAAAGTTTTGATTTTTTGTTTGTTTTTTGTTTGTAATAGTTAAACTCAAAAACTACTGGACCGATTACAAAAATTCTTTCACCAGTAGGATGCTCTATTGTTTTATAGGCTATATTTTATGAAAAAAAAATACGGGAACTATTCGAAAACCGCAGCAACATGAGGGCGATTTAGAAAGAAAGAAAGAAAGAAATTATTTATTCTGTTAAGCACTGCAACAAGTTACAAACTGAATCTTAATAAAACATTCATACAATTACTATAAGTTGCTACAAACACATAACCTGCTGCAGCACTGCTTAACAAAAAAGGTACGCACTCAGCATATGCCGCGGTGAACCACGGCTACTGATTTCTAGTTACGTTATAAAATGCAAGTGCTTTTGACTGCCAGACAACACACGGCCTATACTAGTGCACCAAGAAGCATGAAACTGTGTACAGATGCTCCTTATAATGTATGGAGAAGTTCATAGAAAGGATTTTTGTTATAATGCATACCGTAGGAGTAAACGTGCGATAAAAGTTTCCACCAACAAATTTGCGGAAAGTTTAAAGGGCCTGATGAATATCATACTTAAACATATCATTTAAATAAACATCATTCTTTTGCCCGGGGACCTGGGTTCAAATCCTAGAATGGAAGCGAGGGCTTACCTAATAACTAGTACCACCTACTAGGTGTTTACCTTAAGTGGTTACCTAGGTATTTACCTTAGTAAATAAGAGAATTTCCATCCCTATAACAATAATTTATGTAAAACATTTTCGACGAGTATTATTTTTCTTCTTGTGTTTAGGTTAGTAGCGGTTTTATATCCCGGGCAAAACGCTTCCTCAAACGTCTCTAACATCTGTTGTAGGGTAACGGCACCATATTTCGTCCTAACCATAAATCAAAAAGTAAAAATGGAAGTACAATAGTTTGCGACTGTTAATTTTACCGCAGCTACGAAATTATTCCCATTTACAAAACGGAATGTCGAAAACGACGGTAAATAACTGAAAAGGACCACAGAGCGGTCGTTCACCTCAAAACTTGTGGCTTTTAGCGACACAATTTACTTATAAAGTTTCAGTCAAACCAACTCTTAACGTTAAAGTTAATAATGTTTATTGTGCTTGAATTTATTCATGATATAGCTTTGTTGAGCTAGAAGTTAGTGATAGACTAATCAATTACAATATTTTAAAGAAATTCCAGCAAAACTTTTGTCGGATTTAGTGTCTATTGGTTTTAATAATAATAATAAATCTTTATTTCAGGCATCGAGGCCCATAACATAAATACCTTACAGACTAACATACATACAAAAATATAGACTTAAAAACTAATTCACTTATTCGCGAAGTGAGACGCGCTTTCGGTGACTCCCGGTGGTCGTCGTCGTCCACGGAACTTTCGGAAGACGACCCCCTTTGGCCACAGCTCCTCCTTCAGGAAATCCGACAGGAATTCGGTTGGAACACGCACAACAAACGAGTTTTGCTGTTGATCAGTGCATTTATTCCCGCTCAAATCAGAAACTGCTTTACTGACATGGATACGGTTTTCACTGATTGTTTCACCGTTCGTTTTATATTAATAGATTCACAAATAAAAAAGACAGGTCCAATTAAATCAATTCCATGTGATCATAAATACTTCTCATAAATATGGGTTATTTTCGCGAAAGAAATAGTAAAAATTCAATTCTAGATTTTCCCGCTATTACACATCTAAGCTTTAGCCGTAACTTTAGTTTGTTACTATCACAGTGGCTTGTCAACATCGTGTTTTAGTATGTAGGGCGTGATGACAATAATGTGTGAATTAGTCACTAGAGAGTAAGCTTCACCGCAAAATAATATTAATACTTCGTACCTATTTAGATGCTGGAACTGCAAATTTACATACCAAACTGGCACATACGGCTGCATAACGGTGGTATATAATAGTTATCGAAGTCATCTACACTATCTGAAATACATAGATACCACGAAACCACGGTTAAACCCCGAAATCTAATTGCTTTGAATGTATTAAGATTAAAACCTTTTCTATCATGGTTTACGGAAAAAGAAAAACTATTATGAACGTCATTTTTAAATAAATAAATAAAAATTACAGAAATAAAATAGTTTTAACAGTAATTTAAACATGCTAAAATATGCTTTACCTACGTGTATTTGAATATGAAATGAATGAACTATTCAATCTAGCTTCAGAATTAATCTTCTAGAGTACTTAGACGAAGCTTTTCTCGTCTCGAGAACATTCGAGACAGCAAGGGCTTGTTGAATGAAAAGTATCAGATAATGAGTAGTAGAAATTATTATTAAAAGAACAGCACAGTCCTCTTACAAATACAAATACAACAAATATTGGGTGATAAACAGGCCGAGTGCCTATCGTAAGTCTAGGAATATAGCCATAGATTTTTATCTCTTGCCCATATCTGTAACAATGATCTATTAGCTCATGAATAGCATCCGCTATAGACCTCTTCATACGAAAACCAAATTAATAGTTAGATAAAAGATTGTGGGATTCTAAATATTTCATAAGTATATTATTTATAATACGTTCTAATATCTTAGACAAAGCAGTAAAAATAGATAGGGGTCTGTAATTGTCTACATATCCCTTGTCACCGGTCTTAAAAATAGGATATATAACTGCAATTTTGAGAGCGTCAAGAAAGAGACCCTGAGAAAGACAAAGGTTAAATATGTACCTTAAAAGCAAAAGTAGAAAATTTGTATGTAGCTTAAGAAAATTAGAGGTAATACCGTCCCAACCAACAGCAGTGCCAGATTTTAAAGTATCAGTTATGTTTCTACCTCTGACTATATAGAAATAACGATAAAAAAGACTGTAACTTTGTTTACTAAATAAGACTCGACTTCTATATCTATACCTTCTATAGCTTATAGAAGCTAGAAGCTAGCTAGCTAGATATAGCTATAGAGCTATATCTGAATGCAAAATTCACGCCAAATAACTTTAAATCAAATGATTTTTACCACAATATTGCATCTAAATAACTATTCGGATTCATAAAATATAAAGTAATATTTAAATCGAAACAGGGACAACTGATAATAAATGGTTGTTTGCTTCGTCTAGACGACATTGGATTATACACCGCATCAATTTCAACCTCGAGCATTGGTAACTTTGTTCAAACAGGTGGTCTAAGCTAACTAGTGTTCTAAGCTAACTAATAGTTCCACTAGAAACTTCTTAGAGTTTGACTTTGACAACGATTCAGTATAAGGCTTCCCGCCCACGTCAGACTTTTTGTAGGACCGATAATCGGGCCGATTTTTCCTCCGATTGTTATGACCGATTTTGTGGCCGACTTTCGGTGAGTCGGTGAGAACGCATACATTTCCGAACGTTCCATTTTTCACCGATATCGGTCGGAATGCACCGATTTTATTTCTGACCGACTTTTTGTAGGACGTGTGCGTTGCACCATTGCTATCAGTACGTTTTATTTTTCTCTTACAAAAAATCGGTCACCGATTGTCGGACGTGGGCGGGAAGCCTAAGATTAACAGGGTGTTCACTGTATGTTGTGAGTATGACAGTTGACGGTGACAGTTGTGAGTTTGACAGTTCATAATAATAGTATAGTGGAACCTCGATTATCTCGCCCTCAGATAATCGAATCACAGATTCACGATTATCCGGACTATAAACCTCGATCAAATAGTCACGTCAAATGACAACTACCAAATATTTTAGCCCTTTACGGTTGCAGTATTGGAACGAAGTTCCATATCGCGCGTTATGAAAGGGGGCTAGACGGAAAAAATTCTTACGAAAAGTTGTCACGACACTTTTTGATCTAGCGTGATTCAGAAAGTTGTACAGCACATCTAGTTTCATATTACTGAATCACACTGCTGAGCGCGTAAAACAATACTTAAATCGAAAGGAACTTCGTTCCATCCGGGTGTCCCTTGACACCTCTCAAGTTTTTTTATTAATGGTCCTGTTTTTTAAAAACATTGATTTTTGATAAACAGTTTAATTTATTTTTATTGTTTTAATAATTAATTAATATTATGCTAAGTGTAATCCATCGTGTGCAAAAACCGCTTTTCTTCATACATTCGACTATCCGGATTATCGACTATTCGAATGCCTAATGAAACCAATTAGTTCGGTTAATCGAGGCTCTACTGTTATATAATCTTGATACATGTCTGTAAATATAATCATCTTGACATGCATATTCATTTTTAACGATTCGTAAATGACAACAGAATAACGACATCATATGTATGTATTGTGTACACGCACACATTGAAGTTTTCGTATGTATGTAATACCCATACATGAAATAACTGTCGTCATGACATTATTAGGTATCGCTGCCGACGTTAACGATATTATCGTGTCGGTGTTGTCCAATGAGACAGTATGCAGTTATTGTACTCATAGAAATATGCCTCCACTGTCTGCCCTCCTTATGATAAACAACGTATCTGCATTTCAGCAAGTTCCGAGATAAACGCGCCTAAAGTTTTTTTTCTTATTTTTGTTGTCACGACTACACTAATTGAGATATTTTCAAAATTGTTAAAATTAATTGTTACTATATGTGTGTATTTTATGACTCATTACATTTTTCTGTTTTCTAAATGTTTTCTGAGTTAATAGAACCCAAAAAGTGTTAATTTTTAAGCAGTTGCGTTGCTTATACCTAGGAAAATTATTCAGTTACGTTAATTATCACTAGGAAAGTGCTCTTAGGATGTTTATGCTTTGTATTTCTTTCATATAGTTTAACGAAATCCTATAAATAATAATCGCATTGGCTCCTTGTGCCATTAATTAATCAAATTAATGAAATGTACGTAAGTATATTAGTTCATTGCGTCAAATAGACGAGATTTTTGGAATAACTTACCTATTTAATTTCAAAGTTAATAATATATAAAAACTAATATAACTCTAAACGTAATGGACAATACGTTGTTCTTCATAAGGAAGATAATGAAAATTTTGCACATACGTTGTTTATGCTTACCTTTATTTTTATTTCTATAATACATACGAAAAAATAGATAATAGATCTAGATAGATCTAATTTCGCTGATTACGAATATGCTAATAACTCGTTTTCGCCAAAAATGTCAGATACGTTGTTTATCATAACGAGGGCAGTGCTGTCATTGCCAGTATAAAAACATTTAATAACTGCAGTGTGCCAGTACTAACTGTGTCATCCAATAAAGAAACGGCCAATGTGTAAATACGAGTATGGTCATAAGACTTTATGGCATAGAAAAAATAACAACGAATCGCTTAAAATCATAACATTTATTTTTATTAAAAAAACAGCTGTAGAAGAGCTAATAATATTCTATTCTGTATTACATATTCATTTATTATTATTATGAATAATTTATCGTTCACCTAAATCGTCTAGTTTTCTGACACCTCATTAAAATTTGAAGTTAAACAGAATTTTTAATATGATAATAATGTAGGAGTTCGTTAATTACATGAGATTTCTTGTAGAACAAAATTATAGAATCGGAAAATAAAATGATAATACGATAATGATAATGATATTCCTAGGTCTGCTGGAAGAGATTTCTGATAGAAATAAGCAGTATCTTTGTACAAATGTTCTATTATTAAGTCTCACATACTGTATTTGTGCACAAAAATTGTTAAATAAATAAATAATACATAGTATCATAATTGTCTAAAGTAATGTTATAAAGAGTAAAGTATTGATTTTTTGTTTGTTTATTTGTTTGTAATAGTTAAACTCAAAAACTACTGGACCGAATACAAAAATTCTTTCACCAATAGAGTGCTCTATTGTTTTATAGGCTATATTTTATGAAAAAAAAATACCGCAGCAACATGAGGGCGATTACTAGTTACGTTATAAAATGCAAGTGCTTCTGACTGCCAGACAACACATGGCCTATACTAGTGCACCAAGAAGCATGAAACTGTGTAAAGATGCTCCTTATAATGTATGGAGAAGCTCATAGAAAGAATTTTTGTTATAATGCATACCGTAGGAGTAAACGGGCGATAAAAGTTTCCACCAACAAATTCGCGGAAAGTTTAAAGAGCCTGATGAATATCATACTTAAACATATCATAAATAAACATCATTATTTTGCCCGGGGACCTGGGTTCGAATCCTAGAATGGAAGCGAGAGCGTTACCTAATAACTAGTACCACCTACTAGGTACCTTAGTAAATAAGAGAATTTCCATCCCTATAACAATAATTTATGTAAAACATTTTCGACGAGTATTATCCTCCTTCTTGTGTTTAGGTTAATAACGGTTTTATATCCCGGGCAAAACGCTTCCTCAAACGTCTCTAACATCTGTTGTAGGGTAACGGCACCATATTTCGTCCTAACCATAAATCAAAAAGTAAAAATGGAAGTACAATAGTTTGCGACTGTTAATTTTACCGCAGCTACGAAATTATTCCCATTTACAAAACGGAATGTCGAAAACGACGGTAAATAACTGAAAAGGACCACAGAGCGGTCGTTCACCTCAAAACTTGTGGCTTTTAGCGACACAATTTACTTATAAAGTTTCAGTCAAACCAACTCTTAACGTTAAAGTTAATAATGTTTATTGTGCTTGAATTTATTCATGATATAGCTTTGTTGAGCTAGAAGTTAGTGATAGACTAATCAATTACAATATTTAAAGAAATTCCAGCAAAACTTTTGTCGGATTTAGTGTCTATTGGTTTTAATAATAATAATAAATCTTTATTTCAGGCATCGAGGCCCATAACATAAATACCTTACAGACTAACATACATACAAAAATATAGACTTAAAAACTAATTCACTTATTCGCGAAGTGAGACGCGCTTTCGGTGACTCCCGGTGGTCGTCGTCGTCCACGGAACTTTCGGAAGACGACCCCCTTTGGCCACAGCTCCTCCTTCAGGAAATCCGACAGGAATTCGGTTGGAACACGCACAACAAACGAGTTTTGCTGTTGATCAGTGCATTTATTCCCGCTCAAATCAGAAACTGCTTTACTGACATGGATACGGTTTTCACTGATTGTTTCACCGTTCGTTTTATATTAATAGATTCACAAATAAAAAAGACAGGTCCAATTAAATCAATTCCATGTGATCATAAATACTTCTCATAAATATGGGTTATTTTCGCGAAAGAAATAGTAAAAATTCAATTCTAGATTTTCCCGCTATTACACATCTAAGCTTTAGCCGTAACTTTAGTTTGTTACTATCACAGTGGCTTGTCAACATCGTGTTTTAGTATGTAGGGCGTGATGACAATAATGTGTGAATTAGTCACTAGAGAGTAAGCTTCACCGCAAAATAATATTAATACTTCGTACCTATTTAGATGCTGGAACTGCAAATTTACATACCAAACTGGCACATACGGCTGCATAACGGTGGTATATAATAGTTATCGAAGTCATCTACACTATCTGAAATACATAGATACCACGAAACCACGGTTAAACCCCGAAATCTAATTGCTTTGAATGTATTAAGATTAAAACCTTTTCTATCATGGTTTACGGAAAAAGAAAAACTATTATGAACGTCATTTTTAAATAAATAAATAAAAATTACAGAAATAAAATAGTTTTAACAGTAATTTAAACATGCTAAAATATGCTTTACCTACGTGTATTTGAATATGAAATGAATGAACTATTCAATCTAGCTTCAGAATTAATCTTCTAGAGTACTTAGACGAAGCTTTTCTCGTCTCGAGAACATTCGAGACAGCAAGGGCTTGTTGAATGAAAAGTATCAGATAATGAGTAGTAGAAATTATTATTAAAAGAACAGCACAGTCCTCTTACAACTGCACCAATGTAATGGATGGATAGTTTAAAATATGATACAATGTAATATGAATAATGTGCAGGAATAAAGCCAGGTATTGTATTGTATTGTATTGTATTGTATTGTATTGTATTGTACTGTTTTTAGGTTCCGTGTTTTAGATGAACTTAAATTTTGGAAGCGACCAAGCGACCCTACCACCCTCGAGCATGAGTCAGCCGCCAAATGACTCGTCGTGTTCCGGCTGGGGGCTTGAGAGCCAGTTCTTTCTTTCTTTTTCTTTCTTGGCCGGCAACGCATCAGCGATGCCTTTGGTGTTGCTGATGTTCATGGGCGGCGATAGCCACTTACCATCAGAAAGATCGTCAGCTCGTTTGCCGGCTATTTCCATAAAAAAAGCGAACCACTTTTATGAGCCTAGGTCCTAGGTATCCGGAAATGTTTTGTTAATTTGTGTAAAAACATCAGGATCCAACTTGTTGCCTTGTAATGAAATGGAAATATATGTGTAAATATTCTAATAGCCCAAATGACTAATTAAAAAAATTTGGCAATCATCGCATTAACTAAATGATTTTCAATGAAATCACAAGTTAAAACCAAGATAACCTATATTAAGTATCCTGACACTTCATATACCCACTGATAGAAAAACGCAAACTTCACACATCGAACAACATCAAAAACAAATCATCAAAACGTTAACTTTTATGAAACAAAAAACGAAAACACTACAAACAAACAATAAATTTAACGCATCAGGTCAAAACAAAAAGCATCATTTGTTTCAAGCCGAAATAAATAAATGTGACCCGATTCTTTACCAACATAAAACCAGACGCGTGACAAATAGTAAATTTTACGCGTCACATGATACCACTCAGACTAATAAGGGTAAGCATAATATGATACGTATCTCTATTATAAAACTGTTGCTAGGTAGAATCTAGGAGCGATTTATGACCCTGTAGCTCTGTGCTTATTTTTAGGAACAATGATCCGAATCTGTGATCCAAATGTATTCTTCGCCTCAGATAATTATTTGAACGTTAATTCTCAAAATATTTTGATAGATCTACTGGAGTACTACAGTACCCCTCACATTGTGAGAGGAGACCCGAGCCCAGGAGTGGGACAATTATGGGTTGTTGTGACTTTTATTGGAGTACCAATCAAATCGGCATTTACTTACCACACTCAACCCGGCAAATGCCAGCCATCCCAGAAAAGCGAAATGGTCCACTTTCATCCATATACACGGGCTATATACTCAATATTTTTTGCATACATCAGACTTCATCTACAAGTCCAATTTACATACAAATGTATCTAGAGCAAGATGTTTTACGACAGCGCTTTATTGATAACGGGCCATAATTTTCAAGAATGTTCTCTTAAGAGCTTTCGCATGTTTCCCACTGTATAAAAGTATCCGTTTAGTAGATAACGTAAATCTAAAAAATTAACAATGTGCTAGAGGTACACAAAATAAATGCCTAAAAGGAATACTTAGTTCCATCTTCATCATCTTATTCCATTTGATAATAATATGAGCGTGTTCAAAGAAAGAGTGAATATGTTTTTACTTGGTCAGTGCATTTCACTGGATCGCTGGCTTATAAAAACAAAATCGGGCGGGTCAGGCCACGCGCAATGTAGGGTTCCGAAGTAGTAAGTTTATCGACTATTACTCATTAACTACTTATGCTAACATAGCTGTGATAATTTTCCTTGTAAAAATATCATATAACCTATATTTGGGAATTTTTTCACTTGTCCAACTCCAACCGTTTAGCTGACAGGGGGAGGACACTCTTGTCTCTAACCAAATTAGCACTTTAAAGCCGAGTATTTCACAAACGAACCCCTAAATCCAAAAATGGTCTAAAAACCTATGTTATTTTTGAAAAATCTTTTCAACGATACCCCACACTATAGGTACGAATAAAAAATTCATCCTCAGTTTACTTGTAGGGGAGGTACCCTAAAGAAAACAATTTTTCAATGTTTTATTCTACAATTTTGGGATATTTTACGATTACGGACGGACGGTCGAACGGACGGACGGAGGACGCGGGACGTGACGAAACTGTAAGGGTTCCGTCTAACTTCAGAACCTAAAAATATATTAAAAATAATAGGCTCAATGTGGCAAGTCTTCTAGAATGAACCGTGAAATAATTTTGGTGAACTTCCCGTGCCATTATCACGATGCACTACTGGTATATTGCTATTTCGGTTGAAGAGCTATCAATTTGCCTGTCCCGCTTGCTTATTAGCCGGCAACACGTCAGTGCGTATGCCTTTGCTGATTCGAATGTCAACGGAACTGGTCAACGGAATCTATTTACCTTTGCTAGTATACCGACTGCATTGTAAACATTGTCGTGCTAGAAGTGGCATTAGCTGTTTAGGGTTTGCAATTAACCACTATTGCTTACATGTATACTATAAACAACTCATAGTCTAAATAAGTGAAACAGATTAATTATTATTTATCGGTTTTTTTCAGTGTCACGTGAGCTAAATAGAAAAAAATACAAATTATAATCACTCACTAACGCTTTATATCTTTTTGTTTTAATATTCAATATTCAATGAATACCAAATAATTTCATTTGAAATTAATGTCATTTGAAATAAGCCTTGCAGAATTCTGAAAGCCTAAATGGACCTTTTGATAGTCATCCGATACGGGGCATTTGATTGCCCTAATCGGATATCGACCATTCACTAGCCTGAATCCATAATCCCACAGCGACAAAATATTCATGTAGCTGAGGAATTAATTTGATTTATGATGTTCTAGTCATAAAACTGGCCTAATTTTGACCGCCGCGCCTGTGACCCCATTGAATTACTGTTTTTCACACACGCCATTTTCAGTCAACTGAGTTTGAACTCGTGTTATAACAGGGCTATCAACTGTCCGGGATTTTATTTGTCCGGTTTTTTGATTTGTATGACAACTTTTTTAAGAGCGTGACTTTGAAATGTTTACCTAGACCAAAGGGGAAAGACCATCTCGTTCTACTTTGAATTGAATTACCTACTAAATTCATCTACTTAAATTGATTAAGTTATGATATTGATCTTGTCCGAACCTTTGAAATTTTGAGTTGGTAGCCTTAGGAGGTCAACCTGCACCTCGAAAAGTATTCCTCATGGTGCCAATCAGGGGAGAGCTTCAAAAGACCTAAAAATATTTATATAGAATAACTTTAATACACCAATCCGCACTGGGGCAGCGTGGAAGATTATGCTCTGGGCCTACTAAAGAGTTGAAACCAGCCAGAATTATATTACATAGCAAAGAGTATCTGCGTTATCTGATACAACTATTAGCCACTGTTACCCATGGAAAACTATCAGTATTGACGCGTTGACCAAACGCAACCCTAGTATCATAATAATATCGTGGGTGCCATGGACAACACACAAAGACAAGAACACACACTCAGACCGGGAACAGAAATTCAAACTCATCATTCAAATTTCCACCACGCTGAGAATCGAACCCAGGACCCTTGACAATCCAGCGTGGCAACCATTGCGCTACACGGGTCGTAAAAATATTGAAAACATCGGAAAATATTCCGCTATAAAACCAGACTATTCTGAACTCAATTTTCAGCTACGATTCTATGTTACGCATCAACTCATAATGGTCCAATTTTGTATGCATGGTTGGCATCAGTCATCGAGACGAGAGAGATGTATCACTATGCTTACGTCATTACACATGAATAATATACTTCTGTTAATGCTTTCATACTCGTATACTGTTACAAGGAAGTATCCCATTTGATACTACGTAGTTTGTTAACAGGACTTCATTCTAAACTAAACCTGATTTCTGTCTAATAAAGCTCAAATTGCATTACCTGATGTCTTGTTTAATAGCCTGAGGATGTTGGGGCTTTGCAAGTCATTTGTAAACGTAATAAGCGCACTGTTTTTAAAGATAAAAGTCGAAAAAAAACTCAAAAAGTTTCACGACCGTGTTGTTTGCCGTTGCTGCCTGCGAAGCGAGGGGTTTCGGGTTCGATTCCCGACCTGAGCATTGGTATTTATGTTACAAATAAATATTTGTTCTTGGGTCATGGGTGTGCCACCTACGACACAGGTGAAACCAGCCTACTGCGGGTTATGAGTGTACAAGCGTGTATTTTTATTTATTATTTATATTTATTTAGTCTCTGTTGTAAATAAAGAGACCTAAATCAATTCAATATACTGATACAATGTATATAAGTGACCAATAAAGAGTGAATAAGTGACCAATTCAAGAGCGTCATCTAAAAAGAAGAATATCAACAACTAATAACACAATAACAATACCTAGTCTGGCCATAAATACTGTTACATAAAAACTTTTCTTTTTTTCAGCTTTTTAATTATTTTGAATTTGGAACACGTATATTATTTTAAAAACTTCTTTCGATTTCGCGCCATTTCACATACTTTTTCGTGTTCATTATCAAATTACAATATGAAATGGGGTGTTAAAGAAAATAGGATTGCAGTGATCGCCTTGCACAAAGTGGGTATGGAGCCGAAGCTTGGTATCAGCCGTATGTTCGTATATCGTACAATCAACAGATACAACAATACTTCGTCTGTCGAAGACCAGAAAAGATCGGGGCGGCCGCGTGCTGTTAGAACTACAACGGCTGTTAATGCTGTTAAAGCCAGAATTCGTCGAAACCCCATTAGAAAGCAAAAAATATTATCGCGAGAAATGAAGATTCCCGCTAGGACTCTGTCGCGTATTATAAAACAAGACCTGAAGCTCGGTGCTTATCGTCGATATACAGGACATGCCCTAAATCAATCTTTACAATTAAAGAGAGTGGATCGATCAAAACGCCTTCTGTCGCGATACGCAGGTGAAAGGCACAGAAATATCCTCTTTACCGATTTAAAAATTTTCCCGATTGAAGAACACTACAATAAGCAAAATGATAAAGTGTACGCTCACAGTTCTAAAGAAGCTGCTCAAGTGGTCGGGAAGGAACAACGTGGTCATCATCCTGCGTCAGTGATGGTTTGGTGGGGCGTGTCTTATCAAGGAGTCACAAAACTGCATTTTTGTGAAAAGGAGTGAAAACTTCAGCCAAAGTGTATCAAGATGCAGTCTTGGATCATGTTGTGAAACCTCTCAGCAATACTTTTTTTAAAAATATACCGTGGACTTTCCAACAGGACTCTGCACCTGGTCACAAGGCGAGAACTACCCAAGCCTGGCTTGAAACCAATGTTCCGGACTTTATAAGAGCTAAAGACTGGCCCTCATCTAGCCCAGACCTCAACCTTTTAGACTTCAAATTATGGTCAGTTTTAGAGGACATGGCCTGCTCTAAACGACACGGCGACATTGAGTCTCTTAAAAAATCTTTGGAGCAAGCAGTGGCGAAATTTCCCTTGGAAACAGTGCGTAAATCCATAAATTCGTGGCCAAACAGATTAAAGGCCTCTGTATAAAAGCCAAAGGTGGCCATTTCGAATAGAATATTTTTTTATTTTTTGCTGAGACTTTAATAAATATGTAGGTATAAATTTTATTAATATTACATTACTTCATTTAAAAAAAAAGCATTTTCATTTGTAACAGAACTTATGGCTGGACTAGTTATATAAAACAATACAAACAATATATAAATGATAGATCAAGTTAGCAATCGAGCGATCGGCAATTCCATAGATTGCTATTAGTATTATTGGCATTTCTTGAAAAACGATAATAACTACAAGTACTTATAAACTCAGAGCCCCGCATTAGGACAGGGAGTCTTGCGTTATGGATGCCATGGACAACACACAAAGACAAGAACACACACAGCCAGACCGAAAACTGGAATGCAAATTCATAATTCAAATTTCCGTCTCGTTGGGAATCGAAAATGGGAAGCTGGGCTGGACCCTTGGCATGGCAATCCGACAAGGTAACCATTACTTCACACAAGTAGTATACTCGTATATCCCATTTAAAGAATTCCGCGTAAATATACGATTTAAAACATGTTCCTATGTTTCAAACGGAATCTATAATGTTTAAAATGTATTTAACTTTATACCTTAACGTTAGCCACGACGATAAATCCCATGGGATCGGCTACCACTAAAGTTGATTGCAAGTACACGTGTAGAAAACCGATACTTGATTCACACTGATTGAGTGTGGGATGTCTTTACAGTTCAATCTTCTATAGTTCTATAGTCTAAGTTAATAGTATCAGGCGTTACTTTGCAGAAATCTATTATTATTAAGTTAGTATTAGTCTACTTTGCGCGTGTGCAATAATTAGTATAATAACATATGTTATACTGCCGTGCTAAGCGCAAAAGCGGTATGTAAAAAAAATCATTTTGATTTTTATGGCATCGAATAGCTTATAAAAATATGCATCCAATTAAATAAGCCAAATAGCGGTATCTAATTTTAAACTTATAAAAACCCTTAAGAAAGTTCCCCTGTCTCAGTTTCTCCTAAAATTATTAACAATAAGAGTATTAGAGGTATATCAATAAAATACCTAGGAGAATGGCCGAATATTTTAATTGTAAGTTGACTCTATATAGTCGCAAAAAAAGCTTAAGTTTGATCTTTGTTTATTATACGCCTTTAAACAAACGGGTTAATTTTTTATGTATGGTTATATTGATGTGAAATTGATTTGAATATCAGGCCAATCTTGTGGGACTATACAATGTTTCAGGATGTACGATTTCATCCATCCTAGCTAAACTCGTACACAACTGTACCTATAGTACTATAGTTTTTACAAAAAATAAAAATATAAAAGCAGATCATTGCTTATTATTATAATTCCACTCGCTGTCACTGTATTTCAAGAAAAGCCTTTGAAGTCATTCACCGCAAACAGATGGACATAAAGTAGGTTTATTCAATCACTAAGTATATTTCTATACAATATACACGTTTTAGGAAAGGAACAATAAAACTGAGACTAAAACATTTATGAAACAACTCGGAATACAGCAAAACTTGTGACGGGGGATAAAATATGAGTTTATAGATGATTTATCGGGCTTCTACAATACATAACTTTGTTAAATTTATTGTTTTAACAAGTTATATTTATTTTTCTTATTCAATAAACTTTCCAGGTGCAAAATAATACATCTATTGTAACATTTCCATGGATTTCAAGATTATTGGAAAATAATATTTTTCTAACGCGAAGAATTGCCATAAAGTAACATACATCACTACTAAAAATACAATTCGTCTTCCAACTAGTATATTAAATTAACTGAGTATTCTCTTTATCACTCTGTAGTGATTTATATCCTCAGATAAAGTTTACAGAAACTAACCCTGCCTATTATACCTCCCTATCATTTGTTCTTATAAATATGAACTAGAGTATAACTATATTTAAGCTACAGGTACCTACTATAAAATGACTTAACTGTCTACGATTTTAAAGAGTGTACGAAATTTTAAAGACTTGAAACGAGTGAAAATCCTACAAATGTAAATGTAAAATTATATGAGGATATTTGTCACTCTTTCACGCAAAAACTACAGAACGTATTTTCATGAAATTTAGCACGTAGGTAGAGTATGATTTATAATAGGACATAGCGACATAGAACATAGGACATGTTATTTCATTATGACATACATTGCTATCTTTATTTACTTGCTATCTAATTATTATAACATAAGATACCAATAGCTTGCAGTATGCTTTGGCACTGCTGTTAATACTGCAAGCATCTGTTATAAATAAATAAATAAATAGATAAATAAATAAAATATACTACTCAGAACCTGTATTAACATTTTCCTGTACGTCTATTCAGGACCGTATATAATAAAACGTGAAATGTATAAAAACTATCTATATTCAATTTATCAGAGAATGCGTATGTATTTTTAGAACTTGAGATTGTTAAGTAAAAACATAAATGGGTTATGATATTTTTAAATTTGCACTGTAACTAATGCAATCTTAATGCTTTTCTAGAAGTTTACAAAAACCTTTAAATAAAAACACTCTCTTCACAGTGTTATTCAATTTTCTTCGACCATCTATCACACCCGTCTCCCTTCGCACGCTAAATATTAAACAAGATCTTTATGTTGCCTCCCGGTTATCTTTCATCATTCATATATCACAGCTGACAGTTGGACAAGATGTGAGGATTTTTTTTTTTTTTTTTATGCTTTGAGCAGGCAAGCGAGCAGACGGGTCACCTGATGGTAAGTGATCACCGCCGCCCATGGACATTAGCAACACCAGGGGCGTCACCAACGCGTTGCCGGCCAAGAAGATGACGATAGACCCGCTTCTTGAAGGAGCCCATGTCATAGCTTAGAGGGAACACCGATGCAGGTAGTTTGTTCCACAGTTTACACGTGCGAGGTAGAAAATGACGTGAGAACCGGACTGTGGACGAACCCCAGGTATCCAGATAGTGTTGATGGAACCTGGTACGTACTGTGCGGTGACGAAAATTAACTGCAGGTAGTAACCCAAACAATTCTTCAGAACATTCCCCATTATACAGACGGTAGAATACGCAGAGAGAACCTACATCTCTCCTCAACTCAAGCGATTCTAATTCGTCTGTAAGCTTGGGATCGTCGACAAGACGAATGGCTCGCCGTTGAATTCGATTGAACGGATCCACTTGGCCAGCTGGGGCTCCGGCCCAAAGGTGGGAGCAGTACTCCATGTGTGGTCGAATTTGCGCCTTATAGAGCATCAACCTGTGCTTAGGCGTGAAGTACTGCTTAGCTCTATAGAGCACTCCCAATTTCTTTGCGGCTAGTTTGGCCTTACTAACCAAGTGGTTCCGAAACTGAACTTCATTCGAAATGTCGACACCAAGGATCCCAATGCGTTTAGAGATGTTAAGAGGAATGTTCTGGAAATGTGGTGCTATGACAAACGGGGTTTTTTTAGCGGTTAACGCGCAAACTTGTGTCTTCTCGGGGTTCAAATGGACTAAATTTAGTCTGCCCCATTCCGAGACCCGCTCCAGAGATGTCTCGACTTCAGACACAAGTTTTATCCTCTTCTCCTCAATCTGCACCCGAGAAAGATTTGCTCGGCCTGTGTAACGGGCGTCACCGGTACTGTCATCAGCATAGCAATGAATATCGCCGATGTCCAGCATATCATTGATATGCATGATGAACAGTGTGGGTGAAAGTACAGAGCCTTGTGGGACGCCAGCATTTATGGGCTTCGTATCCGAGCATGTTCCGTCAACGACGACCTTGATGCTCCGCTCCGATAAAAAACTGGCAATCCATTTGCACAATTTCTCGGGTACTCCGTAGGAAGGCAGCTTAGACAGTAATGCCTTATGCCACACCCTGTCGAAGGCCTTTGCAACATCCAGACTTACAGCCAATGCTTCTCCCTTGCTCTCGATTGCTTCTGCCCAGCAATGAGTAAGGTATACTAAAAGATCGCCAGCTGATCTGCCGTGGCGGAAACCGTATTGACGGTCGCTAATCAGCTGGCGATCTTCTAGATACCGGAGCAGTTGGGTGTTTATTATACGCTCCATTAGTTTGGAGAGCAGAGATGTTATGGCGATTGGTCTGTAATTGGATGGATTTGACCTGTCTCCTTTTTTGGGAATAGGGTGGACCAAAGCTACCTTCCATGAAGACGGCACGATGCCGGCAGAGTAGGAGAGTTGGAATAGGCGCGTTAAAACCGGGGTCAACTCCGGAGCGCACGTTTTTAGCACAACAGCAGGTATACCATCTGGCCCATTCGACTTGTTGATGTCAAGGGAAAAAAGAGCTTGACGCACGGCATTCTGAGTAAAATGCACGTCAGGCATCAGCTCACCACACTGCGGGATGGTAGGCGGTGTGTTACCCCCGTCATCAACAGTCGAATTCGACGCAAAGAGTGTGCCCAGTATTTCGGCTTTCTCTTTTGCGGTATGGGCCAGGGTATTATCTGCTCTGCGCAAAGGAGGAAGGGACGATGCACAGAAGTTGCCTTGAATGGCTTTGGCTAGAGACCAAAACGCTCGGCTACCACACGGATAGCGCAGCAGTCTCTTGCCGGTTCTGTGTATGTGCTTGAACTTTGCCTTGGCGATTTGCTTTTTTGAGGACCACGAGGCCGCGTTAAATTTCTTTTTCAGCTGACTCACTGTGGTACCTCCGAGCTCACGCGCTTCTACCCAATCCTGATAAGCAGATTGCTTCAGGCTGATTGCCTTAAAGCAGTTTCTGTCAAACCAGGCTTGGGTTTTTCCACCAACGGGTACCACAGAGTTTGGAATGTAACATTCCATGCCCTGAAGTACCACATCAGCTATGGAAAGCGCACAAGCGTCGGGGTCAGCTGAAGAAAAACAAATGGGCCTCCATGGGAAAGATGAATAAAATTCCCGCAAACCGTCCCAGTCCGCCGATTTAAAATGCCAGACCCGGCGAGACGCGCTAGGTCGCCGATCTGCGGGTCGTGCCAATCGTACCGAGGATCGTACAAGGCAGTGATCAGACGAACCAAGCGGCGCCTCGACGGATACAACATAATCGTTTGGGTGGGAGGTAAGCAGGAGGTCCAAAGTGGAAGCGGAATGGCCATCAATGTCAGGGATCCGGGTCGGGCTGGACACTAACTGACAGAGGCCATTAGCCAAGGCAAAGCTGTGAGCAGATTTCCCTTCGTAGTCCGTTGCACGTGATCCTAGCCATTCAACATGATGGGCGTTGAAGTCTCCCAGGATCACCACTTCGGCACAAGGGATCTGCTCTTGCACATAGTCGATCGCCCCTTGAACGTGCTCGTAGAGTCGATCTACTTCGGTATTACCGCTATGAGACCTGTACAAACCGATGTAAACACGTGTTTGGCCACCATGGTCCACGCGTACGCAGATGGTGGACAGGTCTCTTCCTTCAAGAAAGTCGAGACGTTGACAACAAATATCATCTCGCGAAAACAAACAGACACCGGCGTGTGGTATAAATTTGTGTTCAAATTTATACCCCGGGTAATGAAGATAACAGGTATCTTCTCGAGCTGATATTTGTGTCTCAGTCAGAAAGAATAAGGCCGGCTTCGACGTTTCAAGATGGTAATGAACGGCGTTGAGGTTTGAATGTAAGCCCCTGATATTACAAAAGTCCACAAGAAATGTGGAAGGGGGTGCCGCTGGTTTTAACCTTTTTTCTTTATTCGACTTTTTTCTTTATTCGAGGATGTCGGATGTCGGCGCCATGTGATATTGTGTGATATATGTGTAATAACTACAACTGTACTGTTTATAGATATAACAGGTCTACTTCCGTATTTTTGTTGCCTCAAAACTCAAAAAATATAGGATTGACTTGAAATTTTTATACAAGATAATATTTTGGTCTAAAATCCGAACTAGGTGCGACTTTCAACCTGTTTAATGGATGAAAAGGATTTTATTGTATATTCAATTTAGTATACTAAAATATGTCGCGAGTGGTTTGGCAAAAAAATTCCTGGCTAGACCGGATTAACTTTACATTTGATATATTTGTTGCTTTAACCCTTATATGAGTAACGAGGTACCTGGGTACCTTTTGCAATTTCAATCATTAATAAAATTTACAATAAGTTTGCTAAGTGGCTGTAACTTCCTGAGAGCTCTTAATTATATTATTATTAAAATCATTGTTTTTATTAAGTTTTTACTTTCTTAAGATAAATATTAGGAAACATTGACAAAAATAATTTCTTGCCTATGTAACCGAGAGACAAGGTACCTACGTACTTTGCAGTATTGAGTATTGAGGTTCTGGAGCTAACTCAGGTCGTTGCAACTGTAATTCTTGTCCAGGTACGTCTTGTCTTGCTGATCTCACGAGTAATTAAGATATTATTGTAAAATTTTGTCTCGTTCTTCTATATTAGCTTGATATAATTGAAGACTTAATTCCTTAAGAAACTTTCTTCTCCTGCCAGTAGAGGAAATTGTAGGATATTCTCCGTAAAAACAATATACGCCACCAAATCAGCGATTTCATTAGTATTGAAGAAAAGCACTAAAGGCCATTGATTTGTCTTAAGTTTAGCCTTTTATTCTATTGTATCGTCTCTGCAATAATTTTGCCTGAATTAGAGAAGTCTTTATCAATTATCACTTTAGCTTCAGTTTCAACTTCGGATTATTAGATTAATCCATCTTTAATTATTTAATTAATTAATTCATCTGGGCGGATACAAAAGCAAAAAGCAAGAATAACATAAATAAAGATAAATAGATTTGGTTAAAAAAGTTTTCGTCAACCTAACTAACCGGGAAATCATTGCTAGTAAAAGTAGGTTTGTTTTGTTTTTGTTGTCTCATGACCCCGACCAATCATAACAACAAACATTTTCAATTGTACACAAGGACGGGTTCCAAAGCCTCCGTCAATGACAGCCTTTGTACACTCTGTGAAATATTAGTTTGCAATCCTCTTCCTGTTGTACAATGTACATCCTTGGGAGTGGCTTATTTTGCGTCAAGGTTTGTGTTATCCAGAGTATCAAGTGTTGTTTAGCCACTAGTAATTGGTTTTGTTTTGGTAAAACCTTAGTACCCGCATTTGAAATTTGCTATTCAATTACATCAGGCTTTTTTATCGTTTCGTATTTATCGTTTTTGAGGTTACATTCAAAAACGTAAATATTTACGCCCCAACTCAGAGTCACTAACGGTTACTTACTTAAATCGCTCCTTAGTACAGAATTTGTGTGGTGATTCTTTAAAAAGCAAAGCAAAGCAAAGCAACAACCCATAATTGTCCCACTGCTGGGCTCGGGGTCTCTCACAATGTGAGGGGTATAGGCCATAGACTACCACGCTGGCCAAGTGCGGATTGGTAGACTTCACACACCTTTGAGAACTTTCTTGAGAACTCTCAGGTGTGCAGGTTTCCTCACGATGTTTTCCTTCACCGAAGCAAGTGATAATTAACTTGTAATACGCACATAATATTTGAAAATTAGAGGTGCGTGCCAGGATTTGAACTCGGGCCCCTCGGTTCGGGAGACCAACGTTCTAACCGCTAGGCTATCACTGCTTAATGATTCTTTACTAAGGAGTAATAAAAATAACCGTTAGTGACTGAGTTGGGGCGTTAGATAAACGACAAACAAAAAGATTTTTTAATATAGCCCATTAGCCTCATCTGTCGGAACACTCATAATGATAAAATTATAAAGGCTTATCCTCAAGTTTATGAAAAGATAAATTTTGTATAAAAGTTTATGCGAGCTGCGAGGATACTAAGCGCATCTAATTTGTAGAAGGCCCTTTATAAAGTCACGGGTCATTGACTTTGGAAGTAAACTCAAGATGGATCATTGAAGTATAATGACATAGAACAGACATCTCGAACAAAATGTGTGTCCCGAAACCGCGATGACGCGTTCTTTTTTCAAACTCTAGAAGGTGATTTACATAGAGTAACTTCGTATAAGACACTTGCCGAACCACGACAAACAGTCAACGACTCTAAATCTTTAGCTCTTCCAAATGTTTGATTTAATGTTTAATTGAATTCACTGAGTAATGTAATACACATAATTTAATATTTACCAAAGAGTAGGTACTATAGTCATTCTTATCGGGCTTATTTATTTGTCCATTAACACGCTTACTTGCCAAGTGTGTAAGCCCGACTCATGATTTTTTCAATTCAATTCAATTGACTGACCTGAACTGACTGAACTGACTTGAATTGATTCAAGTCAATTTATTTGCATTTCATTCAAAAATGGCGGGAATATTCCACAATAATTGAAATAAATTCGTTTTAGTTGATTTAAGTTAATATTTTGTTTTCTTACTGATGATAAGTAATACCATTTTCTTTTTTGTATTTTTTTACGTGCAATTGTGACAGGTTCTCATCACGCAAGACGGCATTTTTTCAGTTTGTTACTAAACAATTTTGGCATGCGGCCGCAATGAACGCAGGTGAGTGACAAGCAAGTGAGTGAATGAAGTGAGCCACCCTGGCCACAATGAATGCACCCGACTCAATGTTCGGGGTGTCTGTTCTATACGAAGTAATAGTACTTCAATGAGATGGACCTAGTTAATAGAGCTGCAAAAAATGAAATATTTTCCGTTAAGGACTTCAAATAAGTTGGATTGACTGAATAAATAATTACTTTGAAATTTTATAAGAGTTTTCAATTTGTCTGTTAAGGTACCTCGTTCAATGTTTTTACCAAAAGCACGCAAACAAGTATGAAGCCAATTTTATTTCACATTTGTTGCAAACTGAAATTCGTTATTGTATTGTGAAAACAAAAGCTATTAGTTACACTCACAATATAAAATAAATAACCGAATTTTGGAATGTATTTTTATGAAACTTTTTACAAGAGTTATGAGGGAAAATATATTATAATACAATAACGACCTGTGTGGTGTAATGGTACAATTTGAATGATGAATTTAATTCCTGCAACAGCGACAGCGGAATCCGCGATAAGTTTCAAAATTGAAGTTAGAGTTCGAGAGTCACTTCACTTCGCAAGTGCTTACTAGATGATTAGACAATGACATATTTATTTGTCATATTTTTAGTCGTTTGACGTTGGAGTTCGAGACTCACTTCACTTCGCAATTGCGTAATATGTAGATGATTTGAGAATGACATATCAAGATTTCTGACTCGAACTTCAATTTTGAAACTTATCGCGGATTTCGCTGTCGAGTTACAAAACAGAATAGCCTTGCTGTTCTCGGTCTGAGTGTGTTTTTGTTTTGCGTGTTGTCAATGGTACTCACGACACAATGATAGCTTGGAGATATGAGTGTGGAGCGTTATTCATGATAATGATATTTGGCATTGGCATTAAGTGCAAATAAATAATTGCACTAAGAACGCTAACATATTATTAAGCACAATTGTTACTAACACACTAACTATCTATGGATGTCTGACATCCGAAATAAAGATTATTATTATTATTATTGGCATTGGCATTTAATGTGTCCATGAGTACAGTATAGTGAGCTTAACGGAGGTTGGAGGAGTGAAGCTAAGTGGAAGGAACACAGACATAGATAGTAAAAGAGGGAAGGAAGTTAAAAGGAGTGGAGTTTTGTAATAATGAATTTTCACAATAATACACGCACTATGCCATTTTTGTGCATGAATAACTCATTTAGAATTATATAGCAACTGTATTACTACGTATCTGTAAAAGGAAAGCCTTTTTGTTAGTATAGGTACTGTTATGTATTCTGTGGCAACGCGATAAAACTCAAGAATATTTTCTATATTCTGAGTTTTATACACCATTATTGCATTATTGCACACCTATGCCATTTTATTTTAAGTATCGTAATGTAACCTAAAAGTTTCTTTCGTGAGACATTTAACAAGTTAGTAACCAAGGGTTGCAAGTCCATCGCTCTAAGTAAGAGCTCTTAAGGTAGATTACTAAGAACATTTATTTAAAGACCCGATAAGCTTCCAGGATAACGATCGTTCTTAGGCTTTCACTCTAATTAGAACAGCAAAAACAACAATAATATAGAAGGTAGGTAGAAGCATGCTTGGTCATTGTATCTTTGTGATATAAATGCGTGAACAGAATAATCTAACATTTTAACAAAAAAATAACCGACTTCAAATGAAGTACATCCAAAAAAAAAGAATTATCAAAATCGGTTGGCGTGATATTGAGTTATTCGTCCATTTATCGCGCACATACTTAATGCAAATTTAAGACTTATATGCTTTTGACATGGATGCCATTGTCAGATCTCGCTCAAATTTATGTGGGACTACACGACAAGCACAACCTTTCGATTAAAAAAAGAATCATCCAAATCGGTTCATCCAGTCCAAAGTTCTGAGGTAACAAACATAAAAAAATACAGTCGAATTGAGAACCTCCTCCTTTTTTTGAAGTCGGTTAAAAAAGAAAACGATTATAAATGGTTGAACTATACATTAATATCGAAGCGCGTGATAACCAGACAGTTTTTTATAGAAATAGCCAGCAAATGAGCTGAGCATCCACCGTATGGTAAATAGCTATCGTCGCCCATGGACATCAGCAACACCGACATCACTGGTGCGTTGTCGGCCAAGAAAGAAGAAAAAGAAGAGAAGATAAGAAAAGAGAGAAGAAAAAGAAAAAAAGAACTGCCTCTCAAGCCCCCAGCCGGAACACGACGAGACATTTTTCGACTGACTCATGCTCAAGGGCGGTAGCTATCCAGGTAAACCCCATGGAGAAATAATAATAGTAATAATGGTTACCGGATAATTGCCGTTTTCATGGATGGATGGGTGGATGGAATGAATTATTGGTTACAGATTTAAAGGCGACGTCTCGGTAGCCCATTTGGTAGGGTGAAGTATCTACCGTCATCGATTCCGGCAGTAGGTAGGTACAGACATTTATTTGAGAGATAATGTCCATTCTCGGCTTTTGACGTTTATGAGTTCTTGAGGAATAGGAAACCCTAGTGTGATGGTGTGATAATATAAGCTTTTATTTATTAATTTAAACAAAACATCGTGAGGAAACCTGCACACCTGAGAGTTCTCCATAATGTTCTCAAAGGTGTGTGAAGTCTACCAATCCGCACTTGGCCAGCGTGGTAGACTATGGCCTGTACCCCTCACATTGTGAGAGGAGACCCCGAGCCCAGCAGTGGGACAATTATGGGTTGTTGCTTTGCTTTTTTTTTGCTTTATTAATTTATGATTGAAATTGAGATTCAAAACAAAAAAAATATGCGAAGTGAATGGAGAAGTGAAAAAACAATATAAATATTTTACTTACATAGAAAACAACAGAAACGCAACGCTTGCTAAATATTGAATGGTTCAGTTTAATATTTACACATTTCAATTTCGTCGTTTCATTTGAAATGAATAAAAAGCCTGAACCATTTTTAACTAGAAAAGTTGCTATAGAATAAACTGCCCACTAATTGATTCCGAGGTTTAAGAACGCAACAATTGATATTGCTTATTGATGTTAATTAAAACGAATCTATAACAATACTAGCTGTGCCGCGCGGTTTCACCCGCGTTAATTTGTGGAAAAAACTAACTACTTAAATATATCATGTTATATAGATTATAAACAAACTCTTCAGCTTTATAATATTAATATAAAATGCAAAAATGATTGTAGAGATACGTCCTTTATAGACTCTGAAACCATCCAACCGATGAGCCCCAAACTGGTTTCATTTGAAAGACAATAGTGCGAAGGTGGTTTAAAATCAATAAAACATTGCATTTTCGATTTGCATGCATAACAAAAAAAATTACGCAGTAGCACAAGCCGGGTATCTTAAATTAAAATTTAAAAAACCCCCAACATTTTCATTTACACTCTAAAAACGCTCTAGATTAAGTCACCTTTCATACAAAAAACGATATCAAAATCCGTTCACCCGTTTGGAAGCTACGATGCTACAGTCGGGGGTTACAACCATTAGCTTAGCTACGTCATGTCATACATCTTCACAAACATTTACATTTATTATATTAGTAGGATTAGATGAACTATTCACCTTAGAAAATGTAAGAATTTAAAGTTAAATTAAAGTTAAATCTCAATTTTGTAATTCATAAACTTTTTACATAAGCAGCTAAAAGTTTAAAATAGAAACAGATTGTATGCCAATTATGCCGTCTAATATTGAGCAGCTTTAAAAAACTTTATCAAAAAAGATAATATTCACCTACAAGTATAATTGATTTAAACTACATATTCTCAGATCATATCTAGTCCTAGCATACTGAAGAAGAATTTTAAGGCCAAAGTCACACACACCGAGGGTAACCATGTCTCAGGATGTCCTAAGTTTTCAGGACTTTTACGCTTTTGTAAGAATTGCAGTCGAATTTTTAAAATCTCTTTTAAAAATTCGGATTTTTAAGTAGTGCATGAAGAGATAGCGCAATAAAGGAATACCTAAATAGGTCGGCTTTTTCCACAAAACTGTTGAATTGCGATAGTGCCTAAGACTTTTCTTTGGATATAAACCTCTTGCCAGGACTTCAATGTTCTATCTGATAACCGAACTACGCTATCAATATGTTAATTTCACATGCACCCTACGACATTATGCATACTCTAAGTTATGCAAGTTTATGCACAATGTTTGGCTTCATCACATCAATGTTATAATTGGTTTGAAACATAAACATATCTCTGAAATAACTAGCAATATCTATGCAGAATTCGACCTCACCCGTACGCGAGAATAAAGTCCACACTTTCTATAATCTAATGTTGTAAACATTATCATTCATTTTTACTGATACAAATTTATTAGTAAAAATGAATGATAATAAAACAATTATAACTATAATAATAAATATATATAGTTATATAACAATAAAACAATTATAACTTTATGTTCATTATGTATGTTTGTTTATATGTTTTGCAAAATTTGCGTGTGGTTGAATGAGTGACGAAATAAATTTTACTTTGATTCAGATATCTAAGGCTAGAGTAGAAAAGACAAAAGTCGCAATATCCTTTGCCAACACAGTCCCTTGTTCAGCCCTCAAATAATGATAACTGTGTAACGATAATTCACGATAAAATTAAACGAATTCATAATTTATTAGAGATAACTCCAAAACTACTTGTCAGATCTCGGTGAAATTAAGATAAAATAGGACCACATAACAAGTACCAGCTTTTTAATATAAAAATAATTACCAAACACCCAGTAAAATTTATGAGGTAATACACATAAAAAACCCAGTTGAATTGAGAACCTCCTCCTTTTTTGAAGTCGGTTAATAATAATATTTTAAATACCCTTGAAGACACAGACGCGCTAGGCCTAATTTTCGAAAGTAAGCCTAAAAAGTAGACAACTTAACTAGTTAACTCAATTAGTTAAGTTATCTAGTTAGCTTAACTAGTTAAGTTGTCTACCTCAATCACTTATTGATACAATCCTTGTTTTAAGCTTACAAATTCATCTGTCATTAGTATTTCATTCGCAAATGTAAATCTCTCAAACAACACCGAACCCTAATTACGAAACGCACAATCACTGAAGGGTCCTATTACAAAAGACTAAAAGGGTGAACACATTAATCACTTTCATCTCGAATTATATGCTTATTGCTAATTAAAGCTCCTGATTCGGCATGATAATGTAAGTCTGACAATAATGCAGAAAATATTTTTCTTCTTCCAAGGTTTGTTGTCATCATTATCTATAGTCTATACTAATATTAGAAAGAGGAAAGATTTGATTGTTTGTTTGCATTGAATAGACTCCGAAACTACAGAACTGATTTGTTGGAAAGCTACACTATCCCCGGGTGACATAAGCTATATTATATATTTTTTCTACTATTTTTCCCGAAAAGAATCTAGGGCGATTTCTTAGTTCATTAGTAAAACGGTAATTGTTACGGACTGAATATATTATATAATAATAAGATAATGTAATGACCACAAATACCTAAGTGACGTCGTAGCCGATTTCTTTTTTATGTGACAATTTTTGCGAATTTTTTTAAAATATAATTGGGTATATATCGTCGATATGTATACTCCTAAAATTTGCATCCTTATGCGTTAAGTGAAGAAATTCTTATAAATAATCTTCAGGTGTCAGCGATATTAGCTGCACGTACCATCCATTCCAGAGCGAATAAATGGCATCCATGGCTTCTTCCATTATTCATTCACAGTGCAGGCAACACTACTCTGGAACTCCTTGCCCGCCGAGTTGAGACATGTTGACTGGTGGACAATGCCATTAGGCATTAAGTTTGCCCTTTGTTTCTTCTTTTTAAGAGGTGACATAAACATGTAAATAAATAAATAAATAAATAAATAATAAATTTCTATTAAGACGAGAACAGAACACAGAGTTCAAGATCGCGTCCCGGGGTGACCCACTTGCATGTCACGGTCACTGTTCCTGAATTGTACCGAATAATTCGTAGAAACGTATAAATAAAGTAGCAGCTTACATACAAGTTACGAGTACAACCTATCCATGTATCACGTGGATGTTTTGTTAAAAATATCGGAATCCAACAGTAAAATACCTTAGCGCATTGAGTATAAAATGAAGTGGAAAATCTCAATATTTTTCATTAAGTTATTAATCGCTTATTGTAGTCAGTAATCCGTTTCTGTTTTGTATTAACTTACTTATATATACTAATATTATAAAGAGGAAAGATTTGATTGTTTTCACTAAATAGGCTGCGAAACTACCGAACCGATTTGAAAAATTCCTTCACTGTTGGGAAGCTACACTATCCCCGGGTGACATAGGCTATATTTTTTTTACTATTTTTCCCGAAGCAAAGCGAGGGCGATTTCCTAGTTTCTAATAAACAATGAACTCTTGGAGCTATAAATAATGACGATCCTGTAGTTGGTAGCGACCCTGCCCGCGAAGCGAGGGGTTTCGATTCCCGGCCGGGGTAGATATTTATGCGACAGATAAATATTTGTACTCGCGTCATGGGTGTCATTGTGATATTGTGTTACATGTGTCGTTCATACCACCCGTGACACAGGTAAAAACCTACTGCGGTGGTATGAGTATGTAAGCGTTTCTTTATTTAATTCACAAATATAGAAATGTTTATTTTTAATGGTTTACAGAATCAAAAATCTACGGATGACCTTTTATCGGCAGCAAGAGATAGAGAGTAAGTATATATTATAGAAACCAACCGTGAGTATCATTTCAGCATCTTTAATAATCTAAAATTTTAACAAAAAAAAGAACCGACTTCAAATAAAGTACATGATGCCATTATCAAATCTCGCTCAAATTTATGTGGGACCACACGACAAGCACCAGCTTTCGATTAAAAAAAGAAAAATCGAAATCGGTTCACTCAGTATAGAGTACGGAAGTAACAAACATTAAAAAAAATACAGTCGAATTGAGAACCTCCTCCTTTTTTTGAAGTCGGTTAAAAAACAACTTAAGTAAATTATAGCAAAATTCTTACTAATGTTGAATAAATCTCATACTTCAGAGAATTAAGCAGAATAATGCTTTATAATAATTTTTCCCAGGTGGCATAACACGGGCTAGCTGCAGGTACCTTGCTACATAATATTCCAGAACGAATAAATTTCCATTAAGACGAGTACAGAGTTCAAGATCGTCCCGTACGGGTGACCCACTTGCATTTCACGGTCGCATTTCCCGAAATTTACCGAATGTTCTACGAAAACGTAAAGAATGGAATCACAACCATAATGAGGGATAGTCTAGGTTGTAGAAAGTAGCCATATTTAAAAAATCCAAAGGAATTAAATGAATCCTTGAATAAATGTCATACTTGAGAGTATTACTCAGAATAATTCGCCTCTCGTATAAAGTTTCAACTACCAGGTCTGCTGGAAGAAATTTCATTTTGAAATAAGCAATGCCTATGTACTATAGATTTAAATAACATTTTAATTTAAGTTTATTCGTGAACATAAATGTTTTAAATAAAAAATAAATTATTCCGTAAAATGTTTTTTCCAGGTAAGCTAAAGATACCTTACCTTACTCCATAATGTTCCAGAGCGGATAAATTACCATTACATAACTACGAGTACTGATTTCAAGATCGTGTCTACAAGTGACCCAATTGCGTGTCACGGTCGTTATTCCTGAATTGAACTGCCTATTTCAAGGAACCATATTATTTATTTATTTATTTATTTAAGGTACGCCAACTAGGTACATAAAATATATTATTATTATAGACACCAAAATTTTTTTTATGTACTTAAATTAAAATACATTATTGCAGTGATACTTCTTATAACATATATACTTATACTTCTTATAGCATATCTTTTAATATATCGGGGCGTTTGAAAAAAAAATTACGATGCGACAGCCAAAAAGCGACATGATAAAGGTGCGTGACACTTAGGGGTACTAGGCGCTCAGCACTCGCTAGGAGTCTTGGATTGCTAGCGCGCGCCGGGTTGTGGGTGCGAGCGAGAGGTACTTATATAAACACGTACACACACAGGTTTTTATAAATTTAAATTCTTCGGATGTAGTCGAGAAGTTTGTAAATAAAACCCAAACATTTTATCAAAATAAACAATACTTTTTTATCACATAAAGTAATTATGTCTCATGGATCCCAGCATCAGAAAGACATTGGACCAATCTGGAACTATACCTTTTCAAATGAAAAAAGAATCTTCCTAATCGGTTGGTAAATTACGGAATTGTGATTTAAAAAAATAAAAAAAAAAACAACGAAATTGAGAGCCGACTTTTTTGATGTTGTATAAAAATATTTACGATAGCTAGGTAAATAATATTTTTTTTACATATTTAATGCCAGGATAAATCTATTATTCCACAAAGTAATACAAGGAAAAATAGTAAATACGTTATATTTTCAAGTCTCTCCGTTAACATCCTCATTGCAAAGTCTTGGACAACAATGTCCTTGGGCATTCTGCCCTTGCCCTATTTAAAGAAGACGCTGATCCATATCAGCGTTTTACCTTTTCTTACTCTCTCACTCTCTCATTAACCGTATCGTCTTTCTCTTTCTTGTACTCAGGTGTCCAAAATGTAACTTCCAAGGTAGTCAAAAACATCGTCAAAAATATCGATGCTTTTCGATAAAATAAGGTTTATAATAATTATAACAATGAGAATCAGAAAATATGTGTTAATTAATATATTATACATACTTTGTGTATGTATGGAGTACACAATTAAGTTTTAAATTACTACATTTTTAATGTGAGTGTCCTGTAGTTTGGCGGACTCTATGTTACAAAGAACAATTTGTAGTTGGTTTGCGGACAAAAACCGGAATTAAATTTCAAAGTTTATTTGTACATTGTCAAAAGTAATACGAGAACAATGAACGTAAAACGAACGCATAATGTTCTAACCAATTAAAAATATGGTTTTCCGATTTCTCGACATAAAGTTAATACGATACAAATAACAGCAAAAAATCAAAACAGGAATAAAAAGGTTTTCCCTTCACGTATTCTTATAGACTAGAAGTCCTAATACCGAACAGACCAAATTCCTATTCCTGCACCAAACAAAAGAAGACAGACCAGGTTCCTGACGTCAGCACTTTCATAATTTATTTATTTTCATTACCGTGCTACCGTAAGTTCAAGAGCGCGCCCGGGCGACCCAGTTACGTGTCACGGTCAAAGGTACCGGACCGCTCACCCGGGCGACATTAAAACCTGTCAATCAATACTATCCTTAAGAATAGAATAGAATACTCTTTATTGTACATACATAATATAAATAGCATGTAGTACAAAAGGCGGTCTTATCGCTATAGAGCGATCTCATCCAGACAACCTTTGGGCAGTGGACATAGACATATACGTAAGTGTGAAAAGGTTAGGGTGCACAGACAATATAATAAATAAGATAAACTACTTAAATGATAATTACATAATACACATACAAGGAATAGCTATAAATATTAATATAAATAAAAGATTATGAAATTTAAGTTTAAAAGAAATAATGCAAATTAGCGATTAGTGTCAAGACTATCAAGGTAGAATAATTTTACCTGATTCAAGAGTATCTCAAATAAAGTGTAACGTAGGAATAATTTATTAATTTTGCTTTGCTTTAATCATAGTCATCGTAAATCATAACTGGCGTACTGCTTGGTTTGGCCTTAACGTAAGAGGAACTATGTCTTATACGTTTCTTTTTTTGTAGCCTGAAGAACTGACGAAAAAGCAGACGAGTCAGCTGATGGTAAGTGGTCAAAATCACCTATGGACATGAGCAATACCAGAGGAATCACCAATGCAACGTCGGCCCTGAAGGAAAACTCTTTTTACACCTTTTTTAAAAAACCCCATGTCATATAGAGAGCAAGTTTGCACGTGGTACTCTTCAGCGATCCAATTGGTTTAATTTGTAACGCACATAAGTGAGAATTAGAAGTACGTGCAGGAATCGAACCCAGGCTCTTCATGGGAATCAAGGTTCAAAACTTGGTAAGTCGCAAGTGAATGGTCCATACTACATTCATAAATTATCATACATTATCTAGCTTTTTACAGCAACTGAATCATGTTAAAATATTTTACGACTTAAATGAAACGTTTATAGTCTACAGTTATTCAACGCCATCTAGCGATAGTAGCTGAAAGCTCGGTTTCGTAGAGGAAAAACATAATTAGAGCGAATATTTTTTACCTTCATCGGGAAAATTATTCAGAATTTATGCGGTTGTCAGTTATTATATTATTTAGTATATTCAGGACAAGGAAACCAAAAACAATCTGTCAATCTTTATAAAACAAAGAAATGTAATAAATATTATTATATATTTTCTCAAAGTACAAAAAATTTTATCGTACGACCTTTCAGACGGCTCCATCGACCCGGAAATCCTTATTTCCGCATTCCATTAATGGTTGGAAAAAATATTATTCCAAAGTCATTAGCATTGAAACGGGCCTGGACAATATACGGTGGAAACAATAAAAATGTACGACTCCCGTTGTTAACTTTCACGGTAACAAACCCCATCATTTTACTGCCACACACGAAATGGTGAATTTGAGTACAAAGGATTTTATTGAGCTATTAATATTAATTTCATGGGTTTCCCTTTGGATTATTCTGTCGTAAGTGAGAAGCGAATTTTAGTATCTGTGTTGGATTTCTTATAAACGGCAATTATATGTAACTAGCAATATGGTTGGTAAGGTATTTTTTGATAAACTTTGGATACTGTCCAATGCCATGTACTCATTTTATGTCTAATGTTACATTACCTCAAAATGGGTAGTTCGAATTTTACGATCAAACATTACATCATACTTTAGGCAGCCGAGTTCAATAGCCTTAAAATGTTTCATCGTAATAATATGTCCCATACGATGAAGTATGACACCCCGAACCGCAACTAGGTCTCAATTGGAATTCCTGATGCCCTAGGTCTTAGAATTATTAACTGTGGAATGGAATTAAGGAATTAACTACTAGTACTAAATTAACATATCATTATTGCGGTTGTTAATTGTTTTGTAATGTAATTGTATCCACAACCGCCGAAAATTTTGTTAATATTATATTGGAATTAATATTGGAATGGAAACGAGATGACTTTAATAAAAATTGTACTTATGTAAGTTTCACTAATATATTGTTATTAGCTTGAGTTTCTTTTAGTTTTTTTTTCAGATCACAAATAAGAAAGATAACGTATATTAAGAATCCTGTCTAAAAAATTTTTCAGCGCTATTCAAGGCTGGTTTTAAATACAAGCCTACAACGTTATTTTAATGGGCTGGCAAGTTTAATATACTTAAATTTTCCTCAGAAGATCATAGATCTAAACGAATGAGGCCACAGGAATAAAAATATCATTTATCAACGTCCCGATCTTGTAACAAACGATGGTGATTAATCCACAAACCCTCGGTGACGGTAAATAGAAGATCAGACATATTAGGTTACCTAATAACTAAACCTAATAAATGAATAACATCAGGTGCCGCGTTTGCTTTTCGGTCATTATTCATACATTAAATAATTCTTCTGAAAAATAACTGACTTTACAATTAGGGATAACTCAAAAACTACACGTCAGATCTCGCTCAAATTTAAATGAAACCACATGACAAGCACCAGCTTTTGAATATAAAAAAAATTATGAAAATCAGTACAGCCAATACAAAGTTATGAGGTAACATACATAAAAAAATACAGTCGAAATGAGAACCTCCTCCTTTTTGTAGTCGGTTAAAAAATAGTTATCTACGCAGATGTTCTATTTATTTTTATTCTACCACCGTTTTGGACGTGCTTTTTAATAGAGGAAATGATAGGATAATGTAGATGCTTTGTCCTGAACATGAATTATCTTTGTCTTAGAGTGCCAAGTTTCATCTTAATTCTATATGGATTAAATTAGCAAATGATGAAAAGAAATATACCCAAACATTATCATAAACTTTCCGATAAAATATTAGTAGGATTGTATCACTCCCACAATATTACAGCCAGAAGTTTAATTAATAATTTATATGTTAATTTCAATTCAATCCAGCCCGTCTCCTGTTTCGTATCCTAACAAAAAAGAAATGAGTTATAGACTAGCTTTCCTGCTTCACAACCGAAACACGTAATCAATTTCACGGTTTATTTTAGTTGGAAAGAGATAGCAACGTTGGTAAAGTCTTATCACTAGGCTAGGATTCGGACTAAAGCTTCACAAAGATTCACTAAACCTTAGACCTTCAATTTAAGAGATCTTCGGGGATCTGAAACTATTTCTCCGGTCGTCGACCATAAATGTAGGGACAAAGCCCTTAATACATTGATAAAAGGCATTTATGTAGGTGAAATATCTAAAATACTAACAAGTAGTAAGAATCTAATCGTAAAAATATACACATTGTTTAAACTCCGAGGTGAAATGAATGAAAATTAAGCTTATCAAACAGCAGATAATTATTCAACTAGTTTTCTTCTGCGGCTTCACCCGCGGCTGAAGCCACTCTGGTTTCAATAACGAAACCACAAACACATAAACGTTCCAAGCATCCCAGGAGAACATGCAACCGGCATAAAATCTACCCTAATTACATTGAAGTATAATGTCATAGAACAAACATCTCGAACAAAATGTGTGTCCCGTCCGGCAGGTTCCATTTTCAAAATTGAGCCCCCGTTCTCCTTTCAAAATCGAACGAATCCATTGAAGATTGACGCCACATGGCGCCAATGCATTGGGACATACATGGTGTTCGCGGTGTCGGTTCTATACGCTAGTAATAATACTTCAATGCCTAATTATGTGTTTTTTAAAATAACGCCCACACAAGGATTCCTGAGTCTTGGGTACCATGAACAACATACAAATCTAGAACACACATCTAGACTGAGAACAGAAAATCAAACTCATCATTCAAATTTCTGGGAATCGAATCTTGGACCCTTAGCACGGCGATCCATTAGTATCCATTATGGATAGATATAGATAGGGTAACAAAGAGTAAAAAGAAATAAGCACTTGAAATGCTTATAATATTATTGAAATATCTTCTAACAATATTTTTAAAAGATAATATTTTTAACCAGAGACGTTTTTCAGTCCAGTCGTAACTTTTAACATGTTCTTATTAAGGAACCTTGAGGCTCATTTTGATTTGAATAATAAAACATCCCTTAAAAGCGCAAGTAATATCTCCGTTGTCAAGGGCAAAAGCATTTAATTAATATTTCCAAGTGAAAAAATAAAATGTAAGAAATTCATTGCTCATTTTCATCTTAAAGTTTCTCTCTCTCTCTCTCTCTCTGCTCACAGTGTAACAGTGAATGTTTGTGAGGACGTGATTACTCTTTCTCGCAAAACCTAATGAGCGGATTTTCATATTTAGTATACAGGTAGTTACACAGGTGCACAGGTAGTACACAGTATACAGGTAGTTAGGTACACAGATAGTAGTTATGATGACCTAGAATAGGACATGAGGCCGCGGGCAAATCGCTAGTTCGTTAATAACTATGTTATCAATACACGCAATTAATAAAAATGATTGCAAAAATATATGAAAAGGCTCATAGTAATCAATTTAATGGACTTCATATGAAAAACGGTTGTCACGGAAGTATTATAATTGATTGCACTTACTTTCCATCTGACGCCCCTGTAGCCTAGTTGGTAGCGACCCCCCTGCGAAGCGAGGGATCTAGGATTCGATTCCCGACCGGGGCAGACATTTATGTAACAGTTAAATATTTGTACTCGGGTGCAGGGTGTTATTGTGATGTGTTATATGTGTCGTTCATGGCACCCGGGACACAGGTAAATAATCTAGGGATATAAGTGCGTAAGCGTTTATTAATATCGCTTATTATTATACTCTTCCTCGCTATTAGTGACGGTATCCATTTTTAATTACTTGCTTTAAGTTTTTCGTTTTATTATATTAATCAATACAACGTATATTAAAATTTTAATATATTATAATAATCTGCTACGGAATCCAAGATGAAACTAAAATCAGTTACAGAACACTGTTTTTCACAATCAAAATAACGAATCATATTTTTGAATTACAGTAAAAATTATTTACTAACTACGAAATTAATTCCAATACTTTTAGTAGAAGATAAATCAGGCGGAAAGTTAAAAATTAATGATTGCAATGAATAATTATATCAAAAGCTGAAAACAAGATACCTAATTTGATGGAATACACCCGAGCCAATGAATCGGAAATTCATAATGAATTTTAATATTATCTCGCGTGATGTTAAACGTGCTATAACAATGAGGGCACAACACGGAATTTGAGCCTTATGATTCAATAAAATGTAAATTTACGTTATTAATTATTTTGTTACTTTCAACATTCCAATATACCTATGTATATTGGATACGTGTGAATTTAATATGATGTGAAATTAGCATAATTTCACATAAAAATCGACGTAAAGCTTTTTCTTAAAAAAGTTTACTTCAGTTAGCATATTTACATGTCTTAAAATTTTAGCTTAGCAGGTACCTTTGAGTACCGAACGTAACATCAAATTAGATTAATTTGGACGAGACATGAAAAGTAAAGTCAGCAGATGACGATGTTTCTAATTTTAAATTATACCGTTTTCGGGGAAATGGCCGTCAAACCAGCAGACGAGACTTACACCTATTACCTGTGAGTAGTGTGTGTATTACCTGTAAGCAGTGTATGTGCGCGTGAACCTTTTAGCCGCTAAGGTCTACAGTAATATTCCATTCGAAAAAAAGAAAAAACCTGTGATCACCACCGAGGCAATAATGACCACTTACCGTCAGGTGAAAATGCCATTATAGGTATGGTTCTTCACGTTCGCCGGCTAACTGTGACCACGATCCATGAAACTGGGTCAAGCATAGAAACATATCGTACCCGTATCATAAAAAAGAAACACCACAAAAAGCAGAAAATATCAACCTTTTCGCCATATATTCTTAACTGACAATTTGGCAACCGTTAGTTACATTAATGAGGCCAGTTCGTATTTCCCCTTCCCCTCCCTTCCTCTTCCCCCTTCTCCACCTCATTACAGCGACATTTGTCTCGTATTCTCCCATCAATTAAGTGTGGAAACTTTAAATGGGCTAGTTTACGGTAACAAAATGGGACAATTAAGCCACGGTTCGTGGATTACGTTGTGTTAATTACAAGTTCTTTGACCATGAGTTCGATAGAGAACATGAGATTATTCGTATCTGAAGCAGCAAAGGCTCGTCATTAACCATTAATGACTTGATACTTACATGCAGAGTAACGTGTTACATAGTTAATAAGTTCGCAAATATTTGTGATACCTACCATTTTTCGGCTAAATTATTTTCATGCCTAAAGGTGAAAACTCAAATCAAGACCTAATTTGTCGTAAAGGAAAATTTACAAAATTAAAAAATTATATAGCAATATTTATGTTTAGGTAATAAAGTATTTTCGCATACATTCAGTCTCAAAATAAGGGTGAGGCCAAACGACGGTATTTTTGAGCTGTCAGTTGTGAAAAATGAATCACGTGCATTCAGTTTCATACTAATATCCTGTTTGTACCACACGGCAACGCAAAATTAGTTTGGACTTTAGAATGAAAAGCGACTCATTTCACGCGACTGACAGCTCAAAAATACACTCGTATGTCCTAAGCCTCAGATTAAAGAAATAAAAGGGTCCTAAGCCATAATTACTTACCGCTGTTCTTCCAACAGTTCTTTAAACAAGACGTCACACAATGTAGTTTCAAAACTCAGAGGTACGCAACATTTAATGTATAAATAATATGTAATGAAATGAAAATATTTATTTGCATAAATGTGGTGACAGTTCATATTTCTGATTAAATGCTTTTACTTGAAATTTAATTCATATTTAAATAGTAAGAGATAGCCGCTAAATTCTATGTCTGTATTACTATGATGTAATTTTAATTCATTATTGAATTTTTTTAAACATAGGTCTTTGAACTTCGTGTCATCTTAATTACCTGTCAAGTCTAACAATTTAGTATGCTGTGCTGTGAAAAATTAAATTAAATATTAAACTTTTATTCTTTCTACTTTCTTTTTAAGAGGCAGAAAGGCATCTTTGTTTGTCTGTCACTAGTAATTTAAAGTCAAGTATGAACTGAATATTTCAAGAAGAAATTCATTTGCATATTTAACAATGACACTTTGCGACTTAAAAAATAATAATTTTAAGTGTACTTGTAATTTTAAGAACTTGAACCGACATTAATATATTAAAACCAAGAATGCCAGTACAAATTCATTCAGCCAATCGAACGAAGCATTTCGCATGCGCGTGACGTCAGACTGATATTGACATCGAAGTAGGTCATGATCAGATCCCGCGCAGTTGACCTTGGACCCTATCAGAGGGTACACCCGGAAGTCCCAGAAGTCCCAGAATCGATTGGAGAGAAAACATGCCAAAGGTTTTCTATCTGCGCTGCGTTATTTTCGGCCGTGTCCTTAACGTCAATTTGGATATGGCGGCGTAAAATGACGAAAGGAGTATAAAGTAGTCAAGAGAATATATTCTACAAAGTTACAAACTGTGTTAATTGTAAATCGTTACGTTTAATAGTGTCTTTATATAATACTTAACATTAAACTAAACAAAAAAAATTACTGGCTATTTATAACATTATTTTATTATATTACATAATATCTCACAATATTATCTCCTCTTGCCATGGAAACCTTTTTTTTGTTTATCAAATATTTTAAGAGAATATCATATTACGTTTACTTCCACACCCGCACTTGAATATATGATATATTCAAGTTTAAACTATCACAGAATTTAGTATCAATGTCAGCACAAATTCATTCCGCCATTACACATGCGTCTGACGTCAAACTCCGATATTCTGAATTAGGTCATGATCGGGTCCGGCGCAGCCTTGGTTTCTCCACTAGATATGCTCGAAGAAGTGGGGAAGAATAACACGTCCAAGGCAAGACCTATTTACAGTGTATTGAATATATTCCTTATTATTGTGTCCTTTGCCAATTGTTATTTTCGTCGGGGAAAATAACAATAAAAATTTAAGCATAGATGTGGGTTAAAATCACAAAAATGGTCATCCAAAAGGTTGGTATAAATAATATTTTAACTTGATACATACACGTAGGTTAGAAGACTTTTTTATACCTAATAAGATATTTTGAAAAACGTTCTGATGTACTTACATTTTCTCTTAACAAAACCTAGCCGACAGGATAAAGAAATTCGAAACAAACCTAGATTACACTTTATAGGTTTTATAATAACAAATTACCCCCGCGACCTTCGCAGGCTAGAAGAAATAAAGTAGCAAAATTATGGAACATTAAAAACATTTTTAGTATAATTAATAACCCGACTACTAAAATCTTTGTGTCTAAAATGTTAAGGGACGAGGTAAAATAGTCTTAGAAGACGTGGATTATCCAAGAAATCTTTTTATTTGCAGACTCAGTCTTTGTTGGGTTTTTATTATTATTGTCATTATTAGGCCTTCTACGTACTTAATCTTTTATAGTAAATAATAAATCTTTTATCCCTTCAAGGCATGTCAGGAGCAAGAATTGTAATCATTTGTAACAAAAACAGCTGCTATGGTACAATATCATTGAAGTAAATTGATAGCGGCAGATACTTGTATTTTATCAAAATTGAATAATGTTACATCAATGCACAGTTTAAGCAAACTGGTTTGTCCAGAGAAAGATCCGGGTTTAGGTTTTTAGCATATTAAACATCAATCATGATTTTCTTTGGTGAATGAACCGATAATCAAGTGAAGAAACTTATTCATTTATTGTCCTATTCCTTGTCCTATATATTGAACAATAGCAGAAAAGTACAAAAATGTACAAAAATACAAACAGAAACAGCGACTCCAACTTGTAGTATTAGTTTATTTCAAAGTGAAGCATATTTTAAATATACTCGTATGTACGTGCTAAACATGAATCAAAATCGCGAAACATATCAGTTGTTAGCTAGATTTCACTATAACTATAACTGAACACAACTATTTCAATGGTTCACCAACTGATTAATTTGTACCATAGATGCTCGTTGATTTGTGATCTGAGTTACTAATGATCCAATGCATGAACAATGTATAACTACTACTATTCTATACTATTCTACGAGTAGTTTGTTTAGTACATAAGTTTATTTATTCCATCATAAATTCCTCAACAGATTTGAATATATAGGGTAACATGAGAATCTTTATATTATTATCGCGAATGACACTGCTCATAATATTACGAACAAAATTATAGTCTAATTTCGGCCACAGTGAGAACACTCGTTTGTGTAAGTAATCATCAAACGATCAGACCAATCCCAAAATAACTATAGAGAAATAGAGATCGTCTTACAACGTGGTGGCATGGCACGTTATACATTATATATATTATTGATTGTTCTAACTTGTAAGTGGCAATACCTTTTATTGGTGGCTCATTCTTTATTAAATCTGGAATTCTTTGTTTGTTTAATATTTTTGAACATGATAGTCACTTTCATGAGGAAGGCTATAATAACAGAGATTCCTAAAGGATAATTCCTAAAGGAGTTGCTTCAAAGATACGGGTATTAAGACTCAGGTATCCGAAGTTAAATAATGGTGGAGTGCTATTGTTAAATAGTGCCCATAGCATATGCCGAGGTATGCTTCGTTACGTCAAGAATATAATACCAACTTTGTTACCATCCGCGTAAACTGCAGAAACTTGAACAATAACTTGACGTTTATTTAATAAGTTCACGGCGCGAGTGGAAATATCGTTCTTGTTGCTACGGAAATGAGTTACGCCAGCCGACAGCCACGCCTTTCGGTAAATTATACATGTTTGTACCTTACTAGCGTTCGGCTCTCGGCTTTGCTCGCGTTTTCCGTTATAATTAGTACCATATGCATTGAAGTATTATTACTAGCGTATAGAACCGACACCGCGAACACCATGTATATCCCAATGCATTGGCGCCACGTGACTTCAATCTTCAATGAATTCGTTCGATTTTGAAAGGAGAACGGGGGCTCAATTTTGAAAATCGAACCTCCCGGGCGGGACACACATTTTGTTCGAGATGTCTGTTCTATTACATTATACTTCAATGACCGCATGTCCTATTACATTATACTTCAATGACCGTATCTCCTATTTTAGATCGTGGTCTACTTGCTTGCTAAATTTCATGAAAATCAATTTAGTGGTTTATACGTGAAGGAGTTTCAAACATCCATACAAATTTCCACATTTATAAAGTAAGACTAGCTTTGCCTGTGACTTTGCTCGTGATGTTCGCATTAAACTTTACCGTATTTCATACAAAGTTTCAACCCCTATTTTATATTCTTAAGTAATGAATTTTGTTAAATGTTGACTCGTATTTCTTAAATTTTATTAAAGAGTACAACGTTTCTAGTCGAAGGACAAATTGGAATCGTCTCAAACAAAGTTTCAAGTTCACTTTTACACCCTTGGAAGTTGATCTCAATATACGAGTACAATAGGCTGTAAATGGAAACTACTGTTCAAATTTCGTAAGTTTGGCCTATGCCAGAAACAACTTTTACATTGTATTTGTACTGCGTATTAGTTACAAAAATACGTGTTTTTAATCAATCTATCTATAGGTATACTATAATAAAAAGTGTCTGTTTGTCTGTCCGGGCATCACATAAAAACCCTTGAACGGATTTCAATGAAAATTGGTAAAGTTGTTACTGATACCCTGGGTCACATTTTAGACAACTTTTCATCCCGGAAAATTAAAAGTAATCCGGGAAAACAGGATAAAAGTTTGAATAAGGCAACAGCTAGTACATAAATATATCTACTACAGTTAACAAGAAATAGAAGGGGCGTTTCTGTGGACTTTTTATTCGCGCCATCTTTTGCTTTCGTTAATACACAGATAAGAAAAATATGTGCAAATGCCACAGAACACTGTATTGTTCTATTACGCAGCAACATTACTGTAGACGTTATTAAGTACAGTCAGCTAAATACGGCGTATTACCATAATTAAACGGCCGAGATTTAAAATTTACATATAAAATATCCTCAACTTTGTCATCAATATTCAGCGCAGTTTGTGTTAATTCGTTTAAATAATATGATATAAGAAAACTAACGCTACAATTACATAGAAGTTTTATTCACCTCACATTTCCATGGTTGTTTTTATTTTAACCACTTGTCATCAATGATCTTCTCTTTATATATAAAAAACAAAAAATGTTTGTATGGATGTCCTTTATAGACCCTGAAACCATCCATCCGATTTGCCTTAAAATGACTTCATCTGAAAGACAATAATCCCAAGATGGTTTGAGACCACTAAAACAAACATTAGGCATATTTAGTTTCCATATAACAATTTGAAGATAATATTATAATGGCGCATAAACAGACTCAACACAAAAACACAGATCTGTTATTTGTCATCAGTTTTTTAGCGTAGTGGAACACGCTGTGTCATAATCCACTAGATAGTTATCAAATAACAAATTGTACAGCCTTGAAATAAAAGAGCACATCTAAAAATAAAACAAAAACAAGAAAGATATTGTAAAATACTCCATATTTATTTATTAAAGTCAAATATACGTGGGCGTCGCAGACGCTACGGCAGTCACGCCTACGTGCTACGTCGTAGGTACTCGTAGCCGGCGTAGTATGATCTCCGTAACAGATATTACGCAGACTGCTAAGATCCCAAGACAATTATTATTATCTGTCTTAAGGCGTATTCAGACGAGGGATATCCTCGAGATATTTTTATCCCCGTCATAGAATGTTTACAAGTGTATCGATTTAGGCCGCCTTTACATTAGCAAGTTTTACTCACGTAAGTAACTTATGTAAAGTAACGTAATTGGTTAGTAACTTAGTACCTAATATATTTATACATTGTATTTAATAGTTTGTGTAATACGATCGGACTAACATGTAAATAAATTACAAAAGTCCGTAAAATAAATGACCTAATTAAATTACCATACATTTGTAAGTGTAACAAACTCTTTGTTATTTTAAAAAGTTACACTAATTTTGTGGCAGACACAAGTGTAAATGAAGCCTAACGCACATGACGCAAAATCCCCGGAAGTCTGGGCAACGACGCACATTGAAGGAAAGGAGGTAATCTCTTAGTTCAAAATTAAAATTTTAAACTTGTGTTTACAAGTAAGAAGAAGCATTACGCCATCGCGTTCTTAAGTAATTACATAAATACACCAACACAACATTTTATAAAGGTATATTTTAGTATATTCTTTTTTTATCAAACAAAAGTACATCGAATAGAGAAAGTGTTTAATGTTATAGTAAAAACTGAATTTTTTTTTCTTAAAATCTATGTATACTAGAAGTTATGTTTTTATTAGCTTTATAAATATTTTATTCCAAATAAAATATTAAATTTAATAATTTTAATTATGAAATTAAAAAAAAAATGTTAACATTTGTTGTATTCGTAACGCAAGTACTTTAAATTCTTTTAAAAACCAGGTAAAAGCCTATTATCTCTCTAACTAATCAGTTTCTCTCCTTACTCCCTTCTCTCTTCTTCTTATTCTTGTCATCCATATGTATGATATTATTATTTTAAATAATATTTGTAATTTCCTCCATATTATTCGTGCACCTTACCTCATTCATTCTTACTCTAATCAGCTCTCCACATCTTAAGGTTGTCTAGAAGAGATCGCTGTGTAGCGATAAGACCACCTTTTGTACCTCATGTCTACTTTACTTGTTTACTTGTTGTTGTACTATTTTATTGATGTACAATAAAGAGTTAAATAAATAAATAATAACGAGGTTGGCCAAGTCAAATGTAACCTACTTTAAGATCTTACATTTTGGCCAGCCTTGGTAGGTTGTGTGCATGCTATCTACCTTTCTTTCACTTCTCCAGTCGCAGGTCTGATGGAAGAAATTTCGTTAGAGATAAGCAGTACCTTTGTACATTATTTCCTCACTTGTTTTTCATATAATTGTTTATGTGTACATAAAGAATAAATAAATAAATAAATAAATAATAACATGAAGTTTGAATTTTGTATCATCGAATACATTTTAATTTTAACAATTCTATTCATAGAAAATACATGTCATTCGTGAGGTAGAGAAGGATGTAATCCCCAGTGACCTCTGATTATTCACAGCCCATATACCTCAAGGTCTGTAGCTGACACACGCATCTTTGATCTCCTGAAATCCTACTCGATTCGACCCCATTACCTTACTTATTGAATTCTTATGAGCGTTTATCATGCATTCTTAACCAGAAACGGATTTTTATGTGGAAATACCCTCTAATTATTATATTTCACTGTAAAGTTGTTATGAAAGTTTAAAGTTATTTATGTTATGTTAGTATCATAGATTTTTTATTACATGAAGTATTTATTAATGTTCCGTGTAAAGGTTTAATTACGAGCATTTTAGTTTCTTTAACTATTATACCGGCAGTATTTACACTTGCACTGGCAGTATTTATACTGGCAGTATATATACTTGAACTGATTCTAGGCTATCCAAAAATACATTAGTGTCACTAAATTTAATAATAATAATCATATTTGTTATTTTTGTAAAGTAGAATAAACTAAATAGACTAAACAAATAGACGAATCTAGAAATAATCAGAACCTATGTGCAATATTAATGTTTACATCAAAAATATAATGAATAAAAAAATTCCTTTCCTCTTTCCATAACGTCGTACAATTTTCAGGGTATGTATGTAAGTAGGTAAAATAAATATAACCATGTCGACGTTAACAAAATGATCTTTTTTTTGTTACGTTTGACAGCGAAGGTTTTCCGAGTTTCTGAGAACTTCGCTTTCTATCTTATATTGTGAATATTGGACAACATTCACAACATACTACGTATTATTTAATACGATAGTCTAGACTAGCTCTGCCCGCGACCTTGTCTGCGTTATCCGGTATGTATGTTTAGTATTTTTTTGCGTGAAAGAACGTAGAATCTTTTGTACTGACGTGGAAATATTACATAGCCAGGGTGGCTTTGCTGAGCATAAACTTACAGCTTAACAAGAATTTATAGGTCACGTTCGTGCTTGGACATTCGTGCTCCGACTACCATAAAAACTGAGATATAACAAAACAATTATTTAAAATTTAATGTTACACTCAAAAATAAATTATTCTCCTTAGTATTTTGACATATGATAATAAGATACAGATAACTCTTACCTTCTGATTAAAATATATCCATCGAAATATTTCAACAAAATTTCAGTTTGTAACGATCATAACAGAATACATTCCAGCACAAAATTCTGTTGAAACAACTCAAACACTTTTCAGAATTTACACATTGTATTAATAACCACGCTTATTCCCAAAACACGACGTCTGAACATTAAATACGTTAAAATGATGACTGATACGTAAAATTATTTATTGAAACGAGTTGTTGTATTATCAAAAAAGGAAATCATTATCTAACGGATGAGTTTTATCAACATAAATAACATTGCGATGTTACCCCATATCGGAATATCCTATCTATGGTAACATTTTTGATATAAAATTAGAGTAAGTTAAATTGTATCGTGTTTCAGATTGCTCCTAATTGATTTATTAAAGGTAAATTGGCCACGAAGCGAAGCGATAAAGTTAAGCAACACAGGCGCGGTTGGTAGTTTAATGGGTGACCGATAGTAGGAAAAATTTTTGAGCACTTCCGTGCTTTGCACCTTATACACGTAAAGCCGTCGGTCCCGGTTATTATCATAAGATTAGAGTCGTTAAGCCATGTCGGAGGCCTTCAAGCTTTCGACACTTGGGTTGTCCACTAACCCCTCCACCAATACGCATTGGAGCAAAACTGCGAAGTATGCTCTAGGCCTCAAGAGAGGTAATAATACCCATGCTCAATTAGCCACATAACAAAAACCCACCCTTCACAATATCTGCGTTGCGTAAACTTTTTCTAGTTTCGTACGATTATTGTCTGTGACGTAGATATGCCAATCATAACGAACCAGCCACGCGAGCGATGTTGTCAACGAATAATTTTATTTTATAAATTGGACAAATATGAATAGAACGATTTCTGGGTTCCGAGAAAAACAAATTGACAATTTTTGGGCTTTTGGACTAATTCATGATGGTTAATCATCATTACTATTTTTGTATCTTCGTATTAAAATATTATGCATATTTGTACATTACGAATTCGGCTTTCATAATTGCGGGCTTTCATAATTGCGGGCTTTCATTTTCAGTGCTATTTTGTATATTATGATCATTAAATTGCAATGCCGTAAAAGATTATAAAATTAATAGTACGAGTATAAAGCTCATTAGTACTTCCTTAATTTATTCATCTTAATGGTTCTGTTTCTAAATTCAGACAAATATAATTGCATTTACAATTTTAGAATCCTAATTTTAGCAAAACGTACGGTTGCTGTCCCACTGAATCATTGAGAAGCCTAATTGGAAACGGACTGGGTAGGCGTTACCTCATTTACTGACCTACCTGAATCCCTACTGCTAAAGCCATCTATCCATCAATCAATCAATTAATCAATCAATCAATCAATTAATCAATCAATCAATCAATACTTTATTTACAGGATCAGGTATACATAGTTTGTTTCATTGTAGTTTTGTGGTATTTATTACAGATCTCCTGTCCTAACTTATTAGGCGTTCAAAGTAATATACAGCAGGGCAGGCATTACATAATTAAAAAAAAATCTTTTAATTATTTATCAATCAATACGTAATGAACAGTCCGCCCTCGTAGTTTGATTAATTACCACTAGAGTTAATAAAAGTATAGTGCCTCGGATAAATGTGAGTACATGTAAAATTTTAATAACCCTTAAAAATCAGATAAGGATTAAATGTCATCTGTATAGGGTAAGGTGGGGCAAAGTATGACGGCTAACACAAATATGAATACTTACTACTGCAAAAGTCGTGTAACATGTTGTGCCCCGTTTTACTCTACTTTAGGTAACAGTGACACCAGTGACCATATCTAATTTCATACTTTATTTAAAAAATTACACATTTATCTATCTAAACTATAAAGTATAATATTATTTTTCTTACTTTTTAAATAACTTCAAACCATGTATCAAATGATTTCTATCGAAGATTATTAAAAAGGTATACATATCCCAAAATTTTTTAATTTCTGTATTTCTGGTAATGAAATCCACGAAGAATCGAGGGAACTCCTCAAATATTATAATATGTAAGGACATTATGGTAATACATTTCGCAGACTATTTAAAAATAAATAAATATATAACGCTTCACACTCATAGCCCCACACTAGGATTCCCTGTGTCGTGGGTACCATGGACAACACACAAGACAAGGACACTCACACCCAGACCGAGAACAGAAATTCAAACTCATCATTCTAATTTCTGCCTCGCTGGGAATCGAACCCAGGACCCTTGGCGCGGCGATCCGTCATGGTAACCATTGCGCCACACGGGTCGTCAATTTAGTTGAAGTCGGTTATTTTTTTGTTTTGCAAAAATTTTTATTATCTGAATTCAAAAGACGACTTAATTATTAAAATGTAATCAGCACAATTATACAATTAGACGTAAAGAAACATCAAAGGTTAAGCTTTTACATAATCAATTATGGAACTCAAAAAATATACTTTAAATACAAAGCTGAAAGGCATCAATGAAAAAATAGCGGTGATGTAGAGGATTTCATTATATTAACAGATATTTTACTTAGAAATGTTGGACCCTCCTATCAAATGACCAAACCAACAGACAGCTGTCCAAAGGGCTTACGTAATGAGAACAAAGTTCCTTTGTCGTTAAATCTGTTGTCCCTATATTTGTAGTACTTAGTCATTTGAAGTCTAGAATTTAGCTCAATATAGAGAATAGCTCATATCACTTAGTATGAAATGCTTAAACAATAAAAAACTGTTATAAAGTGTATATAAAACAATTTTTTATAGATGATCACTTCACGCTTAAAAAATTGTAGTCAAAATAAACAGTCAGCTGGTGAGTTTAAGTAATAAACCCCGAACCTCTGACGATACCTCATTTGTCGAACTACATAATTATTATATGATTATAGTACCTTAAAAGAAGAAAGGTCCTCGAATGGCGCCTCGAAAGGTCTCGGAAAACGGAGTATAGGACGCTCCCACCAGCAGGTGGACTGACAACCTGAAGAAGACAGTGCACATCCGCTGGATTCAGAAAGCTCAGGACCGGTCAGAGTGGCGCAAGGGGAGGCCTATGTCCAGCAATGGACCTCCATGGGGTGATGGATGGATGGAACCTTAAAAGTACCTACTGTGGAAACAGATTAACAACCACACATAGATACCTTTTAATACATAATATACATATTGAAATCGTAACACTAGGCATCCTCTTATTGAGTTTGCACCATAGTCGGTTAAAAAGAATATGATAATATTAAAATATTATATATAGTAAACTATAGTATAATATATAGTAAACTATACACCTTTACATATATTGTACACGCCCCGTATTCGAGCAAACGACTAAATTTAACTTTTATTACTCTTACTTTCGTGGTTATTTATTTGGAAATTTATTTGGAACTATAAACGTACAACTGTCCAGAAACAAAGGTAAGCATTGAATACTAAAAGCATTCTCTCGTAGTCAACCTCCAGGCATTTTGAGTCTTAACGAAATGGCGGCACGGATATAGAATTGGCTTGTTGTTCTGTAAACTATCTGTATATGAAATATGTTGGATTACGTATACTATGAATAGTATACATTGTGTAAGTTGTATACAACTTATTAATAAATCGTAGCATATCTGTAGGGCATCCTCTCGGCAAGACGGATGTTTAAATATGAGCTCAATCGATAGTTGTTCCGAAGTTGAGCGATACGGAATATACAAACCCACAACTGTAATGATACATATATGTATCTACTAATAACTTCGGTTTGCTTCGGTAAACTTATGCCTTAATACCCTGTAAACTGACAATTATAATTACAAATCATTTATAATACAAAGTTACAAATTGTCACATTCATATTCTACATAGATGTTCAGTGTAGATGATATAAATATTTATTTCCTTCAATAGTGATACATTTCAAGATATACTCAATGAGCAAATAAAGCCAGTTTCAACTTTATTTATCTTCAGGAAACGTACCGGCGGAATCCCATCCGGTACGTTTGAGAATAAAGAGGCATTGTATTCCAGGGATGTTTAGTATCCTTGGCCTGGGCGTAGCTGTCACGAAAATGGATAACTAACTTTTAAGGGATTTACTAGAATTATGATATTGAAGTTAAAATTATCAAATCTCTATAAACACAACATCTAGTGTAAGGTACGAATATATCAAGAAAACATAATAAGATATCAAGAGAAGGTCACCTGCCAACTGAACAGCAAGCGTATGCCTCACAAAACTAAATGTATTAATAACCTTTTATTTGCTTGGAAGTCCCACGTGGTGTACTCGTTAACATGAAGGACCGTCATACCAAGAGCAGGACCCTTCGATTCCCAGCGAGGCGGAATTTGAATCAAGAGTTTGAAATTCTGTTCTCAGTCTGGAAGTGTGTATTTTTTCTTTGTGTGTTGTCCACGGCACCCACGACTTAAGGAATCCTCGTGTGGGGCTATGAGCGGGTAGTTTTATTTTTTTATTGTTTATTTTACTTTATCATGACATAGAGTATTCAATCTGTAATTGAAAATTTTACCAAAAAAATTACAACTTCCACTAGTGTGCATCTGGACTGATAGCCTACTTTTTTCTTGGCGTAGCAAATTAAGATTTACAGGGAATTTGGTTAAAACTTGAACCAAACACTTATGAATTTCTTAAATGTGAATTAAAGATGATTATGGGCAAATGTTTTGAGTCCTCAGTTCAGATGCCTACATAAAGTGGCATATCTAGTATAAATCTCAGAAAGTACTACCTTTGTGTCAACAATTTTTATTTTAGAATTATTTATTTCATTTGTAATTTTATATTGTAATATTTGATCAGGTGGATCGTCAGCTCAATTGCTGGCTGTTTCCATAAAGAAACCCAGAACGGACGGATAATAAATTGCACCATAATGTAACACAAGCTGAAATCCTTAGCTAACACTCCCCAATATTATAATCTAAGAGTCACTTCACAGGTACATTACAATATCTGCGCTGCAATTACATTATCCGGGCTTGCGCAACTACGTGACCGGATTATCCGGGACAGGGTACCGGGTATAAAAATGTAATAAATTGCCTTATTGTCCATTTCTTATTATTCAATAAATATTATAGTTTTATCACCAAATACATTACGCATCTTTCGTACGGTTTACTTTGTACAATGCAGCTTATTTTCTGTCTTAGTTTAAGTAAACGAATGATTTATATTGATCTTAATTCCACCGACAAGGTTGCAATTACCTTTTCTAAGTTTAGAAGGAACAAATTCCAGAGAGAAATTCCAATTTCCTTAAGATTTAATATAATTTCATTAATCTTAATTATTTTTTAAAAAATCTTAAATATTTTACACGCAGACAGTCAATCACAGCTTTAATATATAATAATAGAGGCATGGTAAAAATATTAGTAAAAGCTTTAATGATAATCTCAAAAAGCCTTCCCCACAAAAGATAAAAAATTAAATGACAAAAGAATTTAATGCATGTAACTAATTACTTCAGACTGCATAAAGAGAACTTTAATTTGCTGTAATGAGAAGATAATCGGGTTTTGACAGTCGGCTATTCCGCTTTGTGCAAGCAGATTGAATAAGATTACCGTGAGTCGCAAAGGCAATGCTGCTCGCGTCGTTACATCGCTAATGACTGCTCTATTTAGACTTTAAAAGTATTCCTGTGGCAGAAACCCACTTTTTACCTGTCTGCCAAGAAATGGTTATATTTTTCACGAGTATCATATACTAGCCGTTACCCGCGACTTCGTCCGCGTGGTAAATATTTATTGGAGGTTGTATACTCGTATAAATTAAATATGTAATCTGGCGGATGTGTGAAAAAGAAGTAAATGGAATTGAGTTTGAAATAAACGTCTAAAACGAAAAGTCGTTTTCCTATATTATATCTACAAAAATTCCTGTATATAATGTAGGAGCAGCCACATACAAAAAAAAGTTATTGTTCAGTTCGCAGAGTTAAAATATACAAAAAATTTTGTTTGTCAACACAACTTCCCTATTTGAATCGAATATTATTAAATTTTCATTGGTCCTATTTTTTTAAACAATTTTTTTTCTCAAATAAAAGTAGCCTAAGTTACTCCTTGTTACATCAGCTATCTGCCAACAAAATTTCCGTCAAAATCGGTCCAGCCATTTCAAAGATTAGCCGGAACAAACAGACAGTAGTAATAAAAGTAGTAAAAAATGTTGTTTTGATATATGTACCGTGTATACATCCAAATGCACAAAGCGGTTATTTTAATATTACAAACAGACACTCCAATTTTATTTATTTGTATAGAGTATAGATGTTTGTATGTATGTGTGTTATATTCTTTATTACGTCGTATCTTCCAAACCGCTGAACGGATTTATATAATTAAGATATCGTTAGATTTGTCTTGATAACCCAAGTGTACTTAAATAAGTGAAATTATAAAAAAAAAACAAATATGGTGGCTGTGCGATGCCATTATTTCAAGTATCAAAAATAAAAATAAATCGAATAATGCAATATGGGTGTCAAATTAAAGAGATCACCATAAGGATTTACCTAGTAGTAGTTTTTACTTAGTGATTACCATAATCAGTTTTGATGCGAGTGTCTTATGATAAAAAGTTAAAGGAAACCCTGCAAACTTATTAGGTATTAACAAATCGCCCACCAGATAATGAGATTAAAGAAAGTTTAACGCCGTCTGGCGATGAGGCGACTTACAATAACTTCAATATTAAAATTGATTAACCTACAAAAAGTTGATTAAAATTGAATAACTTATAATCACTTGTTACTAACTGCCATGTTGCCAGCCAGTTGTTTACATTATGTAAATTATTGCCGATAAATTTGATATTCTGTTTGATCAAGAGAAGTTTCTGTATGAAGCCATAAATAATTTCAACGTTCGTTATGTTCCTTTGAATTTTGTAGGTTCTTTAATTTTTAGATGATTGTATACTATTAGATTAATTTGATCACTTTGTCACTTACATTAATATTATTTTTATATTTACCTTTTTGTACCATAGAAAATTATTAATTTAAAAAATATATTTTATTATTACTAGTTAAAGTTCATTTTACTAACCTATATAATATTATAAAGCTGAAGAGTTTGTTTGGTTGAACGCGGTTCTCAGGAACTACTGGTTCCAATTGAAAAATTATTTTTGTGTTTGATAGTCCATTTATCGAGGAAGGCTATATAACATACACGGTTTCACCTGCGTTAATTTGTGGAAAAAACTAACTACTAAAATATATGATTTTGTATAGCCTTCCTTGATAAATGGACTATCAAACACAAAAATATTTTTTCAATTCGAAGCAGCAGTTCCTGAGATTAGCACGTTCAACCAAACAAACTCTTCAGCTTTGTAGTAAATCTATATCGAAGTCCTGCGAACTTCTAATTCTCCCACTAAGCTAATCTGAAGCAGGTGGGATTTCCTCAGGAGCGCTTCCATAGCAAGAAGATAATCATACCCCAGAGCACACAGCTAAGACGTTTACGCAAAGTCTCGGAGTAACATATTAAAACAAAAACAAAAATTAAAAAAATTGAGCAATAATTTTAAATTGTTATGTTAATTACCTTTGCGTACGTTCAATTGAATCACACTTTCACACATTGTGCAAATTAAAAAATATATATTTTAATTTGTAGAACTATTTATATATTTCCATTCTAATTATATTTTTAATATTCTAAGTATATTTCTTAACCGCACTTGATAATTGAGATAACTAAAAAGAAAGATTGAAGTATGTGTACCTGAATAACTGAAAGCTGACAATTATTTTATATATACTATATATTTTTCATAGTATTGTTTTTGATAGAAATTGAAAACACTTAAAAATATTATTACTGATTTTTTTTAAGAAATTAACAAATACAATAAGTATGTTCAGAAATAAACTTATAATTTTCATTCAAGAAATTATGTTTCATTTATTGAATATGTCAACAATATAAATTGTCAAATTGTTATGAAATCTTATAATGCTATTTAATTCCATTAAATTCCATGCCTTCTAGTTGTACAACTTTTCTACGAAATCAATAGCCTACGTCCAATTAGAAAAACATATTTCAAATATCTCACTAAATTTTTTTTTGTTACAAAAAAATATTTTTTATTTGTTATATTGAAAACATATTTTATTTAGTTCTGATTGTTTATTTATATTTTACTTTATTAAGTAAAATTATTTATTATTTCTATTCCGCTCACTATTAACCATCGACAATTTAATAACTCCAATCACTAAAAGAAACACGCCAAACTTACAAAAATCATCAGCATTGCTATTTACTACACCACTACTGAAGCCCAAATAAAAATCGCACTTAAAAAACGAAATCTCGGAGCACTAACCTCCACTCGCTCGTGCTTCTCTCGAGTCGTCGACTATCAACAGGTGGGGTCGTCTTGCTCGTCCGAGCTCAGGCTCGGCGGGCGCGGTGCTAGCGACTCGCGGGACGCCCATCGCGGCCGACCGTCTGGGCGCGAATGAGCACAAGCACTGAACAAGTAAGCACCCCGCATGCAGGTAACGTCACTGAGATTTCGAAAATCGAACGTAGATTCAACTATCGTAAGTTGAAGGAAATTTTAATATGGAATAATAATAAAGAGGAAAGATTTTTGATTGTTTGCATTGAATAGGCTACGAAACTACTGAACCGATTTGAAAATTCTTACACTGTTGGAAAGCTACACTATCCCCGAGTAACATAGGCTATATTACATTTTCAAAAAAATTAGGGATCCTTAATAAAACTCCAATAATGTAACCCAAGGTGTAAAAAATAAAGAAAACCGAAGCAAAGCGAGGGCGGTTACTCGTATGGAATAATATGGAAGCAAAGATGCGCAAACCACAGAGTAAGTAACACTTGGCGCAAACAATGTGTAGCGCAGTGGAAAACAATGAAGATTCGCGAATTTATTCACGATCTGCGATAAAAAAGATTACGATCTTTTAATTCTACCTTCTATCCTTGCTTATTAAATGACATTGAACAATATTTTATTGATTTATTGTAAACGTAACTAACTATATTTTTAACCCCTGATGCAAAAACGAATGGTGTTATAAGTTTGAGGTGTGTGGCTATAACTCTGTAACTCTATTTGTCTGTCTATATGTCATCGTCCCTCGACACAACAATGTTGTCATTTAAATAATACATTTATAATGTTAATATTCCTATTATTTACGACTTTTAAGATTTATTTTATCTATTCAGACTTTTATTTTCTTTTCGTTTTTTGAGTCGAGGGTTTTTAAATTTTAATTTAAGTTTTATCCAAATAACATAGTAGCAGTCACCGTACACTCAAAGCCTACCGTTATTTGAATCCCTTACGAGTCAGGTACGAAAAAGCGATCATGAAATTCTATGGTGTATTCCCTTTATACCTCGCAGGTTACAGTATTGAACGCGAGCGGTAAAAATTTCGATACCAAAACGATAATTGCGATTGTTACGGTTTCCAATATAATTTTATTGAGAGTTGGATATTGTGTAATACTCGTGTGTATTCAAGTCATAGCTGCTGACTTTTGCTGTTGCAGTAGACCTGGAATTCTGCTGCCTTCTAGCTTTAACATCCTCATTGGCTGGTTTCGAAGCTTAGGATGAGAAAAAAAAAATGATAAAGCGAATTTAGCTTTGGACGTTGCTCAGACTTACAGCTCATATAACTAAGTAATAAGTATATGGGATTTCAGTTCATGAGTATAGAATTTGTTTAGATCAATTATCATATTTGCTTAAAACTATAACATGTACAAATATTTCAAACGTTTATGTCTAAACCAATAATGAGTTTTTCAACGCTTACTGAAAAATTAAAGTATAAAAGAAGTGACGCACATAAATTGATTTCGATAGCCGACGATAAAGCGATTGAAAGGTTAAAAGATAAAATGCCGGAATTGATGTTCAGTCACCTAAAATCACTGAGATGGATGCTGTATGGTGACTAAAATGTGTTATGTACTTACTGGCTGAAAACTGGTCCAATTTAAATGTAACTGGAATTGACATGAAAAGGATTCCATAAATAATGACACGATAGTTGCATCCACCTACTATAGTGCTTCAGATAAATGTGAATAAATCGTTGAAGTATAATGACATAGAACAGACATCTCGAACAGAATATGTGTTTCAAACTCTAGATGGCGATTTACACACTTGCAATAGAGTAACTTTGTATAAGACACTTGCCGAACCACGACAAACAGCCAACGACTCTAAATCTTTAGCTCTTCCAAATGTTTGATTTAATGTTTAATTGAATTCACTGAGTAATGTAATATACATAATTTATTATTTACCAAAGAGTAGGTACTATAGTCATTCTTATCGGGCTTATTTATTTGTCCATTAACACGCTTACGGCTTGCCAAGTGTGTAAGCGCGCCTCATGATTTTTTCAATTCAATTCAATTCCATTCAAGTCAATTTATTTGCATTTCATTCAAAAATGGCGGGAACATTGCACAATAATTGAAATAAACTCGTTTTAGTTGATTTAAGTTAATATTTTGTTTTCTTACTGATGAAAAGTAATTCCATTTTCTTTTTTTTTTTACGTGCAATTGTGACAGGTTCATATCACGCAAGACGGCATTTTTTCAGTTTGTTATTAAACAATTTTGGCATGCGGCCGCAATGAGCGCAGGCGAGTGACAAGTGAGTGAGTGAATGAAGTAAGCCACCCTGGCTGCAATGCATTTCCCCGACTCGATGTTCGGGGTGTCTGTTCTATACGAAGTAATAGTACTTCAGTGGAATAAATGTCAAATTTTAATAGACTTTAAAAGTCAATTAGGGCAACATTCTGATCTGTTATAGGGTAAGGTGGAGCAAAATATGACGGACAAGACAAACATAAATAATACTGCAAATGTCATATAACATAGGTAACGTTTTGCCCCGCCTTACTGTAACTAAGGTCGCCGTGTCCAAATTCATAAAGTTTTTTTTAAAACTAGCTGTTGCCCGCATCTTCGCTCGCGGAAATTACGCTTATCACCCCGGAACAAATAGACACACAGACAGACAAACAAAAATGTTGTTTTGGTATATGTACCGTCTATACATCAAAGTGCACTTAGTATAAAGCAGTTATTTTAATATTACAAACAGACACTTCTCCGCCAATCCGCACTGGAGCAGCGTGGTGGAGTATGCTCTAGGCCTCCTCAATGTGTATTGGAGCTTCGGTCCAATTGAATCAATTTTGGTGCTGCGATTTGAGCGGGCGTTGGCCCTGTTCTGACATAGTAATGTGGTCAATGGCAGAATCCGAGGATTGCCTATCGTTTCATCAGGACCTACCTACAGAAATACTACATAAGTTTGTGAGGATGTGTGGATGTATGGATGTATGGATGTATGGATGTGTGGATGTCTTTCACACAAAAACTAGTGAACAGATTTTCGTGAAATTTCACACACAGGTAAGTTATAATCTGGAATAAGTTATAGGGTACTTATTCACCCAGAAAACGTGGGCAAAGCCGCGAGCAAAGCGCTAATTAGATATTGACCTCTGTTCTCAACTGGAATCGAACCTAAAACCTTCGCTCCGAACTGGGCTACGAAATCGGCTATCCATAACCAATAATTACGTATAAATAAATCCGAAACATACTTTGTAATTATCTAACCCCTCTCATCCATCAACTTTCAGTGTTAATTACATTGAAGTACTATTACTTCGTATAGAACAGACACCCCGAACATTGAGTCGGGTGCATGCATTGCGGCCAGGGTGGCTCACTTCATTCACTCACTCGCTTGTCACTCACCTGCGCTCATTGCGGCCGCATGCCAAAATTGCTTAGTAACAAACTGAAAAAATGCCGTCTTGCGTGATGAGAACCTGTCACAATTGCACGTAAAAAAAACAAAAAAGAAAATAAAACGTAACATCAGTAAGAAAACAAAATATTAACTTAAATCAACTAAAACGAATTTATTTCAATTATTGTGGAATGTTCCCGCCATTTTTGAATGAAATGCAAATAAATTGACTTGAATCAATTTAAGTCAGTTCAGTCAGTTCAAGTCAGTCAATTGAATTGAATTGAAAAAATCATGAGGTGGGCTTACACACTTGGCAAGCCGTAAGCGTGTTAATGGACAAATAAATAAGCCCGTTATGAATGACTGTAGTACCTACTCTTTGGTAAATATTAAATTATGTGTATTACATTACTCAGTGAATTCAATTAAACATTAAATCAAACATTTGGAAGAGCTAAAGATTTAGAGTCGTTGACTGTTTGTCGTGGTTCGGCAAGTGTCTTATACAAAGTTACTCTATGGCAAGTGTGTAAATCGCCTTCTAGAGTTTGAAAAGAGAACGGGTCACCGCGGTTTCGGGACACACATTTTGTTCGAGATGTCTGTTCTATGTCATTATACTTCAATGGTTAATTACAATATTTTAACATAATAATAATTAAAACACAAGAACGAATCATCACCTAATAATACGTTACACATAACTCTTGGGATTATGTTTTTGTAATTTACTTGTATAAACCATTAAGTATCTATCTTATTCCAGGTCAAGAGAACCTTCACAGTCACCCTTCTCACAAACGGATTCGATTGTTTTCAAAATTAGTTTCAATAGAATTACGTCTATCATGTGGTGAAAGGGTTGAACGTATTCCATCCGTTACACGGAAAAGGTTAAAAACATACTGAGCAACATGTAGGAGCATGTATCGATAATTACGAAGAAATATCTCTGCAGCCCGTAATAGACCGATGTCATGTCTGTCTATTTGCAAACGAGTGCAATCCACCGGTGCGCTCACCAAAACAAAATTGGATCACATTCCCATTTGCAGTCGATATAAAGGTCGCTGCATACGTAATGTGGACGGGACGGGGCATAAATATATGTGCGTCCCCCTTGCCGTCCCGTATGTGGTGTATGCGCTATCGTTTACATTTTCTATGAAACGATGTTTTCAAAATTTCTCGTCCTCTCCCGTACAGGGTAAAAACACGTTACGTATGCATCGACCTTTACTCTGCTTCTTAACGCTGCGATACGACTAATACATGGCTTTATAATTTTGGTACTGCCACACTGCAGTTATATTATAGTTATATTATTTAACACTACAATATTTCAAGACACATGGAAGTTTGAGTGTGTACCTACACAATACATACTCATAGATGTCATGGTAGTGTCGTCAATGAAGACGCGGCCTTACGTATATTTGTACGTTTGATAGAATGTTTAATATCCGCAATGTCAGTCACGACATTGAATATTCCCTACAATATTACAAGTGACGCAAATTTTGATTTGATTTCGTAATTAGATTTGAAATTCATTACAAATTTTGATACGATTTCCAGTGTAATTAGAGCGAAGTACAATAATTACGTTTGGTTCTGGTGTTCGTTCTGTCATATTAGACTATTTGTATGTATATTTCTTTGCCTGTTTCAACTTAGTAAATAATTGTTTGGGTGCGTGTCTTTTTATGTAGTTAAGTTTAAATATTTTGGGTCTTCTTATATTTTTAATGGTGACTATCTAAAAAGATTGTAATTCAAAATCTCAATTGTTGAAACGTAACTGAAATTTACTGTTTCTTTCTTTTTCTCTGTCTTTCTCATTTTCTATCTCTTTCTTTCTCTTAGTTCTTGCTTTCTCTGTTTTTCTTCATTTTCTTTAGAGAACAATTTTTTTACAAAACCCAAAAATACTTCACTATAACATTTTACTACAAAATAGAATAAATATCAAGTAAACTTCTGTTCAAAATATTTGTATAAAATGTTATTAAAGTTTTGTTAACGTGTATATAAACTGCCGTAGCCCGAGAAGTTTAGTAATTCACACTACAAATATGTTTTAAAATGAGTTTCGGCATACGGCAAGGTCCTGTACAGTGTACACATCAAAAATGAAAGTAGTTTAAACAGTAGAAAACTATACACCCTCGTCATTCTAGACGAGAATTCGAGCATCATGATTCCTACAGAATTTCGCACAGGAATTTCGCGACATGACTTTATTGACATGACTTAACGACGTGACTGCCGAAATTATTGGTTTGTTTGTAATAAGCAAAATAGAATATTTAATTGTCAAGTTTCCTCTGTTAAAAAACAAAATAAAAAGGAAAGCGGGTCGAATAGATCTTTTTTTATTGTACTGTTGAATAGAAATACAAAAATCTATTCATTTGACCAAGTCAAGTCATATTATTGTAGATTGAATGTGGTTGAAAATTTGTTTTCCTAGAGTTTTGAAAACAGTGGTTTATCAGTAGTATAAAACTATAATGTTAATACTTATTTAAGGTTACTAAATATAGTTTAAATTCATACTTATGAATTATGAATTATAAACTAAAAAGTCGTGTGCAATCGCGTAGCAGTTCGTAGCACTACTGCTACGCCGCGTAGCACCTTTACTTTTTACTAACAATAAGTTTAAAAATTCAACCAAATTAAAATTTTCGTACATAATTAATTAATTACACATTATGAAAACTTCTTAACGATATCAAATATAGGATATTTTTGTCCAATATAAAACCAGTTGCCTGTATAGGTCTTATTATTCAAGGTTATGGATTATTTTCTTAGTCCTCAGATTATCCGTAAAACTATGAGGCGCACACAGGTTTCCATATCGGATCCTCGAGCAATTGATCCGCTAGGTCATAGCTTTTTGCTTGTTACGTCACAAGACTTAAACATAAGCAATGATTAAATAATGAAAACCCTTAAAATTAAGCCAAAAACAACTTAGACTGATATGATTTTTACACCATATTGTTATTATTATCTTTAACAAAAGTTTTTTTTAACTTCAACAATCAACTTACCCAAAGGTGGTTTTCCTCTAACCCCCTCTGATAGAATAACGCCGAAGGGGGTTTTTTCATTATTATCACTAAAGGTGCTCACCCATCTGCTCGGTCGGGATATGGCCTTCGCAATTTACCAAATCAATACGTACAAATACTTATTTTGTGTAACAACAAACAACCCGGTTGATTGGACTTTTGACCTCCGAGAAGCATTTTCACCTCTATCGGCCTCGATTATCGATACTACATCGGTTTGCGATGGTGTCATAAAATACGGATTATTCCTAATTGGTTGTGAGTTGTTGGGATGTACAAAAATTCTTATCGAAGTATAATATAACGATTATACATATCAAGGCCAATCTATTTTACAATTTATATGTTTCTTTTTGCCAATATGCTAATGCATAATGAGGAATACCACCTGAAGTCTTATCGTTTATAAATACAAAACAAGGAACAAAGTTTATTCAAGTTTCAAGGAAGTTCTTTCTCATTTCTTCTCCTCCATGACATAGTTTATCATGTCCATGCTGAAATGGTGGTAGATTAAAAAAAATACGCGTGTCAGTGATACCTTTATGAAAAAATATATTTTGATTTGATTTGATTTTACTTTATTTGATTAAAAAAGAAACGACACTAACTCCAATAGGAAGTATGTTGTTGTAATATAATGATATTAATCTTTATCACTTCATAGGGTGCTATAGATACCTGTGCCAGCCTTTACTTTTCCGTTGGCCTCATTGACATAATATATTTTAAAAATTATCTTCCTAATATTTTTAATACTGGAAAACTATTTTTTTTAATATTACTTGCATGTGAACGTATGACTGTTAGGCTTTGAAAGTCTTTCGCTCTTTTAAATTCATAATAAAAATGTAAATCTGTTAATATTATAAATGTGAAAGTTTGTGAAGATGTCTGGATGTTTGGGTGTTTGTTCCTTAATCACGCCACAACTACTTAACTGATTTGGCTGTTTGGAATGGAGATAGTCTACTCACTGGATTAACACATAGACTACTTTTTATGCCGGAAAACTTTACGGTGCCCGCAGGATTTATAAAAAATCGATATCCAGGCGCGCGAAGCCACTGATATATAAATGTAAATTATTTATTAAAAAAAATTATTTCAAAACCACCGCAAGCGAAGCGACGGGTGAAGCCGCGGGTAAAAGCTAATAATTTGTAAATGTTTAATTTTATTGAGTGTACTGAATAGTTGGAGAAACACCTTTATATTTGACGACATTTAATGAATAATGAATAGATTGAGAACCCCTTACCTGGTGTTCGCTGTCTAGTCAATTGTTTACCCTACCGATTATGTAGCCTACTTCAGTTAGACCTCTGTGAAATAATATTGGTAACACTGAAATAACTCGCTGTAAATAATAAATGCTCGTTTTAAAGCTTGTTTTAAATAATAAATGGTAACACGTACATACACTAAGATTTCCTGTAATTCAGATGGAATGAATATAATTATCATAAATACCAAAGAATAGTGTACTTACTATTGAAGATTCATATTATTAGGCCTGAAAAGTGAGATTATTATTACTATGTATAATGATTAACAACCAGTTATTTGATTCATTTGCGTAGGATATAAAAAATTTGCTAATGATGTAAAAGTATAACTGACAACTGTATAACATATTGTGTATAACATATTGCGATGAATCGGATATAAATTGCGCATTAAGGAAAATACTTTTAACTAAACTTTACTCCATTAGAGTATGTTTCGACAAAAATAGGCAACATAACCTTTAAAATAATATTTAAACCATTAATTTTCACAAAGAATATAATGTGATGTTACCTCAGCCAAAAACACCTTTGAGAAATTATATGTAAGATGGTGTGGAAAATCTACCGAACATTCTGACCGATACCTTCAAGGGTAAAAGGCTTTCGCCTTTTACTTAGTTAGTGTTTAATTATGTTATTTTTGTCACCTACATCAGCTATCCTGATCTTCACGAATTTTGTTATTGGAAAAACTAACTCAGACCACTTAATATCAAGTGGACCGTCAGCTCTTTGCCTTATAAGAAAAAACAAAGTAAATTGCTTTGTTATTCTTAGAGAAAAAAACAGTTACGCCGTTTTGATATATTGCAAAGGGGTAATAACAAAACCTTGAATGGGGATTTATTACCGGCGAGCCTTCTGGGAGTAGTCTCATTGCCAACGAGTGAGGAATGGCTGCGAAGGGAAGTTCGCGATACTATTAAAGTTTACTACAAAAAACTAGCAGTGAAAAGAGGGCCAAGCTCCAAGTACACTCACAGTCAGCCTATCAGAATAATACTTATCAATCCTAAACTCTACAAGCTGCTCTTTCTTTCCATAACTTTAATTCTATATCTGTTTCATGAGGTCACTGTTGTTTTACTTTTATTCATTAACACTTTATCTTTTGATGTGAAATTTAATTTTGCATCAAATATCGAAGTTGATTTCGGCATTTCTTATATTCAAGACATATCGCTGTACTATTTTCATGCTTCCATCTGTAAAGGAAGTGCTTTGTAATATTGATATAATCAGTAATTGTAATGTCAAATTGGCTAGTTAACACCCTCTTACTCGATTCATCCGTCAAACGACTCGTCGTGATCTATAGCTGAGGCTTGAGAAACAGTTCTTCCATTCTTCTCTTTTCTTCCTTGGCTAGCAATGCATCTGTAGGTTACAGAAGTAAATAAGTCCAAAGGTATAATAGTTTATTTACAGAGAAAATTATAATAAATAAACAGCAAGAAAAAAGGAATAAAAGCAGGCTCGCTGGACTTGACGTAGCCCACAACCGTGCGCTCATTTCATACAAGTTTATTTAGAAAATAACCCTGTTGTTGTTGTTGTAGCCATGTTGAAAATGATACTGCCGGTGTTGCTTCCAAGGTTCTATTCTCGGCTAGAAAAGATGTTCGTGACAGATTATTTATTTTGCTCTCAAGTTTTTGGCGGTTGCTGATGATATTTGATGTGTGAGTGTGTTTGTGTGTGTGACATTTGTGTTTGTTTGTGTATGAGTCATTGAACTTAGCAGTCTATTATACATCATACCATAATCACAAGTTACTCGTATTATTGTAATGAGTTCAACCATGTAAACTGTCTGAAGTATTAAAAAAATATCAAGCTCCAATTTTTTATGCATTTTATGCATTGAGGTACTCATAATTCTTTATTTTCTCCCGAGTTGAATCCAAACGTGGTCTGCGTATAAAACTAACGTTCAACGTTCGCAACCCACATATGAAAGGTATAAAGATACTGCTCGTATACACACGTATTCATAATTGTATTAGAAATGTTCTTAACCATGAGTGGTTGACCTTTCGCCCTTACATCGAAAGCGAAATATACAGCGCCATAAAACAGTACAATATGGAATCATAAGAAAATATCCCATTATTTTCTCACTAAAGTGGTGTTATTTCGCTAAGAATAGCCCCGTAATGGGGTCCTTTTAATGCACAATTTATAGGGTACTAACTTCTCGTGAACTTGTCAATAATTGGGCACGGCATCCATTAAATAAAAGAAAAACGATTGTTATAAATAAATGATTACAAACATCTCAAGTCATACTGTACCGATACTGATAGTAATATATCCATGCATTGATTTTATTCATTATAATTATTTTAGTTATTATTTTTTTTTCTATTTATTTATAATATTTATTTGATAGCACTACTTTGAGGAGCTTTTTTTCTACAGTTCCCTTTACCGACTACTAAATTATTTCCCTCACGCCCAAGGTTCGCGTAGTTTGGGTGCATTCAAATGCAAAACTGATTTTATTAAACTAATAGTACTAGTAATAAATAAGTTTGTTTTATTAGAAAAAAGTTCCTTATTGCTCATTACGAATGAGAGTTACAATGAATAAAATTAGTATTGAACGTCATATTTTTTTTGGATATTGGTTACATTACAATGTGTCTGCGTATGTGTATGACAACGGAACCCTAAAAACTGAAATATTAACTCGTTCCTACTTCCCATCTTACTAATATTGTAAATGTGGATATAAATTTGAATATATTGTAAATGTGTAATATTGTTTAAGCTATTTTTTATCCAGGAAAACGCGAGAAAAGCCACGGGCACAGCGCTAGTTACATATATTGCAATTTAAGGACTATTAACATAAATGATATTGATATATGCATGATATTAATATACATAACATTACCTGATAATTAAGTGACCTAGCCTATCAGACTACATTTACGAATTTCACGCGACCTGTTGTTATGTCAAAACAATGTCATCCTTGGGGATCGTATTTCATTCTTAGTATCCCCAACTAATGGCAATCAGAAATCACTTATTGTACCAATATTGTCAACAGACGAGCCCCAAATCGACGCCGCCCCCGCGCGTTATTAATTTGTATGTCTACCTTTTTTACTTGAAGTTAGTCTTTTTGTGTAATAGATATAGGTCTAACGCCCAAGTCAAAATTACTAAGAGTTACTTAAATCGCTCCTTAGTACAGAATTTGTACGGTGATTCTTTACTAAGAAGCGATTAAAGTAAACGTAAGTGACTCTGAGTTGGGGCGTAAGATCCTAAATTAAGTGGTGGACCTTTCATTCTTTTTCCAGGTGAAATATAGAAACGTGGCCCAGGGGTTTTCTTATATTTATTTATTTATTTATTAAGGTTCACCAACAGTTTCTACATGAATAACAATGGTACAAAACAAAATGTCTTATGCTACATGCGAAACCAATGACAGCTTAGTGACAGCTTTCACCAAAATAAAGTATGAAGTGTGGGTAACAAAACATTAAATCTTCGAGTAGGTACATACAAAAACAAATACAAGAATAAGAACGCGGTCTTTAGAAAATCGACTATTATTTAATGTAGTGATACATTTTTAACTAAGCTTTTATAGTTTTAGTTAGTTAGTTAGTTTAGTTAGTTATATACTTAAACTTTGACAGTACAGTCCATTATGAAAACTTTTTTATGGAAATGGCGACAAACTAGCTGACCACCTGATCCACCTGATGGTAAGTGGCTATCGTCATCGCCAGGACATCAGCAACACTAAAGACAAGACTGTTCAATTTTTTACATCCAAACGGGTTCAGCAAAGGTTATGGTACAAAGGTCATATAAAGGATGATTTTATAGATTAGGTCACACTCCAATAGAAAATTTCACGTGTTCGAATGTGACTCTTTGTTAAAATTATAAGGGTTCAAAGGTATACAACAATAACATTATGAATGAATAGGCGTGAAGTGACTGACACGCTTCAGTAAGCTAAGAGGACGGTTACACTGGTCATAGTCACCTTTTAGTGGAAAGAGCTTCTTCTAGTATGAAATATTTGATTACAAAAAAAACATTTAATATAACTAACTTTTGCCCGCAGCTTCGCCCGTGGTACGAATAGAGTAGTTTCGAAATGAAATTTTTAATTAATTAATTTAGATTTATAGAACCACATAAAAATAAAGTCCACCTTTATTTAGAATAATGGATTAGGATACATAATATAACATATTAGATGATGTCCGTGACTTCGCGCGCGTAAATATCATTTTCACAAATCCCGCGAGAGCCCTGAACTTTTCTGGGATAAAAATTAAACTATGTGTTAATCAACAACACATAGTTTACTTTTTACAGGAACAAACATCCAAACATCTTCATAAACTTTCACATTTGTAATATTAAAAGAGGATAATATAAAAATAAAAAGGTGTGTGTGCGATTCACACACGATAGAAGTGAAACTAAACAAGATATAAAAAACCCCTCGACAACAACACGTAAATTATTAAGTGCCATCTAGCAGCCGTCTTACACAAAATTACTGTAGCGCGCCATCTAGCGACTAACTAAGAAACAACAATCGGTCGGTCGATCGACAGATATTAAATAAGCAAGCTAAAATGAAATTCTTATTTTTTGTTGATAAATTCTTTGAAAATATTTAAAAGAGCATTTGAAAGTATCTAAAAACAGTATAAAAATAAAACTAAAAAAAAATACTGAGGGACGCGAACCTGCGCATCAGGTATTGTGTATCTACGTCCTGACCATTGAGCTACGGAGAAGTTAGATTCAACGACGAAATTAGCAGTTATATTATATGCATGCTTGCCGAGTATATTTCTGTCTCATTCTTTCCTACACATTTTTGTATTTGTGTCTCTTACCTGTCGTTTTTTCCGTTGCATCCGGTTTGAAATCACAACGATTCTAAAGAAGTTTCACTTCAAAAGATAACTTTAATCTACTCTACTGGTTGAGATTTTTCGATATACTCGTAGACCATAGACCTCAGCAACACCAAAGGCTTGGCCGATGCTTTGCCGACCAAGAAAGAAAAAAGAGAAAGAAATAAATCTGGTAAAAAGAGAGAAAAACAAAGAAAAGTGACAGTTTCGCTGGCAAATACGACACTCGACGTTATGAAGTGCAGCAAAACTATCAGAGATGAATTCGGTAATAATTTACCACAATGTGACCGTTCAGCTCATTGACTAGGCTCAATCTTATCAAATCTCTTCACAAACCATAAGAATTTTAGCCACATCCAAGTACAAACCGTGTTCAAATAACTTAACCTGCTCAATTACAATGCGCTTCGTCTCTCTATGTTAGGATTGATAAATACAGCCAGACAAAAGCCTATTCCTCATAAATTAGCTTAAATTTGTTCTCTCGCTCGATTACAACTAGGCGTCGCCCGCGTGACCACTTTTAAACCTGATTACACGAACACTAGTTTTATTATAATCCTAATTCACTTTAACGCAAGATTCAGGTTAGTATAACATTTCTAATTGAGTAGAAAGCTTTATTTATTAGACATAGTCATTATTTATCTAGGCGGCGTGACCCATGAATACGACACTATTCATAGTTTGTACGGTAAGTTCTGTAAAAGCATTAAGATTAGATACACGAATGCTTTGTTTTGAATACATTTTTATATCAATGTCTTAGTCAACGGTTGTTGCTCAGATATGAAACCTATAAATGCTGGCGTTCCCCAAGGGTCTGTGTTATCTCCTACGCTATTCATTCTGCATATCAATGACATGCTGCAGCATACGAGTGGCATTTTGGCAATTTGACAAACCTCTAAAAATGCGTAACGCAAATCGTAACATAAATTAAAAAAATTAAGAACCTCGACACTTTTATTTACACTAATCACAGCTAACCATAACCACCTCGATCACGTTAGCTTTCAAACACAATGCATCCTCTATGCAGCTGCACCTAATTGGTCCACTCGCATAGAAGCTATGATGCCACAAACAGACACGTCAAACTTATCACCTTTCTTTTAGCGGGGATTAAAAAATGAACTAATTTGAACAGTCCACCATCAAAGTCATGAAAGCAAGTCTGACGGGAGGGGCGCGGGGCACAATTGAACGGCGTTCCCGAATCTCCCACAGCGTTAGGGGACGTTAAATATACGAGTACATGCCACCTGCACGGTAATTAAGTATATCATTTGTTATAATATTTTTTTGTGATAATATTGCCGAGTTTAGTGAACATTGAAGAATTTAGTGAAAATTAAATTTTCCGAACATTAAAGACCATATCACAGTTATTACCCGGCGATAATAGGTACTCTCTTCATAAAATGACTCAAACTCAAGTAAATTTCTTTATAATTGATTATTAAAAAAAGAATATCCCAATATTAAATTAATAGAACGATTTTTGTAATTTATATATGAACTATAAAAACCATGAGTACCTTCAAAAATATCGACGCTCGAAAGGAAACATTGACCAAGCGAATTGAGCTAACGTTACAGGAGAGCAGCTTAAAGTTGAATTTTTAAAAAAGTTGTTGTATATTCCACAATAAAGATGATAAAATAAGGATTCCAAAACAGTAAGGATAATGTCGGTAGGAGGATTACAAAAAATATATGATTTTTTTCTATCAATTCCAACTTTAAATCACTCTTCTATAAAGTTAGCTCAATGTCACTTAGAGAATTTTTCCTTTCAAGCGTCGATATATTAAAATAGATTTTTGTCATCACATCCATATTGCATCGGACGTTTCAAAAACAATTTAAAAATTTAAAAAAAGGAATTGAATAGACGTATCAAAGATGGTCACTTGATTACTGCCAGATTGAATTTGCGGTTCACTGGTTGGCAGCCGCTGACGTAAATAGAATGCACTGGTGTGGACCAGGCTTTGGAAATGTATTGTAAGTTATGTGTGTATAATACGTCGTATAAAGATTTAAGGGTCGGTCCTGTAATGGAAATCGAACAATACCTTTTGTAGGTAACAACGGTCGCCTATGAAATAGCATACTTAAATATAATGGCCTTATTGAAAACGAGGAGCCATCGCTTCGCTTCGGAAAACTTCACTATCAACTCGAAAAATTGTTTAGACGGGATTTTTGAAATTAACATTCTATTAAGCTGTTGAAATAAAACATGATCATGAGAGAATTTCCTTTTCGTTTCTTGTAGCATATCTACAATGCCATCGAAACAGTTACCTATAATATTGTCTTATGATACTTACGGTAATATACCTAATGGATAACCTCACTTAAAGGTCTAAAAGGTCAGATAACAATGAGCTACAAGAATCCTTACATTAGAACTCATATACAGAAGTAAAATAATATTTTGGTCAACCCATAGAATCTCGAGTTAAAATGCTACGAATAAGTTTATAAAACAAACCATCAAATACGAAAAGTCCCGGTAATCTGCAGCTTAAATCAACTCGGGAAAACATTTTATTAAAATGAGGATAACGAGCAACTAAAAGCCAGTCTTTTGATTTTAATTCACCAAATTAAAATCTTCTTATCTGCTCTTTGTCTCTGAGATTTCCTACACACTAATTAAAACTAGTGGCGCTGGCGGTCGATGCATATCACTAGTGGAAGTAGTGGATGGATCCAGAGCTAGGACGCTAACTGAAACCCTAATAAACGTGACATAATTTTAATAAGGCTTATTTGAATATCTTCGATTTGATATATTGATATAATTATAAAGACCACCATATATTACCATGGTGACCCTCACAAAAATAATTACAAGAAACACGTAAGTCGTTAGGTTTGTTTCAAATTAACACAATTATTTGGATGTCCGTCAATTTCGATTATTTTGGATGTGACTCCTATACAACCTATATCGTACGGTCGTCAGCGTGATTTAGAAATAAGAATAGCTCCATCTAGTGTACGACGATGAAAAAATATACTGCATCCACTGCCGTCACTAAATTATAATATGATTGAAACTAACTTTGCTTCTCTTTTGTTCCCAGATGGATTCCGAAATTAAACTATAAAATATAATTAAAATTTAAACATAATTAAACATAATTAAACATAATTAAACAATAAACATAATTAGTTTTGACATTAAATGATTATTTATATTTAAATTATCTTCATTATGTGTCTTCCTCGGCCTTATTAGCCGCCATGCGAGGCTCGCCAGAGATAAGTTTTCTGTGTATCCATGGATCTGTAGATACATCTGTCTGTGGTATCATAGCTCCCAAACGGATGAACTGATTCTGATCTAGTTTTTTTGTCTGTAAGGACTTAATTGGATGTTCTTAACTATATTTATTGTAAATAAAACAGACGGGGGTTTTTAATTATTTTTTTAATTACACACATAGATAAAAAACAGTATTAGTTTTTTTACCGAATAGGACTCGTCTATAATCTAACATTTTAACAAAAAAAAAACCGACTTCAAATGAAGTACATCCAATAAAAAAAAGAATCATCGAAATCGGTTGGCGTGACATTGAGTTATTCGACCATTTATCGCACACATACTATGCAAATTTAAAAAACAGTCGAATTGAGAAGCTCCTCCTATTTTTGAAGTCGGTTAAAAAACGGAGTATAGTGCGAAACCCTTTTTGCTTAAAGCAAAATTCTAGTCGAGATACTCGCACGTGATCTCAGGTTTTCATAAAGGTCAAAGGGCCCGGGTTTGCACAGGTTGCAAACAATGACAACACAACGGAAAGCGACGTGTGCCTTCGCTTTGTGTTTCCATTGTTTCTTTGAAATAAAAGCAAACGTTGCGGTGATATAAATGACGTTGGTTCTAAGCCGAGTTTCACTTTACACTTAGAATGTAGTTTCTTAAGGTCTTTCTCGCTTTTCTATCCAACAGTACAGTAAAACAATTATACAGGTAACTTATAATAGCTGGGTACCTATACTCTACTTATGTAGTACGTACGTAGCGTAGGAAAACTGTAATAAAACACCTGCTTCATATCGTAGGTACTTAAATTAGCACGAATTGGAAAAACGGCAAAATCATTAAAAATAACATAATACTGAAACATTATTTGTATTAAATGCAACAAAATCAAGTTGGGACGTTGCAAAAAAAAGTTGGGACTGTGGTGTTAACCATTAAGGAGTTCCCTCGGCTGGAGCCATACCTGGTGTAATATCAGGTCAAGCTTGTCATAAAATACATTGTCATCAGAGCTAAAGCAATGTGTAAAATTTCAACTCCTTAGGATAAGTGGGAGTAGGTCTAATTATTCTTGCAAGATTTGGCCCAAACAGTGCAAGCTAAATAAAACCGGTTATTATTATTATACTTATTTTACCTGTACCGTTACACATCGGTAAAAAATAATTTATTTTTATACATTTACCTAATAAATAAACCTGGATAAGCATTTTCTTTAAAACTGGAAACTGGTGGTGAAATGTTTCCAGTTTTTAAATTGAATTTTCAATTCGAATTGAGTCCGAGCAAGGTAGTTTCATAAAGATGTAGGTACTCGAAGAATATGTAGTAGGTTCTCCTTATTTAAAAATGCTTCTGCAGACTACGTAAACTAAATTGAAATAGTCATTTTATCTTGTAACTCCTGTAATGTCCAAGTATTGTCACAACAATCGCTACAAATGAAGCGGTCGATATAAAGTCTATTATTTCCAATAGGTTCCTACCTACGTTCGACCGGAGAAGGCCGCGTTGTTCAATTTTGCGAAATTATTATCAATGACATTCTGTGTGTACAGCCGGCATAAACAGCACTCTATCATGTAATAGGGCTGTGACGATACAGTTTCAAGTATTCCATTTACCATAAGGTAGGACTGTAGTTAAGCATTAACTTATTAATATTCAAGGATGTAGCTACGGCCGTATTAGATATATTATTATTAGTTATAAGGGGCCGCGAACAGAAGCTCCCTCTAAGTACCAACAAAGAGTCCTTTTATCGACCTCCAGGAAATTGGCACCGCAGTCCGCACTTTGAAGTTAAAAATATTTTGAAGGTTATTCCAGGTTGTTCTAGGTTTGTTCTACATTGTGTACATGTAGGTACATGTGTTTGTTCTACATACGGCATAGGGCGGAGAATGAAACTTTCAAAGAAAATCTAAAAAACGCGATTTTTCAGCTAGCACCGTAATTTCAAGGTATCGCGATTCGGGCGGTTGTTCTAGGTTTGTTATACATATATTGTTCCAAAATATCGCGTTCGAAAAAAAATTATTTACCACAAATTTCGCTAAAATAAACAATCAAAAACATAGCCCTCCTCCCTGCCGCAGTGGATATCAAAGTCCTGACTGACTGTCAACACCCAATCTAGTCTTTCAAAGATTTATTTTATAAAAAATATAGACAAGTGATAAGACAATCAGAATTTCGAAAATGAAATGAAAATGCAATGAAGGACTTTGGATTTTAATTTCCTTTATTTCCAAACCTGTTATTATTGAAATATTGACTTCAAATTTCGCTTAATAATGTTTACAGGTTAGGGAACATACCAAAACCACGTGCCTCATTTAGGGGGGGGAGGGGGGTCTTCAAAACACCACGATTGGTCACAGAGGGGAGGGGGGGGTTTAGGTTTTTGTCACGTAGTCAATATTTTAGCAACCATTGCGCCACAAAGTCGTCAAATATAAGCAAAATTATTATTTTTTAACTCTGTTTTTGCAAAAAAGTATTGAAAACCGGATTTATCAATTACCACGTGAAAACTAGGGGGGAGGGGGGGGGTCTTCTCATATACTACGGATGGTCACGAAGGGGGGGGAGGGGGGTAAAAAGTTGGAAAAAATGGGTTACGTGGTTTTGGTATGTTCCCTTAAGTATCATCATTGCTAAATATAATAAGTAGATATAAATATTTATTTTGTTATAAAAGTACATATTTCTAGAAAATACTGACACAATACCAAAATGCTAATTTAATTCGTTTATTACCAGAATCGTACAAAAGGCGAAAGGCCCGTTAAATTAACAAAGCGGCACAAAGATATTATTACGGTTTCAATTCGTACCTTAATGGCATTTACAACCAAAAGTGACAATCGAAAGGGGTGGTTTATTTATTAGGAGGCCTGCTAGATGGCAAGATTTAATTTAATTTATTATTTTTATAGTAACTCTGACACTTTATATCCTTTCGCTGCTTTTCGCACATTGAGAAAGGACCTTCTTACAGGAAAAGTCTTTGATGGACTAAACGCTTAGTCATGACATGATAATATCATATAAGACATTAGCGCGTTCACCGCGTTCAAACAAACAAACAAACAAAAAATTGTTCAGCTTCAGGGCTTTATTTATTATTGTACCTATTTTATAATAATTTGTCTAAATTATAATTTTTGTATGTTTTCAACAATAGATAAAATTATACCTAGGTAGGTACTTAATTATTTTACTTATCCAAAGTTTTTATCTGATCAGTAGTTAGTTACATATGACATACAACTTTTTGTTTAATTTTATAATACTCTAAATACTTACTTAATTTTCCTAAATTATGTTCTCAATTACTTACCCTCTGTGAGTTTTAAATAAATGTCAAGATCTGGGTTTTCAAGTATTTATTGTTTCCCTGTTAATACATAAACTGGTAATAAGATGAACGTTCAGAACCGAATCTTTATTACTGAAAGAAGAGCCTGGACGCGTGGGAAGTACAGAAGTAAACATTTTATTACTCGCTGTAAAGTTAACCATAAAATTTATGGCCTGAATTTTGAAGGTGCGTAGGCCTTCACAACTAATTGATATATTAACAAACAAGGACGGCAGATAATCTATTGATTAATCTATTGATTAAATCTGCCGTCCTTGTTTGCCGTATACCGAATATTACCGATTACCGTATTCGGTAATGCAACGATTCTACTTGTCGCTACCATTAAATTAGTTGTTCAGGTGACTATAGGTAGGTAGGTATGAAAATTTCCGACACTTGGGTTGGCCACCTCACCCTCCACCATTCCGCACTGGAGCAGCGTGGTGGAGTATGCTCAAGGTCTCCTCGAGAGGAAAGACCCGTGCTCAGTATTGTCATTAATGGGATGAAGCCTTATTCAATTCACAAAAACAGATCAAGGATCTTGGATGAAATATTATGGCAAACCTCAGATTTATCTGAGTGGCAAACAGACGTTTTAATAACCTGAATCGAATAAAAGGATACCTATTTTTCACAGCGGAAAATAGTTTCCATGGGATATTTGATATGGAACTCATCTTAATAGACTGGTTTAAATAATAAAAAAAATAAAACTCTTTTCGACTAGTTTAATTAATTATATACTTAATATCCGGATGACCGAGCTTTGCTCGGTTTAGTGTTGCTTAACAACGCCATTTACTGAAGTAGCTTTAGTATTGCTACTTGCCAATAGATGTCAGGAAGAGTATTTTTTTTATAGCCTGAAGGGCAGACGAAAAAGCAGACGGGCCACCTGATGGTAAGTGGTTACCGTCGCCTATGGACATGAGCAATACCAGAGGAATCGCCTATGCAACGCCGGCATATGTACCTATGTATGTACCTATTAGCAATTAGCACATACAAATTGCAATTGTTACTAACAAATTAAGATGAAAAAAGATAGCATTTACGTTTTGGTTAATAATTCAAAAATTATCAATATCTAAGATGTTTTAAAAAAGGATTCTTAAAGAGGAGGATATTTACAAAAATATATCGCTATTTTTGTAGCTCTATCTCCATTATTTATTATTTTAATTTAACCCCGAAATAGGTCTGCACCAATCCTGGATTTGTCAATAGGCCGTATAGGCCTACACTCAAAAAAAATATATATAAATCCGGCACTGGTCTGTGCGCCTCATTTACACTGCTGAAACCGGCACTGGCCAAAGGCATCACCACCACCAATGTATTGCTGGCCAAGAACGAAGAGAGAAGAGACAAGGAAACAAGTTGCTCTCAAGCCCCCAGCCGAAACACCAACTCGTTTGGCAAGCTGACTCCAGCAAAAGACTAGCCTGTAGCCAGGCAGGTTTCACGGAAAGATGGTTGGAAAGATGATTATTTTCACGAAAATACTAGCCATTAGATACTAATGTTAATGACTTAATAAATAAATAAATAACGCCTCACACTCATAGCCTCACACTAGGATTCCCTGTGTCGTGGGTGCCATGGACAACATACAAGACAAGGACACTCACACCCAGACCGAGAACAGAAATTCAATCTCATTCACCGCCTCGCTGGGAATCGAACCCAGGACCCTTGGCGCGGCGATCCGACATGGTAACCATTGCGCCACGCGAGTCGTCATAATAGGTAATATTGATAATAATAATTATGTGCTTACGCGAAGCCCTACGCTCTCTCCTGTCGCTTCTTGCAACCCTGGTCACCCGGCATGAAATTTAAAACTTTTAATTAGGTACGTACTCGTATTAATCAAAATCGAGATCCTAAAGTCTTGAAGTATCTTAATTACTCAAATTATAGAGGGCTAGTTAAGGTTTATTATTTAGCAAAAACGAAATTATGCTAACTTTGCATTTTTTATTGTATCTATCGCAACTCTCAAAATATTTCTTTAAAGGTCAACAACTTTGGCCTGGGATCTCCTCAAAATGAGTTTTTATTGGCCGAACCTAATGTAATTATTACTTTAACTTGGTTGTGAATTTCGCTTACTGATGGACTTGGGTGTTTTTACTTTCTTTATTAATCACCCTGAATTACAATGCAAATTGGCCCAAACTTTTTGGACAACTTTTAAAATTTAGGGGTATTAGATTTGTATTAGATACATTTTAGTGCGTATGAGAAAGAACATAATATTAGTGTTGCCAAGTCAGTGAACCAAGAAGTGGCTAAAACACTTTTAAAAAGTGGCTAGAATGTCAAAATTTCGTACCCTTTAAAGTGGCTAAAAGTGGCTAAAAATTTTTTACCTTCTTTTTGGACCGAAAGATAAAAGAACACTATCAAAAAATTATTTAAAAAAAAAATCGAACATGGAAACATAATTACTTGTATATCAGGTGGGATTGTGGTCAAGCATTAACTTATTTGTGTAAAAAAAAATTAAATCAGTGGTTATTAAAAGATGTTGAAGGTTCTGGTTCCGCTACCAGGAAAGAATATTTTTCTTTTTTACTGATTTGATTTAGAACTTCCGCCGGTATTTTGTAGGAAGCACAAGTTTGGTTAGTTTTATTTATATAGTTCTTTATTATTAATATAGAATTAAGTGTGTCTACACTCATTTTATTTCTACGCTTTGTCTTTACCACACTCATCATACTGTATAATCTTCCTACTTCAGCATTTGAGTGTGTTAAAGATAAAGCCAAATCACTTAAAATCGCCGAGTCGCCGGCGCCGCCCGTTCGACGTTCGGTAAGGTAGGTATTTCCCGACTTTCCCGTATGTTTAAGTTACTCTATGGTTATTAATTCCTGCACAAACAAGATGCCATAGACAATGTTCGTTCAGAAATAATAATATGTTAGGAAATAATAATATGTCACATAGAGTGACACTGTAAGGGCCACTAAATTAGGTTAGGTTAAATGTCAATGTCAAGTAATTATTAGCTTGTCGAGTCAAATCTCAAAAGTTGCTAGAATTGTGGCTAAAATATTTAGCCAAGAATATTTGACATTTTTGGCTAAAGGAATCTTAAAAGTTGCCAGATCTAGCCAAAAAGTGGCTAACTTGGCAACACTGCATAATATAATTTGGTTATATTTTAAGTTCAGCCGTATCTACGATCCATGCAACTTGGTCGAAATATCGGTGTACAAAATATCGTTAATACCCGCATTATTGTAAAATGTGGTCACTCCACGATCAGTTTATCGAATCGGTATTTTATGGGGCTTTATGGTAGTACGCATAATGAAACTTGTGGAAAGACAACATTTTTCAGAAATGTTTTTTTTTTACTTAAAATAAGTTAATGCTTGACCATAATCCCACCTGATGGTAAGTGAAGATAATTTAATATCATATTATGGTCCAGGATGGTGAGCGCACTAACTTAATAAAAGTCTATTCACTCTTTTTTTGAAGTCATCCGCGTCATAGGTGGGTGTGGGAACGCAGACGCTGGCAAGCTATTCCAATTGATTCCAATCCTTCGCGGTTCGCATAATAAATGACGATGCAAACCGCCTCGTCCGTACCGGCGGGATGTTTCCCACGAAAGAGTGAATACCCGCCGTGCGTCGTGTCGTTCGATGGTGGAACGGGGAAGGGGGAATTAATTCAAATAATTCCTGTGCACACTCTCCAAAATGTGCCCTATGTTTCTATTATCATTTACTGAATAACAGATTTTCGAGCTTCTGCTTATTTAGGAATACTGAAAAGAGAACTTTGGTGTGAATAAAACATTTGTTGATTGCAAGACTCGCTGAGATCTTTACAATCAATCAAGCTCGAAGCCATCAATAATTTTTAAAAAGAAGTCCTGCTGAATGTAGTCAAAACTGGAAAGTATCGGAATAAATACCTAAAACACTAGACTGCTTATTATCAATAACTTATGCATCATTCTGCAGTTATAATAATTATATTTTATGATATATACCTCATAACCCGGCAGCTTGCGTCGAATCTAAGTGATCGACAAAATTAAGCAACAGCGGGCGCGGTCGGTAGTCGGATGGGTGACCGCTAGTGGCAAAAAATTCTTGAGCGTTTCCGTGCTTCGGAGGGCACGTAAAGCCATCGATCCCGGTTATCATAACAGTTGTTAAACCATGTCAGAGGCCCTCGGGCGGTTTGAAAACTTCCGACACTCGGGTAAGCCACTAACCCCTCCACCAATCTGTATTGATCAGCGTGGTGTATGCACTAGGCCTCCTCAAGAGAGACCCGTGCCTAGTAGTGGGCCATTAATGGGCTAAAGCCATGATCTATAGCTCCGAAGGTAGATTATTTTTCCAAGATAAGACTTCTTTTTTACACAGTACGGAACACAATAGGTGAATCCGGACCTACTCGTAATAGTGCTCCGACCAGAATGTAAAAAGCTCTAAAAGCTAAGTAAGCTACAAACTTCGAGAGCCGATTCCTTCTTTCTATTCTCTCCTTTCAACTGTTTTCTCGTGGACCCACTTTTCTTGGTCGGCAACATTTCGATTTCTCCATGGGCGACAATAAGCTCATTATGCGAAACTGTCCTTTTGCGAATAATCCATTATTCTTAAATTAAATAGACTCCATTATTTAGAAAAAAAGAGTTACAATAATCAAGGTAACGAAGCATTAAGTACTAAAATTATATTTAGAAATAAAAACTCATTTTATACGTTACATCTATTTATTTCAGCATAAAACCTTTTCATTGAATCAGTGGTATCATAACTTTATCATAATATGGAATTATCTCCATAGTCCATTCTTAGAAACTAATACTAAACTTAATTAGTACGAACTATTTCCCGTTGACATTTCACGACACTAGGAAATTAGTTACAAATCTTAGGTTTTATTTAAAAACCGCAAAACGCCGATCGAAGGCTAAAGTGTCACCACAATAGCATTTAATCAGGATCGACAGAATCTTACAACTAACATCCAAATGCAGACTTCAAAATTAGTAACATGAGTATATACAGTGTCATTATAATAGTGAATGATTAACTCCTGTTAATTTCTGAGAGAATACGATGCTGATTTAATTGAAAGTCTACATTACAATGTTTGTATCGTCATTCGAACATAAATGAACGAAAATTTTAATTCAGGATTCACGCATAATCAATACTTATATGAATAACATTTCTTTTAGATGTAAATCACATATTAAATGTGTTTAACTTCACAATCCACTACGCCTTTAACAAGTTGGAGACATTTCATTTCGCGACCGATTAGTCCAAATATATTGTCTTTGGAATGTTCTTTTGCAGAGCTTAATATTTGTGCCATACGATTTCATAATGCCAATAAAATATTGCTATCCTATAAGCAACACGGGAAATTTAAACTAGATATAATTAATTCCTTATTCCATAGTTCCTTTACACTTTAAGAGATATGAATAACAGGACATGCAACTACAACATACATTATTGCAACAATAATTTCAAATTACTAACATCTCCATAGAAATGTACTGAAAAACTTTTTGCAAAATACCTGTGCCTTAACAGTTTGTGAGTCAAATTATGAATCGCATAAAACGTGCTCATTTTGTGTGGCTTTTGTTAATTTAAATTCGTTTAAATCACACTCAATAAAACTCATAATGACTATCCCAGTGCCATAATTATTATTTGCACTTTTTTTAAAACGCTGACACACTCATACCCCCACAGTATGTTTCTACCTGTGTCGCGGGTGGCATTAACTACACATATAACACATCACAATAACACCCATGACCGGAGTACAAGTATTTATCTGTCACATAAATATCTGCCCTGCGGGGCCTATTATGAACTTTTATCAAATCATTCATGTTCCAGGCAATTCATTTATCGAGCTTTGAACGACATATGATTGGCTAAAAAGTGACCGCTTTCGTAGTACGAATTTGACGTTTACACTGGAACATGGCTGGAATTAAGAGTTCATAATAGACCGCCCGGCCGGCAATCAAACCCGGGACCCCTCGCTTCGCAGTCCGGGTCGTTACCAACTAGGCTACAAAGTCGTCTTTACTAATGTAAGAGACTAAAATATAACTGTCACGGCTATATGGTTTAATATTCTAAATCTTTAAAAATTAGTTCATTCATGTCTACATAATTATTAGCTGTATTTATTATAACTTCGTTGAACTGGGCACGATATTCATCGCATGGCACTTTTTGTTCTGTAATTCTCTTTAAACAAGTGTAAACATAAGGGACTATGCACAAAATGGTTTTAAACGAGTTAACAACCCACATTTTTCGTGAGCTCGTCCATTGCGCGTCTTTAACACGTTTTAGTAAATGGTATTCGCTTGTATCGATACGTTACACTTTAACGGCGTGTATATCATATCTACGCGTTTGTAGGAAGCATTATAATCGCGAGTTTACATTAGTTTAGTATCTATGCATCAGGTTGTAAGTCTCATGAACTACGTTCGTGTGCGTAGTGAGTGTACGTACAGGTGACGCCTTCTTTTTACGCATCAACTCGTTCAAACCATGTCAGCATAGCCCAAACTACGTGCATATAATATATATACCGGTGACGTCACGCAGCGGTCTAGTCTTGGGAGCCATTCATTAATTACGTAAGGGTCCCGCGGGGGAGGAGATTCTCAAAATCTCTACATGTCCTTACTTCGGGGGAGGTGGAGTTAAAGACATTCTTACATATTTAATGTCCAATCTAATTTTACACATTTAAATATAAGATTTTCAGCTCAGTAATTCTAAGTCTAGATAAAATCATACGTAAGAAGGTGGAGGGAGGGGGGTCCGTCAAATCTTACGTGTCCTTGGGGGTAGGGGGTCAAAAAAGAGCAATATGTCCCTTACATAATTAACACGTTGAGCGCCGCGTCAACCACCGCTGGCTGACACTGAAATTATATTTAGGCTGCGTCTGATACCGTGGCTGACATTGACATTGAAAAACAAAAACGAATTAATGAATGGCCCCTTGTCTCGTGTCTCGTGTCACGCGGCTAGTGTCTAGTGTCTCGATTCCCGCGCGTCGCGTCTGTGATCACGTTCGCGGTCGCGGTCGCGGTCTGCGGGCGGCGGGTCGCGGTCGCGTCGCTCGCGGTACCGCTCCTCGTAGTAGGGCGCGGCGGCGGCGCGGCTCTTGGTGCTGCTGGCGTCCGCCACCACCGCGTCCGATGTCGCCTCCGCTGGGGACTTGCGCGGTCTGGCGGGGGACAATTAGTGCTATAGTGTATACTGTGTAGTGTGTAGTGTGTACTAGTGATGGGCGATTGTTGACAAAAAAAGAATTAACAAAAAAATAACCGACTTCAAATGAAGTACATCCACTAAAAAAAGAATCGTCGAAATCGATTGGATATTGAGTTATTCGTCCATTTATCACGCACATACTTAATGCAAATTTAAGACTTATATGCTTTTGACATGGATGCCATTCTCAGATCTCGATCAAATTTATGTGGGACCACACGACAAGCACCGGCTTTCGATTAAAAAAAGAATTATCAAAATCGAATCACCCAGTCCAAAGTTCTGAGGTAACAAACATAAAAAAGATACAGTCGAATTGAGAAACTCCTCCTTTTTTGAAGTTGGTTAAAAACATTCGACTGAATCGAAAATTGCGCCATTGCGCATTCGATTGTCGATTCAGTAGTTCCTTGCGATGATTATTCGTATAACAATCGACAAACTCCTAACTACTTGATGCCTATATTTACTATCCACTGAATGTGAACATTCAGTGCGAAACGCTGAAACGCTCGGACGAAAAAAAAGGTCATCGGCAGTCAGAGTTGCCAATGCCGTCTAAAAATTTGCATTGGCAACTTTTTTCGTCCCATTGAATACAGCCCTCGATGACAATCGACTAACATTAATTGTTATCGACTTTTATCGACTAACCTGAACAATCGAGTAATTAAATTAATTTCGATTAATTTAAGTAATAATCGCCCATCGCTAGTGTATACAGTGAAGTGCTCTTCAACTAAATTTGTCAACTACCATCTTAAACTAAATAAGTGGATACTTATTTATATTTCAAAAACCATTTTATGGACATAATAACAGCGTTGTTATTAAGTTCATCAAAGGTAATAACGTTATATGTTACAAGATAATATAAAACATTACATTTAATATAACATTTTAATTTTTATACTCATATTTCAATGCTACCAACATTACGCCCAAGTGCAGATTTAGTTGAAGAGCACTGTACTTCTTAGTGATCAGTAATCAGTAATCATTCAGTAATCTTTTTGGCCGGGCCGAAGTTAACCACGAGTCAATGCGTAAAACGTAAAATAATGTATCTGCTGGGACAAAAGATGAGCACGAGTGAACGGAGTTGAGGTAAGGTATCTGCTACGATTAAGCTGATACATGATCAAGTTTACTTGTCAAGTTTACAGCGAACTTGATTCGGCATCCAGTGAACTTGACGGTATATGGCTATCTGGGTATATAGCTATCTCATGAAAACTGGATGCCGCATCAAGTCAAACTGTATCCATCCATCCATCCATCAGCCCTTGGAGGTCCACTGCTGGACATAGGCTTCCCCTAACTTGCGCCACTCTGACCGGTCCTGAGCCTTCTGAATCCAGCTGATGCCCGCTGTCTTCTTCAGGTCAAACTGCATACTTGACAAGTAAACTCTCTTGGCGCAGTTGTCCTAACTTCAGCCCGGACATTAAGTTTGGGGATTACTGTATTTACTATTGACTTACATGTTAAGAACAAAGCCAACACGCGCTAAAAATGTGATACTTTCATTGGTCCATCTCGTGTACGTTGTAAAAGAGAGAGAGAGAAAGGTATGGTAGGCAAATTTTGCTGGTATGAAGAACATTTATCTCAAATGTTCCGACAGGCGTCCTTTTGAAATTTGAATCCTTTTGAAATTGAATTCCTTATCCTTTTGAAAAAAAAACACCCTCATCTAGTTAGTCCTTTTCCTCCTGGAATAACCGCCATATTATTATAATTTTAGACAACTGCTGATAAATACATGCATATCTTTCTCAAAATAAATTACCTTTCTTCACGGCTGTGACCTCTATTATAATGGTCAGTGCGTTCCCTCTCGCGGGACCTGGAGCGATCGCGTTCGCGTTCACGGTAGTCTCTGTAATACCTGAAACAAGCAAACAAACATAAAATAATACAAAAAACAAACATCACGTAGCCACCAAAATCACGTCACAAATGGTCTCGACAGGCGATCAGGAAGATGAATGGTACGAGTATGACACACACGGAACGATTTATAACATCGATTACTTATTGTTATTGATTATATTATTGAGAAGAGAAATAATGCTACTCAAACACGAGTACCATTTTGTTTCGATCGTTGCATGTAACACTGATCAAGCGTTATCAGTTGAGGAACCTGTTATTTTCAGTGAGCTTGTAATATAGATGTTTCATCGATAATCATGAGAACGGTAAAGTTAAGCTGGCTATACACGATCAAGTGTACTGGACTTGATGCGGCATCCAGTTTGCATGAGATAACTATATAGCCGATAGCCATACCGTGACCTATACACCGTCAAGTTTACTGGATGCCGCGTTAATTCCGCTGCAAACTTGACAAGTATACTTGATCGTGTATGACCAGCAATAAATGCCTACTCAGCTATAAATAAAAACAGAGGATAGAAAACTGGTTCCAAATGATCAAACCAACCAATTCACACACTCCAACCAGTTTGGTTATAATCTGTTCCTATACAATAAGTAGCTATTTAGAGCTAGCATCAGAGATCGTTCCGTGTGCCATGTCACTACGACAAATAAGAAAGCCAAACCTTGCCTTCCAAGTGCCCCATTAGCAGAAATAAGGAATCTAGCTATAGAAGAAAAAACAAACACACCAAACTACCCATAAAAATAATAAAAAGAACATTTCTCGCACTTACATCAGCTTTAATCATGTAAGTATTTTATCAAAGCACGTAAATTTAAGTTATATTTACTGACTGCGGTACAATTAATTCGAGAACTGCCGATCTCCCATTTCTAAAGTCTTCTCCAACTTGTCAACACAAATACATGAGATACGTATCAATATTGGTTTGAGTTATAAGTATACTTCAAGAAGATGGCATAAACCCAAACTTGTACTTTGTACCGTCACTGTAATAAGTTGGTATCAGAGACCTACAAGTTCCGTCAAAAGTCCCATTTAACATACATCCTTAAAAAATAAGATTTGTTATTAAAATGCACTGACTGTTGTCTTATCTTATCGAAAAATAAAGGGAGGAAGGAATCTTTAAAATTGGCTACATTAGTATGTACAGTCAGCAAAAGAGTTATGTATGCAGGGCACGATATTTTAATCATCCATAATGTTCTAAATTACAGAATGTTTGCGTTATTATCGATGTTAAATGGATACCCACATATGTAAGGTATGGTTTCAACTTTGCTAATAACGTAAACAATCTTTAATATAAAACATTACGGTAAGTTTTTGTATCATGGCCTATACATAATTCTTCTGCTCGGTGTACTGGTTCGAGATGTTAATTTATCTTTATGGTTTATGCACAAAGACTCAGCCACTTACGCGTCACGGTCGCGTTCACGATCGCGGTCCCTCGACCTTTCCCTATACCTGCAAAATTATAAGCAAAATTAGGTAACCCCCAAATTTTAACTTAAAATTATGCTTTTGTCAAAAATTATAGTTATGTGATATTATTTAAATAAAAGAGAATTAGGAATTCGACTATAACGGCCTATAATTAACGGTCGCAATGCATTTTAACAACAAAACTCGACCAATTTATTTGATTAGTTATTTGCGTATACTTGTCCTGTATCTATAACTGCAACCTGTGCTAACTTGTTTTCTTGTATTTTCTTTCTAAAGAGAGAGTTATTTGTGTAAACAGCTTTATCTACTGAGCTACTTAACGAATCTGCTGTATATTCAATAGTATGTCAGCTAGCCGACCACTCGCGTGCGAAGACTTATGATAACCTATTTACCAACCTGTCTTACCTGTTTTTCCAGTCTTTTCTTTCTTGTGTTTCGAAGCTAATCTACTCATGTCACAGAAGACATAATAGTACATAATTGTACAGAAGACTCACTCCGCAAAATCATTTAAATAAATAGCGACTCTTTCTCCGACACAATAAAGTGTAATTCAGATCGCAGAGCGCTAATCGTCAACAGACGTTGACATCGAGACGTTGCCTCTCTTTCTAATCCTTATCTCTGACAACGTCAAGGTTGTCTTCTTTTTTGTGATGACATGTGTAATAGATTACAAATGTATGACACAGGCTGGCAGCCCTTTTGAAATTGCCCCGACACGTCGAACGCGGCATGTACTTGTAACATCATACCTGAAGTGCGGAGTGCGCCAGGCCTACTCATGTGCAGTACGGCCGACGTATCTTGGTGCGTCTGAACTTCGCGCAGAAGGCAGCGCAATAACGTAACTCAGCAATGCTCGGTACGCGGCGTATTATGTCTCGGTCACACGTTAGCATGTTCGTGTCGCCATCTCTGTCTTACATGCGCTAAAGTTCGCAAAACCTATGTTCAGACGCGCTAAAATACGTCGGCCGCAGTCAATGATATTATATACAAGATATGCCAATATGGCGCTGAAATTATGTCAGTCGAATTTAGACAAGTGTAGCGATTTTAATTCCGACAGTTGATAGCTGCCTCTAAGTGAGGCCGTCTAGTTGTCTTTTTCACTATTATGGTTTTAGTAGTGCCATCCCTTTTACATAATTTACCAATGTAGTGATCAGTGTAGTGAAACAAAAGATAAACGTGTGTGTGTTGTAGCTCGGTCGGAACAGGTTTTTTGGTTGATTTGTAAGGGCATAACGTATCTATAGTTTAATACATCGGCCGTAGTGTACGAATCTGTTCGTCCAACTCACCGATCCCGGTCATCGCGGTCCCGGCTGCGGTCCCGGTAGCGGCTGGCGGACCGCTCGCGGCGCCGCACCGCGCGGTGATGCGGCCGGGATTCCCGCTCTCTAGACCGCGAGCGTCGCCGCTCACCGCTGTACGACTTGGTCTCGACACCGTGCAGCGTGTCCTGGAGGGACGATATCAGGATCTTGCAGCGATCGTCGTGTGCCACCTGCGGATTGGACAGTAGATACATGTAGCTAAGATACGAGTAATATACGTTAGGTTAATAGAAAGAAAGAAATAAAGAAAGAAAAATCTTTATTTACGGTTTAAAACATTTATTTTCTCAAAAGATTTCACAAAAAATCACTTACTGAGAAATTACAGTTATAATAATACAATAAGTCATAAGCCAATTCAACGAACAACGTTAGTTAGATATGGAGGGTAAGTGTAACAAAATATTTGCAAGTGATCAGTTCAAGTTATAAAAACTGGAAGCGGCGTAAATGAATTGTTTTCTTAGCTTTTATTTACGGCTTTTCACCGCACAGAATCAGGAAAACAAACATAAACATCTTAAAAGAAATAGTGATGGGAATTATTGCTACTTTTATTTCACGATGACGTCGTGAAATTATTTATTTTTGTCACTGTTACATCACGCCTGATAAATCACAAACGCGTTATATTTATTAGTGACGATTATTTCACATTTTGTTCCGTCTGTTACATGTCGCATTGACTTGTCACTTGATTCACTTATTTACAGTGTTGCCAACTCGGTATCAGGTTTTTTAATTAATAGAGGTGAGCGCGAAAAAAATGGTCTTGACGCTCTACAAGATGATAATGGTAATTTTTTCGATATCATTCATTTAAAAAGACAAATTGTAATTTCGAGGAACTAGTAAATGGGTTATGGGAAACTATGACCTGCCATTCAGATTACTATTATTGTTATTTCGAATACGGCGAAACAGCCTTATCATACATAAATGCGTCGGTTCCGAGACAAAAGATCCATAGACATCTCACCTTGCTCTGCTTGATGAGCGATATGGCAGTGACGAGCGTCTCTATCGCCGACGCGTACTCCCCGGCGGCCGCGTCGCTGACGGCGCGCGCGATCGCACTCGACGAGACGGTGCGATTACGGCTCATCACCTCCTCGAACTCCGCTTCACTGATTCATTCATTTTAACTCATTTATTAAAAGGTCGCCAACATTCAATTAACCGTTACAAAGTCCATGGACATTGAACAAAATCAAACAGTTTGGACCCCGCATAACCTCTATGGGAATTGGCTCTCGGCTAATTTAGCTAAAATTTTGCACAAAGGTAGCTTTCATCATGCTGATCAAAAGTCTCAATGGGCGCAACCCCCCAAAATCAAACCCAGACCCACCACTCCCCCCAAACACCAAATGGCGTAAACAAGTCGGGTATCACCCAACACCTTGCCTTCATATGCATATGTCCCTTATGCATTCCATCATAATGTGCTTTGGGGAGTATTTTGAGATTTGGGGGGGAGGAGTGGTGGGTCTGGGTTTGATTTTGAGGGGTTACGCCCATTGAGACTTTTTATCAGCATGATGAAAGCTACCTCTGTGCAAAATTTCAGCTAATTTAGCCGCGAGCCAATTTCTATAGACATTTTGTGGGCTCCTTTTAACTACAAACATAACCTATACCTGATCACCGGGATGGGCGCGTGAGCCGCGTGCGGTGCGTGCGGCGCGTGCGGCGCGTGCGTCGGATGCGGCGCGTGCGGCCCCAGCGGCGGCGGGTGGTGAGCAGGGCGGGCCTCCGCGCCTGTTGGGTAGCTCTGCAACAAATATTTGCTAAGTAAGGTACACTATGGTACAGTACGGTCGACGTATCTTGGCGCGTCTGAACATAGGCTTTGCGAACTTTAGCGCATGTAAGACAGAGATAGCGATACGAACATGCTAACGTGTGACCGAGACATAATACGCCGCTTACCGAGCATTGCCGAATTATGTTACTGCGCAGCCTTCTGCGCGAAGTTCAAAATACTTCTGAATGTGTCTAAAAGTGGGATGTTTCTTTTTTATAAGAAAGATGGACCCCATAAAAGTTAAAACCCCATGAGTGTTATGGATTAATTACACTTGCTTTCAAACCTTAACAGCAACAATTAAATAACAACAATGAAAACTAACTGCCCTAGTGACAATAAGCTATGCTACCATTATAAAACCAGTAAAAATCATAGATAATATTCACCTGAGGCGGTCGTCCGTACGGCGGTTGCCTAGGCCCTTGGGCTGGGGGCGGAGCGCCGTGTGCAGGATGACCGTACGGTGCTCCGGGACCTGTTATACAAAGATACATATGAAGGTAAATATACGTTTAACTCGATCGCTTTTTCTATGTATTGGGACAGCACAGAATATAGAATAATACTTAAATATGTAAAATAATATAATAAAATAGGACTAATATGGGAATATGTTTGTACGAAACGCGCGGGTCGCCTATAGACACGATCAACCTCTTATTTTAATATCAACTTGGTACATAATTAATCATGATCATGGTCATTGATAAGATTGACTGTGTAACATCAGCTTTCACCTATCTGTACTTCAATAGAGGTTGTAATAACCCTGTCATACAAGTGTCCTAACGCTTTAAGAATGATACAGTTACCGTGTAAAAAATGGCGGGGCTGTTTCAATGTCATTACACATTAAAATAACTCAGGTTTCTTCGACACATTATAGGATCCAAATTCTGATGGCCACATCAGCGGACTAACGAGCTAAAACACATTTACGTTAATGTAAATGTGGCTTCTATCCATTAATGACACACTACTGACCACGGCAGGCCTAGCGCACTCCGCGCTTTTGGTACGGTGTTACAAGTACGTACCGCGTTCGACGTGTCGCGATGTCGGGCCAATTTCAGAAGGGCTACCACGCTGTGTCTATACATTCGTAATCTATCACTCATGTCATCATATAATAAAAAAGAAGACAACCCTGACGTTGTCAGAAAGGATAACAGTTATGATTAGAAAGAGAGGCAACGTTTAGATGTCAACGTGTGTTGACGATTAGCGCTGTGCGACTTGAATAACTCTTTATTGTGTCGGAGCAGGAGTCGCTATTTATTTAAATGATTTTGTGGAGTGACTCTTCTGTACCAATAGGTACTATTGAGTATTTTGTGGCATTTTGTGTATTTTTTGGCATGAGAGCGAGTTCTTTCTTTCTTTCTTTCTTTTCTTCTCTATTTCTTGGCGGGCATAGCATCAGTGATGCCTTTGGTGTTGTTGATGTCCATGGGCGACGATAGCCACTTACCATCAGGTGGATCGTCAGCTCGTTTGCCGGCTATTTCCATAAAAAAAATAACACCAACTGTGCGGCGCATTGAAGTGGCCCGGTGGCCCCGGCGGCCCGGGCGGGCCCGGCGGCGGCTGCACCGGAGGCGGCTGCACCGGTGGCTGCTGGCTGAAGAACGCCGGGTTCACGTGCGGCGCCGGCGCCCCGCCCACACCTGGAGAGATAGTTATTAGTTATTAGACACTTTCACACATATACCCTCGAGTTAGGTTAGGGAGAAACCACACCAACGATGTCAGGCGTTTTATGTAAACAATCGACAAAGTACAAGCAGAGGATAGCATTAGATGGCCCTAATGTTAAGTTTTTAAAAGGTTTCAATACAACAATATACACATACATAATGTGTTATTTAAATGGATAACGGTTTTTTATAATAAATTAAAAATAAGTTAATACTTGAAAACAATCGCACCTGATGGTAAGAGACGATGAAGTCCAAGACGGAGAACACACTAACTTAGTAAGAGCCTACATTGTAGGTGGACGGGAAAACCAACGCGGGCAAGCTATTCCACTCCTTCGCGGCGCGCATAGTGAATGACGAGGCAAACCGGGTAGACGTTAGACGTATACTGACCTGGATGTTGTGGCAACGGCGCTGGGCCTCGGGGCGGTCCTTGCTGGTGTGGCGGCAGCTGATGGTGAGGCGGGGGCATGCCTTGACCCGGTGGCTATAAAACATACAAAATTATTTCGATATCTGGAGTCCTAACCTAACGAATTAAGAAAGATTACGATGGTGTGACAAACAGTCACCGAACTAAAAGGGCCGTGGCTTTGTTATTGCCATTATGCACTCATTTTTGCAATCTTTTACGTTTAAGTTTTACATTTAAAAATGGCAACAAGTTATTTATAATTTTAGATCTCTTACCCTAAACCCTGTCACTTTTGTGACTATGTCACCCCCATATGGTAACAAAAGAGATAACAAGATATTAACTATACTATTTAACTAAAACTAAGTAATATTATTCACAATATTTGTCTATATAATCTGATCAGTATTCTGGCTTCCTCAGATAACGGAGAGGCCAGAATAATGTTACAAATTCCTACATGTTTAGTGAGAAATAACTTCCGCAAATTCCTTGCTATTCAGAGTTTGATCACGATGGCATTATAAGATACAACAGTAACTCACAGTGACGGCATGCGGCGGCGGCATCTGATGCATCTGATGCTGCGGCGGGCCGTACTGCGGCGCGGCGGGCTGCATGTGGTGCGGGGGACCGCGGGGCCACTCGGGGCCCGCGCGGGGGCCCGGCCGCTGCATCTGCGGTGGCCCTTGGAACTGCAAGTGTTGGATATAGGTTATGAAGTTGATTAGCTAAACTATACTATGTTCTGAACCCAGGACCCTTGACGCGTCGAACCGGCATGGCGCAATGGTTACGCCACACGGGTCTTCATCATATTATATTTATTTTTAACATTTGCTTTCTGTCTGAATTTAATTACTTTTGTTTACTTTGCAAACACATCTTTTTAACGGTCCTTCTAAAGGCTTAGGGCGCTTTCACATTAGGTCGCCAGTAATGCGGCAGCAGCGCGGCTGCAGCGCGGCAGCAGCGGATGCCTTCTCATTACAAATACAGCCGCGCGACTTGCTTAGATCAGGGTGGCCAGTTTATTCAAATAATGGACTCCAAAGAGGAAACATCTTTGTTGCTCCTGCTTTTGTTGGTTCTCCTTCGGCGCCATCGACGTCGCATTCATAATAAAAAAAGGATTTACTGGATTGATCCTTTAATTCGAAATCGGCATGTGAATAGTGATTATGTGACAGTATTCAAAGTGTTGAAATATGGTAGTAATAAAAAATTCTTTAATTACGTCCGAATGTCAAGAAAGTCTTTCGGCGAATTATTACGTCTTCTTGAGAGTAGTATTCAACGCCGTGATACTCGATTTCGCAACAGCATTTCCGCAGAAGAAAGACTCGTTATAACACTTAGGTAAGTCTATAGATGGGGTTCCTAGGGTACCTACCATAGATATACTATATCTATGGTACCTACCCATTTGTTCATACAAAAGGTGTTATCATGGATATATTACACTATCTGGATTGCTTACCTTGTAGAGGTTCCTGAAGCACAGAATAGTTCGATGACGTCATATCTCAAGGACTATTCGACCAATCACAGTCCAGATTGAGGTTATCCTTCATAATTGTAGGGTGTCCACACTTAGAAAAATTATATCCTATTTTCATATGGATCTTTAAAATGTTTTCTATTGGTAATTTTTCTCGTGGTATTTATAATATTGAAATAAAACATTTTATTAAAATTTCTTCAAAACTGAATTAAATATTGCAATTGATTTTATTGTAATTTTCTCACTGATAATTTGATAAGAGTATAACACCACATTTTAAGCAACACAAACAAAAACGACTACCACAGTCTTCACAAATCCCCGATGACCGTAATCGCCTCATTGAAAAATTGCATTAACTTTTTGGCGTAGTGTTGCAAACTACACCACAATTACGTTACTTATAATATTCATCTTACCTATATGTTTTTATACCATTATAAAAAATCATAATCGAATCATATGTCCTGGGACTATAGATAACATGGACACAATAGAAAAATGGTCCTTAGGTTATGACGTCATCCGTCCTCAGGTACCTCTACAAAATTACTTCTTGGAATTCTATTTTTGGAATTTATAACACCCTATTTATATATTGTTTTTCTTATTAAGGGCAGGTAGGTGCGACAGTGGCTACCTCATTACTTAAAAAATCATATCTCTAAAATTAAAAGACATTTAACCATATTTTATCGAATTTGACTAGACATATTTGTCGTCTATTTTTTTAACAGATATTTAATCTAGCACAGACCTAAAACTAAAAAATCATCGATCCTCGAATCCCACAAAGCAGGACGCCTTTGAACTTCAACGATAAATTGTTCTGTGTCAAATTCGCTCATTGTGTATGTTCGAAGTGTTCGAACGTGCGATTGCAACACTGGCTTGAAGCCGACTGATCGCACGCGGCTGCCGCGCTGCCGTCCACTATGAAAATCACGAGTCGCGCGGCTGTCGCGCTGCTCTTTTTAGTATAGAGAAGTAGCAGCGCGACAGCCGCGCGTCTGTCGCGCTGCTATTGTCGCGCTGCTGCCGCTTTACTGGCGACCTAATGTGAAAGCGCCCTTAAGGTTTTCTAAAATACTCGCGCGTACCCGACTAAGCAATCCGGCAATTTTTTATCAGTTACATATCAATAACTCTACCTGCATTGGCGGCCTGTGGCCTGGCGGCGGCCCCTGGTGCGGCGGCGGGCCCTGGTGCTGCATGTGGTGCGGCGGCGGGGGCCCCTGGTGCTGTGGCATGTGATGCGGCGGGGGCCCGTGGCCATGCGGGCCCGGCGGGGGTCCGCGCAGCTGGTGGTGCGCGGGGCCCGACATCATCATACGAGGCCCGTTCGGCCCTGGCCCGTTGGGACCGCCACCGAAGAAGTCTATGGGAATGACGTTAGCGTAAACGGCCGTCTCATCTCAAGTCAGTTGTCGGATTTTTTTTTAACACGGCCTAGAGACAAATCATATTGTGAATATATGTTAAGAAAATATAATGTTTCTTGCTATTATTAAACTACTAATATTATAACATGCTCACTAACTCTTTCATAGGCAACATAAGTCTTAAGATTGGCCGCGGGGCGGAATTACCCACATATATAATTTTATGAAGTAAGAGCCATTAGATAGCAGCTGATTTAATGGAGTATCCAGATGATTAGTGTACCTAAATTTCGAGTTCAAAGGAAATGAACCATCGTAATCTCTAACCATCATGAGTATCATGTAAAAGCATTCTTTTTAGTAAATCTGTCATTTAGAAGTCTACAATAGTCGACGAGATAAAGCCTAAGAAATGACCTGCAAAGCATATACTTACTACGATTCACTTATACACAGTTGCGAAACCTAATATCCAATTTATTTTAAAAATGTATATTTTACACGTAAGGGGGTGTATTGTATGTAAACTAATCGTAGTTGCGTCAGGTTACTCTCACGGATGTATAAAGGTTTTATTTATAGACGTTTATAATATCAATGCAATACATAATTATGTCAATCCTAAACAGCGGGCGCGATCAGTAGATGGGATGGGTGACAAATGTGGCAAAATTTTCTTAGCACATCCGTGCCTAACATTTCAAGACTTGGATTGGTCATTAACTCACACCACTCCACTGAAGCAGTGTGAAGTTTGCTCCAAGCCTCCTCAATTATGAAGAGAGACCCCTGAGCGCTCTTACACACGAGCAACACTTATTATTATTATGTGTTTTCTGCCGTGCCCAGCCTGAGTCGTGTGTAGACTGTGTCGCTTCATAAGATCTTGTAAAATCATCACACGTTTATGGCAATAAATAAATAAATAAATAAACACGTCGTCGGCGGCAGAGGTAACTGCAACCGTCGACATGAGCTGACTGCGGCCATCGACACGTGTTAGAGCGCTTAGACTAAAGCCATACAATCTGTATATACCTCCTGGATGGGGTCCGGGCGGACCGCCTGGGTGCGGGGGTCCTCTCATCCCCGGGTTGTTGGGTCCAGGCGGGGTAGACCGAGTCTTGGACTGACTCTCAAACTGATTCAGCGCCTGTAATATAAGTATGCGTGCGTCGTGTCCATACCATCATAACATAATAACATTTAAGATTCATCCAGTTCATTCAGAGTATCTCGTGCGATAACATAATGTTATGCAGACTTAGTTGGTAATTCTAAATACACACACACCAGAACCACATATACAACACAGGATATAATACTCCGGACTCAAGCCACCTAGCATTCCAGGGTTTATTTCTAATGCCGCGTTTACATTCAGCCTTGTTGGGCAGGGAAGTGAGCAGGGAAGTGGGCAGCGCGTGTATGTAAATAGATAACTCGCGCTGTCACTGCCCATGCCGCTGCCACTGCCCGGCGCTCCCTTCGGTTTTTCGTGCGGAAGTCAAAGGATTAGCAGCGCGACCGCAATCAAGTGTTCACATTCTCGCGACTCGCTCAATTGTCGCTGAAGTTCAACTGAGAAAGACCGTGCTACGCTACGTGTTAAACCTGACTACGGCAATTCATTTATTAATCTGTCCTGTGTTTTAACTTATTATGCCACCGCCACAGGAGTGGAGTAATGATAAAACAATAAAATTTTTAGAACTTTACGAAATTGAGCGGGTAATATGGGATTCCTCATGAATTTCTATCATCCACCATCTCCTCTGACGACGACGTCTCTCTTGAATTCTATTTTTTTTTCAAAACAAAACTTAAAATTAAACAAAGGCAGAGCGCCGATGCTGCGACAATTTCGACGTCATCCATTGCCCAGAGTCAAATTGAAAATGCACATGAAGCGATAATGTAAACACTAATTTCCCTTGACGTTGCCACAGCAATATTTGGGAAGTATGTACGGCAGGGGAAGCGGCAGAGGAAATGGCTGAATGTAAATGCGGTATAAAGCTCAAAGTGAGATGGCACCTGAATAAGATATTACCATGAAACTGCATACGATTTTTGTTGATTTTTCTTTTATTTAATGATACCTTCAATGAGTCATCCAAAACTAAGGAAAGTTAGAACCGACGTTAAAGCTAAATATTGACGTGGAACAGAAGACTGGAAGAGGATATTAAATAATTAATTAATTTGATTATTTAAAAGTTACCTATAAGAATTTATGGAACAGCAGAAGGTACGTACTGGTAGGCGTGCAAAATCCAGATGGTCAGTTATCCCCCCGTGCCCTCTCCCCTCAGTACACCCATGGCTATTGGCCCATCGCAATGAGATTCAAACTCACGCCAAACTGTACCCTGTATTCGCGCTTTACCTAAGGGAACATACCAAAACCACGTGCCTCATTTAGGGGGGGGAGGGGGGTCTTCAAAACACCACGATTGGTCACAGAGGGGAGGGGGGGGTTTAGGTTTTTGTCACGTAGTCAATATTTTAGCAACCATTGCGCCACAAAGTCGTCAAATAAAAGCAAAATTATTATTTTTTAACTCTGTTTTTGCAAAAAAGTATTGAAAACCGTATTTATCAATTACCACGTGAAAACTAGGGGGGAGGGGGGGGGGGTCTTCTCATATACTACGGATGGTCACGAAGGGGGGGGAGGGGGGTAAAAAGTTGGAAAAAATGGGTTACGTGGTTTTGGTATGTTCCCTAACATGTATCCTCAAAAGCGCAAGATTTAATAGAAGCATAGTCCAAAAGCATAGACGTAGTATGTACCTATAGATTCAGCCACGGCGTGGCCGCACATGAGACAAAGAATTTACGTTTCTTTAGAGTTATTTTAAAAGAAATGTAACAAAATTGAACAAGCAGCCCAGAATACTGCTATCGCCATCGTACTTAGGGTGGGTTGTTCGTACATTTTAACCGCAGCTAACTTTAGCTATTACCGATCGAATGTCAAAATGCGCGAGAGAATTGGGAAGGGAGATAAATGTGATAATTGGAATGATAGCCCTATTAGCTCGAGCAATTTAACATTCAGTCGGTAATAGCTAAAAGTTAGCTGCGGCTAAAATATAAGAATAAACTTATATACCTACTAACTAACTACGATCTTCCAATGATGTTTATTAGAGATACGTTATGCCCTTAGAAATGAAACGAAAAATCTGTTCCGAAAACAGCTACGACACACTGCGACCAATCAGCGCTTGTTAAATTATGTAAAAGGGATAGCATTACTAAAACCATAATAGTGAAAAAGACAGCTAGTGTTTGTCGCTCGCGTCACAAATCGCCTTACATTCGGCTGGCGCCAAGCTGGCGCGCTGTCATGCCGCCATACTTATTTTGTTAGAGAATTATTGAAATGAAATAAAATGCAATAAATCATGTTTCCTTACTTGTGGTATGTTATTCCATGAATTTTATTTTTTTACGTAAGTAATTAGTGCATTTACGCATAATACACGAAGGCATTTTAACGCTGTATGTCAAATCTCCAGCACTTCTGACATAAATAAAAGCGTGCGTATCGACAGAGTATTGAGAGAGCGACTGCGAGTAATGCGAGCAAGCGTGGTCAATTGACTACTCTTTCGCTCTTCGCCGTCGGCGCGCTAGTAACCCATCTACCTCTTTTATACATATAATATCATTGCGATCTTCTGTTTAAAAAACAAACTGAAACTTTAAATCTCTAAATAGACAACTCAATCTTCAGTGTTTGTCACAACTCACACATTATTTGCACTTGTGACAAACAATGAAAATCGGCCACGATGACGGGGACAAAAAATAAAATTTTTGTCTTTCACGTAGATTTTATAACTGGCGTTCTTGCTGTCAAATGTATTGGAGAATCTACTGGTTCTAAATCTATGTCCAAAAGAAATATAAAGTTTGGCGGGAGTATGTCAAACGCTAAATATATGTATGGCTTCACACAGCCGTAGTTGTAACAGTGTAGTCGTATTTTTGGAACGAGTTATTTATTCCGTTCGGATCTCGACCATACTATCGACTCTGGGTAGGGATGGACATTGAAAAAAAAAACATCGATGCTTTTTTCGATGCAATGCATCGCATTGTGGCATCGATGTTTCACAAAATACATCGATATATCCATACATCGATTGTTTTTATTTTTACTAGCGTTGGCTCTAAAAAAAGGTCATCGGCAGTGAATTTGATGTCCAAAACCTAAGGAAACGCTTTTTTTCTTTAGGTTTGCCTCTTCGATGCACCGAATAAAAAACATCGATGCTTACTCGATGTTGCCGTATTATAAAAACATCGGATTGGATCGGTTTCCATACTTTACATAGTGTTTTTAATACATCGATGTATATCGTGCATCCCTAACTCTGGGTGTGCATAAAACCAGAAAAAAATTGACGATATTTTTATTGCTACTTTTTTATAATAAGTAATTATAAATGCGAATTTTGAATCTATCTTATTTTTTATAAGATAGATAAAATACTGAAGGTGGTTGAAACACCTAATACTTTACATAATGAAGAAAACAATTTTAACCACTAATTTTAGAGATAACTATAGCAGATTTATGATGATGCAAATTATTTAAAACGTAATAGGAAAGGTAAATTGGTCTATACAATTTTACATCATGCTTTACAAAGCAAGAAGTACAACCTTCAGTTCTGATCATCGTCAACAAGATGATGTGCTCTAGTTAAGGAATAATGAAGCAGAAAAATTACTAATTTATTTCGAAAGTAATTCAAAACACCGTCAGTGTTCTGAATGGACTTGCATCCGAATAAGACAAATCTATGAAGCATTAAGAAAATCTTAAAATCCTAAATTCATTAATAGACTATATGCCTAAATTACCTTTAATATTAAAAGAAAATAAATACTGATGTTTACCTGTTTAGTGGGCAATGTGACGACTGGGTGTTGCCCATGAATCTCTTTCTTGGGCAGTCGGTCCAAAATCATCCTGATGGACTGGTCGGACCCAAGGGATATCACGCAGAAGCCCTTCGACTGTCCATTTGCCCTGTTCTCGAAGAACTTCACGTCTTGGAAATCCGTTACGCCCACGTCCGCAACGGCATTAGCTATGTCTTGATCCGTCGCCCACTGCAATCATTCCATCCAAAACTAAGGAATATGCTACCGCGGACCAAAAAGCTCAATAAAAAATCATATATATGACGAAAACTTCGTGTCTTTAGCTGATATATATATTCACGTACCTCATATACGCCAGATATATCCGAAAGCCTATCCCAATGAAACGTACTCGAAACCAACACTATGATATTCTAGAACCTACATCTCCATAGCATAAACCTATCGATCGATATCTGTAATTTCATTATTTTATGATAACCTAACATCTAAAATTCCTATCAACTTCCAACCATCATTATCATCCGTTTTACACCAGCCATTTCTTAATCATTCACTGCCATTCAACCGCCCTTATATTCCTACATCATTCAAATATTCGTCCCGAAACTTCGTATATATTAACCGCAATGTATCTCGTGTTGCAGGTTATGTTGGGTGAAAAGGAAACAGTTTTTATGTTACCATTTTTTTATTGTCAACATCACAGTTATTTATGGCATTTAATAATAATTTAACTTCAGGTATAATAGAAAAAAGCAGCCCACAGTTTCTGCTAACCAGTCATTGCTTAGAATATGGGAAACCGATTTCCTTCTTGACAATAACGAAGGAAGGCCAAGTGAACAATAAGGTCTTTCAAGAAATATGTTAACTTAATGATATTTTACATTTAAAACTTTTAAAAATAAAGTTGTAATCATTACGGTATAAATGTATTAACGGTATGTAGTGACAAAATGAAGGATAATATTAGGCCTGTACATTATCAATCAATAAATAAATCAAACATAAAATTTGTTAGGATTTTCGTAACAGATTCTGGAATATTCAAAATAAAATTTTGCCACTAAAAGCTAATTTCATTACAAGGGATTATTTATCTTCTCAAATTAATTAACCTTAACACTTATTTTAGAAAAGGACGAAGATTACACGTCAGCATGGTTAAATTACACCCAATTTTTCTACACAATCTAAAGTTATAAAATCATATAACTATGTAATAACAAAACCGCCCAATTTTACCTGTATATCGATACCACAAGAAATATAATATTTCATCATTCAAAATTCAAATATTGTTTTAGAAAATTGATAAAGATCTTATTTTACACCACACCGGCATCAATAAAGTAATAAACATGAGAAATATCTATTTAAAAAATAATCATTTAGACCATAATCAATGAAATATATTAGATGATTGCCTGCAGGGTTGGCAAACAAATATTTTGATATAACAAAACCCACATTACTGATATAAATCATATCAGCATTTTTGCACACTTTGTTTTTAGACCACAAATAAAATACAATACATATTAATGTAAAAATTAGGACACACAGCTACATGTAACAAGCATAAAATTCTTACCTCGTTGTAACCTGATAGAAGAAAATATTAGTAAAACGACACAACAACAACCAGAATTTTATAGTTTTAATTACATAAAGCGAGTTTCACAAGTAGATACTGTAAAATTCTGGTTAGAATTGCAATCAACAGACATAATTGTAGATCCCATAAAGCTCATTAAATATCTAACTATGATGTATCATTTGGTGAACTAGGATTTACTAAAATAAGAATAATACTGTCTTAAAGATGTAATAATTACAGTAAAACCTCGATTACAGTAAAATTTTTCCTCATACATTTGAATAACCGGATTTTCGATTATCCAAATGCCTAATGACAACAATTAGTCTGGTTAATCGAGTCTCTACTGTATATTACAATAATGTAGATTTCACCTAAATGTTTTCACTTTATTATCTTAAGATTTTCCATCATGGGATTTTGACCATGAGAATATGTATGTATGAATTTTATAATTAATATAGCTGTTACAAAGATTATTGATAAATACATACAATAATAGCTCATTCTTCTACATTCATAACATCTTTAGCAATCATTAACCCTCATTTTCACATGCAAGATTTGTACGCTGACCAAACTTGTTTAGAAAGATGACAATTTGTAGAGATATTTTATCCTATCATAATATGCATGAGGTCACAATCTCAGCAAGATAGGTGACAACAACACGTGTTAAACTTAAAATGTTGACACACATAAAAAAAGACAGGATTTTTAAGTTACAACACATTTGCAAAGTAAAACTTATTTTTAACATACTCTGATTCATAACTAGCTATATTAAGTCACTATGTATTAAAAATATCATGAACATTTCCAAAAAATGCTTAGATAATATTTTGAAACATTATGAACTTTTTATCATTATTATATCAATGTAATTTTTCAGAAATATTTTTTTGTTCATAATTGTTTTTGAGAAATATTGGGTTATTGAAACCCAAAAGTTTGATGTAACATGTTCAAAGTACATTGCATTAGATTAATTCAATTTATTTCAACAAAAACAATACTAAATCATCTTCCACATAGTAGGTCATCTCAAAAATAGTGTCATGTGGAAGTCTAGAGTTAAAACTACTCTACAGTTAACCAAAAATCCAATATATTATTATACATACTGTATGTTACATAATATTTGTTAGGACATTGTGTTTTAAATCATGCCAACAATTTTGAGCAGAAGCATACTTAAAAAGAAATCTTTACTATATCAGATTATTAGTTGAAATAAACAAAATTAAAACATAATATTTAACCTGAACATATGAACAAAAAATAATACAAAAAATACAGAAAAGTTAGCTATAGAACTTATTTAACACTGAACTTCCCATTCAATTAAACATTTTCGGGACATACTAAAATATTTGAACAACTCGGTTTTTATTTTTAGTTATGAATCTGAGTATAAATGCAAGTATGTGACAGCAATGTGCAATGACACAAAAGCATGGTTTTAATTGTCAGTTGATTGTGTCTACAAAGCAAAGTTTTCTTGTGCAAATCGCAAATACTACTATAGTTGTTTTATTTTAATTAATTAATTAATTAATTGCAACTTCAGTTTTTACTTTGTAGTTATTAGGAAACTATTATCTGCTTATCTATAAGATCAACAAATATACATACAGAGAGACTGAATAATACCATAGAATTTGAAAGTTTGATACTAAAAACTATACTAAAGCTAAGATTTTATTCAGTTTTAACTTTGAGCGAAGACAATTGTTATGACCGATTGTGTCTATTCATAATTGAATTTAATAATATCTGCTAGCTAAAGAGAGTTGTAACAATGTTATTTAGAGAACAAGATTATGTGTATTTTCCAGACAAATGAACTGGGTTAAAGTTACAATAAAAGGGAAATGCAATAGAAAACAATGATTTTGTGTTTCATTGAAAATAAATGTAATATTGATAGCTCAGCTATTCTTAGTAATGAATCAATATCAGGAATCACCTGCATTTTTAATCCCGTATCAACAACAGTACATAATTTTATATGATGACAACAGTTAAGGATAGCTAATTGTTTTATGAGCATGATCAACTTATAACTTTGCATTAATTAATGATCATATTTTTTAAAGATCCTAAATAATATGCCATGAGAACACAGTAATATGAATGGATATTACTTTATTAAAAATTATACTATAAGACTAATAAACTGATGTTTGCACATAATTCAGTTGAAGGAGAAAATTATAAATGGCAATTCTTAAACAAGTTTGTAACAAAATGACAGAACTATTAAAGACTTCAGTTTCTAAATAGTAACTGAGATAGCATCACAATTGTCAGATCGGTGAAAATACCTAGCGTTTGTCTGCTTTCAGGGAGGTTATTAGATAATAATGTAGTGTTGAGGTTTGACACATTCACATACACAATGTAAACGTTTCAGACGGAAGCCTTTTCTTTTAACGCTACATACATAATGTGGTCAATAACAACTGCATCTATATCAATATAAGAATTACCTTATAAATAGCATAATGTATTGGTGTTGAGCCAAACAATATCTTATATAAAAACAACATGGGTCTTGCGTGTCTGAGTCTACTAAAATTAATGAAATTTATACAGACAGCTGAGACTCAATATTATATAATATACCAGATTTATAATATGATACATCCAGGAGTGTAATTATTGTAGTGTATAATAAATTATGTGTCTTATGAAAATGTTAAATGTTCGTGTAATTGTGTATAATAATGTTACTGAGTTTAACAGTATATTGATTTCTTATATTAATAAATGTTTGGTCTATAAGTCTCTGCCTTTTTCATAATTAAAGCATCTCAGACATAGATCACATGTCTATGTTAGTAACCATATTGTTTAAATTACAAATGGTTCTGCAGTATGTATTAACGTAAGCCAAAATTGATTTTGGAATTCACTATAGATTGACAGAACCATAACTCTCTACTCGTCTGCATAAACATTTGAATAATATCATTTTGGATATGGTAATAGTGTATTTTTAAACTATTTGAAATTAACTTAAAAATTAATATGGTTACTAAATAACTATCGGGCTGCAATCTGCTATATTGCTTTCAATGTTTATCACAGATCATTTCATATCGCCCAATACCAAATCTCTAAATTAAATGTTAAAATAAAATTTTGGATACATCCAAGACAATAATAATATACTTCTTATTAGCAAATAGCAGCCCTCCTGATATCTGTTAAGCAAAAAGCAGTGAAGTTATAATGTATCAATATATAAGTCAAGGAATAACTTTAGCTTCTAATCATTTTTAAAACTAACAATTAACAAAATTAAATTCTTATTGTTCACACAATCAAATCCAACCCACACAATAAAGTTTAACATTGTTGCGCCTAAGTAAATATTTTTGAATTCAAGATTGTACCAAATTTACACGCACTAATTAATAAAAATTAAAAATATAACATTTTAAACAGAATCAAACATTGCGCTCTCAGGTGATAATAAACAGGTTACTTACATTAGAATTTTTAAAATAGCATGTAAGATTAGATCATGAACTATTCTAACGATGTAGACGCCCATACATTACCAATGCTACCTACAGGATACATTACAGCTTCACATAGCATAATAGATACCAGAAATAGTAAATGTAAACTCGGTCCTATATTTACATTAAATATAAATGTTAAAGAGAACAAAGTCTTGTACAAACCCAGGTGAGGTTTCCGACGTATAGTTGGAAGCGTCGGCCATGATGATGATTCGAGGAGTTGCTGTGATAGGGCGGGCCGCCGTTGGTCTCCTCCGGCGGATGCTGCGGCGCCACGGAGTTTGGAGGCCCGTCGCCGTCTTCGGGCTTCGAAACCGGTGCAGCAATCACGTCGTCGTACAAATCAACATTGTCACCTCCAAATTCATCCTGAAAGACGCCGCACCGCCATTTTAGTTTAACGATACACCTTCAATTATCTCATAGCTAAGGAAATTATTGATATCAAGTCGTAATAAAATGATAAACAAGAAAATTTCAACACATTTTACTTACTTGTCGGTTGAAATCTGATTCTATATCATCGGCGTACAAATCTATATCCACGCCTCCATCCGCCATTTTGCGAATTGATTGAAATCACAGAGTACTTAAACACTTATTGAATTTACTTAGCTTGGCTCTTGGGCCTTATGGGCCTTGTTCAGCAAAGTACTCTGTGGCCTGCGGCCGGTGCGTTGAACACAGTCACAGACAAAATTACTATTGCGGCCTAGACCGATGTTCTGGGGTGAAAAACAACAATTTGGAAATGAACGTGTTTCATTCAAGGAAGTATTCTTGAAAACTTCCAAAGTTTCCGGAAAGTTTGGAAGTTTTGAGAAAAATATTTTACTCTTGCCATGTTGTAAAATTATGATTAATTTAGAACTACGAAGAAATGTGTAATGTAAATTGAACAGACTCTGTAGTCACTTCTGTTATATTATTATCTACAAACATCATGGATATATTACACTATCTGAATTGCTGACCTTGTAGAGACTAGAGGTCCGGATTGGATTGTCCTTCATAATTGAAGGGTGTCCACACTTAGAAAAAAATGTCCATCTTTATATGGTTCTATTTAAAAATGTTTTCTATTGGTAATTTTTCTCGTTGTGAAAAATTATTTATTGAAACAAAACATTTTATTAAAATTTCTTCAAAATTACTGAATTTAAAATATTGCAATTTGTTTTTATTGTAATTTTATCACTGATATTGATAACAGTACAACACCACATTTTAAGTAACACAAACAAAAACGATGACCACAGTCTTCACAAATCCCCAATGACCCTTATCGCCACTCTGAAAAATGGAATTAACTTTTTGGCGCAGTGTTGCAAACTACCACACAATTACGATACTTAAAATATTGTAACGACTACGTCACAACGTGACGTCACAGGAACATCGCACGTATTCCACAACACGTACACCAATTCGCAGCTGCGTCCGCGCACCTGCGCCCGAGCATGTAGGCCAAAATTTGTAACTTAATTTAATGTATTCTATTTTTCCATTGGTCGTTCTTATCTCTAAAAATCTGTTTAAATACCCTGTAATATTGTAAATAAATTCATTCTAGTTGCAACCTTCTGAACAGTATCATTATACTCTCCAACAGTAGTTCCATCCACTAAAATATTCATCTTAAATGTTTTTATATAGTTATAAAAAAAATCATAATCGAATGATATATTCTGAGACTATAAATAACATGGACGCAATAGAAAAATGGTTCTTAGGTTATGACGTCATCCGTCTTCAGGAACATCTCCAAAATTACTTATCTAGTTAGAGTATAACATCCTTGATGGGACTGAAGCTTTTCTTTTGACTGCTGCTACATAGATGGCTCTGCTTCGGTCCCATGCAAATAATACGTATTATTATTTGTTTCAGCGCCATCTGTGATAAAATGTAGTAACCGTAATCAAGTAGATTTTAGTTTGTGTTTCAGTGCTGCTATCTGGGTCAGAATCAAAACAACGCTGTTGGTCTGGGGTCTGGGCCACTTTTTGGTCTGTGGCGTGCGCGGGGCGTGCGGGAGGAGGAACATCAATCCCTCGCCATTTTCCGTTCCGTCAAGCTCAATTCAATCAAGTTTGCTTCTGTCAGTCGGTGTGTTTGTGTGTGGTGTTGTGAAAATTATTCGTACAGATGCATCTAAATGGGAAATCGTGTTGATTCGGACGCCAAAGAATGGGTCGTCTATTGTGTTTGTGGCTTTAATGCACCGTTCGATCAGTGATAATGGCCGAGTGATTAGTTGAGTGCAGTGTTTAGTGTCATATGCTGGGCGGTCGCAGCATTTGGATATATCGTCCCTGAGACGACGGCAGTCCACGGTAAAGGAAGGTGACCCCACCATGTCGGCGAAAAATATCCCAGGAGATAAGGTAAGGGTTCGCAAGAGGGAGTTGCCCCGCGTACCGACACGAAAGGTCACTTATTTGTTTGTTTCTAAAAACCACTCCTTTCTCTCGCCTAGGCGTCGACTGCAACGATATGATTCGCTGGCTACGTGGATGCTTTATCCGCTTATTGAAGTGGATACGCACCTCAAGCTTTTGTTAGTAAACATACTTATTTCTCATTATAATGCCCCATTATAACGTAACGTACATTACGTGAGTTTGAGTTTATTTACAAACACTGGCTGGCAGGTTTACTGATTATGAAGCATTTGTAGGTACAAAGCATTTTGTTGATAAATATAAATTATTAATACATAATTTAAAAAGAGGCATTATAAGTTTATAAACAAACAAAGCAATGTCAATCGCACAACAATGTGTTTTCTTATTTTTTTATTGATTAAAAAAATAATATTATCATACTTTATAAAATAAAAAAATACCCATTTCCTCCAAATTTCCTGCTAGAACTATACATTTAACTACTATACAAGTATAGTTTTAAGTGGATCCAGTTTTGATGAAGGCGATTATCATAAATCTTAAGTGGCATATGAAAAACATGTCAATTACAAAGGAATTGTAATGGTTTGTTTACATATATTATTCTGTAGCCAGTTTGAATGGAGTATATACTTCTAAACTTCTTATTAGGACAATACAATAAAAAAATGCTTTAAATAATCTGGACTACTCTAATCTTTATTTAATTTTATGTGGTATGTATGTTACTGAATCATTAAATAGAAAAGAGCAAAAAATGCCCACTGAAATCATTGTTTCCATGTAAATAAGGAAGGCCATTGTACTAATAGCAGATTTATTTTACTATACACACATCCCAATTAGGCACATGAATAGAATTTTGTATGTCACATGGCTGACAAGACGCTCAAAAAAATAAGTTATAGTCACCAAGCGGTCATTCTGGCTCATTCAATAGGAATATCTATACTAATTTAGTGAAGCTGAAGAGTTTTTTTTTCTTTGTTAGCTTGTTTGAACATGCAATTCTTTTAAACTGTCAGTAAGAATTTGAAAAAATATTTTTGTGTATGATAGCCACTATTCATGAGGAAGACTAGGCTATAAACCAAAAATAAGTTTTTTCACGGCTATGGGTTATACAAAGCGAAGCGAGGGAGGGTTTATATTATCAGTGTTATAATAGGTAGGATATCCTACAATATCCTTTATTTTTATTATATCATTTATGGCTATTATCATTGGACTTATTTCAATGTGGTAAGCTAATTAAAACACTGACAACTTTATTCTGTACTAGTGTACTAACTCCATTTTACATACTGAGTACATTGTATTGAATTAAATTGTTATACATTGATAATAATTATTACAAACCGTTACTGTCCCACTGCTGGGTTTGTATCTCTTCTCACAATGTAAGGGTGTAGGCTATAGTGTACTATTTGGAATATTTTATTAAGAAAGAAAGAAAGAAATACTTTATTCCAACAGTTACTTACTACAGATAACAGGTATGGGTAAAATAAAAAAAACAAAATAAAATATATTACACAGTTAAGCTCTCTGCTGTAAGCACTAAGGAAATGAATCGCACTCAGTAATTGCTATGGAGAACCACAGCACTGATATTCTGTGTGAACAGTGTTTCGGAGTGCCGAATTCTGTGTTTTGGAGTGCAGTATTAGGCATATTACCAATTACCAATATTGTATCCAATTACAATAGCATTTAAAGTAACTTAAATTAAGTCTTAAAAAGTCAATATGTTGTACATACCTACTACAATAGTTGGTGAAAGATACAAATTGCTGCAAAAGTCAAAACTGACTCCACGTAGTCTAGTTTGCTCTACCCCTAGAGTGCAATGTAAGCCCGCCCAGTCGCGAACGGGCGACGCGGCCCGCGAGCTGAGGAGCAGGGGGTTGAAACGCTTGCCGCAGCAACTGAGGTTGGCCGGCGCGGCGAAGACGACCGGCAAGCCGAAGCTGCAGTGGTGACTGTTAAAACCACCTGTGACGATAAGCTCGTGTGGGTCCACCAGACCCATGCAGTGCTGGAGCCGTGACAGAAATTATGCCATGCAAAATCTGACCTGAATTGTCGTGTGTGTGACGTGTGTGTGTGTTTCGTTTTGTGTGTGTGTGTGTGTGAGGGTCAGTGTGTGTGACTGTGTGTGCAAAAAAGTATATAAACTATGCAAGAAATTATGCAGAACGAAATAAGCATTTTCTCCCAAACCACTGGCTCTACAGGTTACTAAAATGTATTGGACATAAAATGTTAATCTTTAATGGGCTTCAACTTTTGTAGGCAACATTTTTGTTTAAAATCAATACTTTGCCAAATAAACATGAAAAATAAAAAATAATGTTTTTTCAAGGTGACCTGGATATCCGTTATTAGCGCGTCGAAATATAATACATAGGCAATATACTGTTTGCAATTTCGTCACATTTACATTAATTACATCTATTACCTACATTGCATTTTTTTTCATTACAATCAAATATTATTAATTAAGTAATATACCTAGTTTATGGCAAACTAATTATTTCCATTTCATAGGTACTTACTAATTTTAGTAATTTTTTATACACACTGCACCCGAGAGTCAGCGAAAGAGGTATACAGGGTGTAACACAAAAAGGTTCTTTACTTCACAATTTTTTATGTGACAGTCTGACAGAATGTGTTACTTATTATCAATGTTATCTGCTTTCTATCAACGTAAGGTATAGTAAAATGAAGGATAAAAGTTTGTATGAATAATTCGGGATTGTATCTACTCACTCAGATCGAGGAATACCGACTTTCCTCTTAGAATCCCAATATTTCTGAGTTAATGTGGGTATCCTTACCAGTACATAATAATATTTCTTATAATCCATACTTGAAAAACATAACATTAGCAATCCAGACTAACAGTGGCAATTCTACAATTAAAAAATTATTACTCATACCGCTAGGCTTTTGTAAGTGAAGAAATATCAACCAAAATATGCAAAGCCCCAGCAGAATCTTCGGCCCATAATAGCACATCCTCGGTTTTTACTTAGCCACGTCTCTGAAGGAATGTTCGGTGACTCTACTACTAAAAACCTGGTGGAAAACGGGTCCACATTATCTGCGGTTACGGCTCTGTAGTTTCTACGGCTTCCCAATATGACGGCAGTTCGCTACATAAAGGGTCCCCGTCTTTTTGGGTCTATAAATTGTAATTTGGTTGCGCTATCCAACTTTTTATATGCTGACCTACTAATATAAATAATTCTATTACGGTGACCTTTTTTGATAGTATTCGTATACGTATGCGAACCGTAAAGAATGTCTAATAAAAGCGGTCAAGCGAAAATACGCTCGTCTAGTCGTGTTTCAACTTACAGCGCTCTGTCGGGTTTCGGTTCATTGGTGCATAATTTTGCTGCTGAACATGTTGGCTATCGGTGAGTAAATTGTGACCTTAGGGTGGAAGGAATAGAATCGCTATTAGAATATCCTTTCGTTTGTAAATCCGAGTGTTAGGCTTCGGTTTATGGTGTGTTATTGCTGTCAGTTTGCGTACGTAGTGTGGGTGTAAAGGATGTTCATTGGTGCATTCAATCGGAAGACTAGTCGCCGTTGTTCAACTTGTAATGTACCTCAACAAGGGCGAACGTGTTGTGGCAAGATTCGCAAACCTGTGCTTTGATTGTTTATTTGGGGTTCGTCTACTCTACGTACGATAGCGTTAGAGGCGATCTTATTATCAATATAGGTACGTAGATATTATTCTTATGGAATGCGGTTGTACATTCGTGTGAACGATCTCTAATTGAAACAGTTTTTCTACAATTATAATATAAGGTTCAAAATCTATTAAAATTTATTATATATCAGCCAAAAGCCAAAGATTCTCATGATGCAATAGTCGCATAATAATTCTGAACCAGCTACATATGTTTGATTGCATCAACATCGCATTTTTACTATGTATAGTAAAATCCATTATGTCAGTCTTGATGAATGGACTTTGGGTGAGCCGGTTATTATCTAAAATGCAGCAGTTTCTTAAAATTCTACATTTTCCTTAAATTTGCCGTATGCCATTACTCCTCAGAATTTGATCCTTGTTAGCAATGCTATCGAATGGTGTAATAATAAAGGTGAGTATTTTTTTCAAAATCAACGGGTTCGATTCCTGGCCAGAAATATTAATTTTTCGTATGTCATTACTTCCCAGAATTCAATCCTACACTACATTCGACACTATCGAATGGCGAATAGCGACACTATCGATCACTACAGGATGTGTTATTTTTTCAAACTCAACGGGTTCGATTCCTGTCTTGGACTGTCGATTTTTCAAAAATGTAATGATGCTGTTTTAGTTTTCATCAAAATCGGCCCCTAGACTCCTTTCAGCATTTTTCGCTATTCCTCACCGTTTTGGATTTGGCCATCCACGCACACTTGGAAAATTCACCCTGTATACCTCTACAGTGTGTCCAGCGACCAACTAGCGATAATTTAAGAGCCATTTCGCAAAACTCGGTTGATAAACTATAGGTATTTGAAGCGGCTCCGCGGCGTGATATTGCCTCGCGCGGCTCGCGTCGCGCTTGACCTCAGTTCTGTGCGAGTAATCTTCTTGATACTTTCAAACGTAAAAATTTTAAAATTATGAACATATAATTTTAATTATACACTTTGTGACCACATACATGTATCTGGTTTGTGACAATATAAGTTTATATAACAATTAAGAGTACAATGTAGTAGTACCATTATCGGTAACTTATTTACATAATACATTTTAGGTACCTACTTAGGTACATCACAATAAAGATGTCCAATAGATGCATATTGCAAAAATCAATATTTTGGCAAATCAACGTGAAAAATTAAAAATCACGTTTTTTCAAGGTGATCTATAAAATGCAATATGCGTCCATTTTGCCTGCGATATTCGCAGCGCGTCGAAATACATAGGTATACCTAAATTCAAATCAATCGGAGGGTATAGAACCGGGAAATCCCGGAACCGAAAATCCCGGGATTTACAAAGGAATACGGTACTTTTCAAAAGAACCAGGAAACAAAATAAAAGAACCGGGAAACAAAATAAAAGAACCGGGATTTTCTGAACTTTTGGGAAATAAAAATATGTCGCGTCGTGATACAAAAGATAACGTAAAAATAAAGGTAAATACAATCCATACACAAAAATGATTACAGCTTTAAAAAGAAGATATTCAGAACGTCGGCTACATGAAGCAGCTATACTAATACAGGGTGACTGGTAAGACACTTGTGATATTGATAGGGCATACTCAGTACTCGATTCTCAATCCAAATGTGTAATTAAAAAGGGTGCTTAAAATTTGACCTAATTATCCATTAAAAACAAAAAGTCTGGACACTCGTACCACACGAGAATTCAACTCATGCGATTAATAAATAACATTTTATTACATCAAAAACGCGGTGAAACACAAATACTACCGGTGTTTGTAATTTCACAAAAGTCGGCGCGCTCAAAGACACCGCGGCGGCTTTCGGTCTCTTTGAGCGACGTTGCCGCCGCCGACTCCGCCTATCAAAATCTACGCCAAACCTACTCACTACCTCAGTTCTGTTTACGCGCACGCGCTGATCAGGTCTAAGATCATAACATTAATTAATTAACAAAGTAACAAAAATGTCATTTACGAATGAAGAATACTGGGAGATGGTTCGTGCATATGCTTGTGCCAATGATAGTGTGAGTGGAGCCATTCGGCTACATCACGAAGCATTTCCTAATCGCAGGATACCTACGCCTTACGTGATCGGTGGTACTTCGGTGATCAGTGGATAGGGCGAGGAGGACCTGTGCCGTGGCTGGCGCCCTCTCTGGACCTCACACCGATGGATTCCTATTTGTGGGGCGAGGTTAAAAGTGTTGTGTATGCTACGGAGTATTCGAACAGATTAAGAATACTGACTGCTTTTGATAAAGTTCGAAGTGATCCTCTTGTGCTAAACCGCGTAAAGGACAATTTGTGCAAACGTGCTGAACTCTGCATCACTCGAGGAGGTGAGTAAAACGTACGTAAAACTTCAATAATTGTAAATAGACACGAATTTAATCGTTGTAAATAGGTATGATTCCATTTTTAAATGCGCAAAAAGTACGAAGATAAGTAAAGACCTATTGTTGATGCAGTAATTTTTTTGTGTCAGTTTTAACGAAATCCCCGCAACTCGCAAGGAATCATATGTTGCCCTTACCAAAGTTCACTGACCCACCCACCAGCTGATCGCGGCACTGCGCGGCGCGGCGGGCGGCGTCGACCGAAGCGTTTTGAACGTTTGTACACGGTGTCCATGCTTCCGGAGTATTTTGAGATTAATTTGATTAAAGTAAATTTACGGACTGTAAGGATAATTTTGATTTTGATTTTTTTAAATCATTAGCTAAGACCATGTACTATCATGTCCTTGAGTATCTAAAGTCTTTTACCAGTCACACTGTATAATATTATTTACACAACCCAGATCGATATTTTTCTAATATAAATGAAGATGATTTAACTCTTTTTTCTCGTCCAAGCAGTGCTGAATTGTGCAATACAATTGTGTTGCTTTCATACAATTAATACGAAACTTATGTTTGCATGTAAGGTATAATAGTATGATGGTTACTCAATCACGGCAAACGACTATACGGATTTGGGTAGAAAACAGTTTTTCCCTATTTAATGCTCCTGAGAGATAAAATAGGAAACGCGATACTATTTTCACGCGGGGAAAGCCGTGGTAAAATAATCCCGAAAGAACTGAAAATCCCGGGAATCCCGGTTCCAGCATAGGCGAGTACCGAAAATCCCGGTAATTTAAAACAGGATCGGTTTTCGATACCCTAATCATTACCGTGATACAAAAGATAACGTAAAAATAAAGGTAAATACAATCCATACACAAAAATGATTACAGCTTTAAAAAGAAGATATTCAGAACACTATTCTTTGAATGTTAAAAACGAATTCTTTATTGTTTTCTGTTGGTTTACAAAACAAAATATTGACAATAGTCTAGTATAATAAATTATGAGAAACGAAATTCGCACTTTCCTCCCAAACCACTTGCTCTACAAGAAAAATGTATGGCACATAAAATGTCAATCTTTTTATGGGCTACAACTTTTACTCGATCCTTTCGGAAATCGTCTAGGACGCACCGTTTAGGAGATATAAGGAGTTTTCGGAAAATTTGGGAGGGGGGGGGGGTTAAGGTTGGGCCCAATAAGATTGGGTAATGTTGCAAGTATGAGTTCCACAGGGCGGATGGAAATTCAGTCGGAAATCGTCTAGGACGTACCGTTTAGGAGATATATGGTATTTTAGGAAAATTTGGGGAGGGGGGGGGGGGGTAAAAGTGGGTTCAGTAAGATTTAGCAATAAGGTTTGGGGGTTTACTAAAGGGGATTGAAATTTCCGTCTAAACTTGTCTAGGACGCACCGTCTCCGAGATATCCGGGATTTCCGGTTTTCCAAAAATCTATATCCCGATATCCTGATCTGCCGATCTGCGCCTACCTGATGAGTGCGGTATTTGCCCGGATGCCTCCCAGATTATCACGACGCAAAATTCCACTTTTGGGTGAAGAACTGAGGGGGGGGGGTATAGGGGGAGGCGAGGGGTTGTGAAGGGAAAAAATGAGAGGGTGATTTGTATTTGTGTTGTGTATTTGAGATACGTGAGTGTTGGGGAGTTGACGGAACTTGGGTGCACGAGAGTTTCCAAACAACGAATGTATTATCTTTGACTAATAATAAGTGACTATAGCTGACTAATGTCGGAGCTTCTATCATTCCAACATTTTGGCTTAGCAATAGGGTCCCGTTGACACCGTTTGGGTACGGAACTCTATAAAGTACAGATTGATCTAAAAGTTGTATAAATAAAGGGTATGTGTATACAAGTTATAATTATTTATTATTTTTTTTCTATGTAAATATGTAATTTACACATATAACAAAAAACCTAAATACTGTAAACAGTAACTAATGTCTAAAAACGGACAATGATTTATTTCAAATTACAGCAGTGACTTCCAACCCAATAGGGGTTGAATTTCCAAAAATCCGATAGCCTAAAGCCTTCTTCGATAAATGAACTATCCAATACAAAAATAATTTTTCAATTCAAACCAGTAGTTCCTGAGATTAGCGCGTTCAACCAAACAAACAAACAAACTTTTCAGCTTTATAATATTACAATAGTAATAGTATAGATTAGTATAGATATAGTTATATTTTGTACATATGTATGTTCGTGATTTTCTCCGTTACTACTTACACTACATAAATTGGAAAGAAATAGTTACTTAATTTCTATTGTTTTCTTCAAACCAAAGATGTTTAAAGCAGAATATTACGCAAACGGACCCCTGAATTGAAAAATGGTCTTTTGAAACCTATAATATTTTTGAAAGACCTTTTCAACGATACCCCACATTAAGGGGTAGACGAAGAAAAAATCATACGGAACGGACAGACGGACGGACGGAAGGACGGACGGCCGGACGGGCTAGCCGGCCGGTTGAAATAACGAACGGACTAGACATGATTCCGATTTGACTACAAAACCCTGAAAATTATAGAAAACTAAAAATAATACAATTGACTGTAACTAAAAATTCTCACGTGATCAAGACTGTTCAATGGCAATATAATTACGTTACTTTTACGAAATCTATTCCTTAGATGGCTAAAGCAAAAATTGACATAGGTCCGACGTCCAAGAGTGCTGCCGCACGACTGATTTGATTTCGCGTAAGTTCGTATCTTTATATGGTAAAGTAAATTCGTTTTAATAAATTATTTTTTGCAGTAAGATAAAAAAAAAATTACGTGTCATATTCGACAAAGACCATATTTTATTACTACATAAATTTTTGATGGGAAATACGCTTTATTGAATACAAAAATCGATGGTAAAGTCATGGCATAAACCATGAAAATTGGTAATGTTATTGAATTAATTTTGAAACGAATATTATAGTAATCGTATATCCCTTGTAATAAATGCAAAATATAATATATGAGTGTTCTCTAGACATTTTTTTTTACTCAATTTAATAAAACTTAATAAAGAAAATCAGTGTATGAAATTGACTCTGTCGTCCTTTTGCTGAAAAATAGTTATGCTAGATTGACAGTTACGCAGAAACAAATTAATATTTTCAAAATTCCGGTAAATGAAGATCCAAGATGAAGGATTGATCTATTTTATGAGTTCATTTGCCAGCATTAATATCTTTCTTATGATACTAATTTTTGACATCAAATTCTTCATTCCGCGCGTCTAACCGCGAAATGGCTCTTAAGGGCATGAAATGTACCAAATTTTATCGACAAAAACACCCACATGTGGGGGCTTAGCCATCTTTTTTTTCAATGTACTATAAATGCACGTTTCTTGTTCCACTAAACTGGCTAGGCTGGCTGAATTTGAATAGAGATACGATTTCAAATGAAACGTTTGTTCAGTGTCAGCTGTGCGAGATGGGCCTATGACATACGGGCTTATTTTTAATACATAGGTATGCATATATCATCGTCTGAACTTTTAATTATGTCTCGGATGGTACGATTTATGATGAAGAAATGTGACGAAATATAATTTCGTTTAATAAAAACATGCAGAATTTGTCCCGGACTGGCCAGCCTCATAGTTCTAGGTTGTGATAGATACCTTCTAACATATTTTGGGTATCAATCACTAGCCATAATAGCAGAAGAAATTACATTGAAAGAGCAAAAAAGTAGTTGCCGAAGCAAAAAGTAAGTTTTTGGCGGTCGATAGTACGACATCAATAGTACGATATTGACCGCTTGGCGCTTACCCTGATGAAAGACAGGCGTAGCAGATCAACAGCGATGTTAGTATTTTTATTTGAAACTTAGTCTACGTATGCGATGATGTATTCGGTGACCTTTAATCATTTTAAATAGCAATCAGTGACATGCAACATGTTCCTGCGATCTCGGAGACGCAAGGGCGCCAGAAAAAAGAAGCGGAGAACTATGACAAACCCAGTATTGAAACTGGCGAAACTGCAATGTCGTTGTAATCAGCGTTGCGTTGTAACACCGCCTGGTAGCACAGAAGAAATAATAGTACTTATAATAAGTACAGAAGGCGAACTCCGCAAAATCATTTAAATAAATAGCGACTCTAGCTCCAACGCAATAAAGTGTAAAATTTCAGGTCGCACAGCGCTAATCAAAAACGCGTAATGAGTTGCCTTCCTTTCTAACACTATCGCTTATCCTCTCTGGCAATGTCAGGGTTGTCTTTTTTGAAAGAATAAAATTTATCTGAAAGTTTAGTGACAATATGTGTCATAGATTACGAACGTATGACAGCCATTATGAATTTTCTGAAATAGCCAGACATGTCGAACCCGGCATATACTTGTAACGTCATAGCTAAAATGCGGAGTGCGCCAGACCTGCTGGTAGTCACTCCGTTGCGCATCGTCGAAATCATAGCAGTGTTGCGACGTAATGCACACCGAGGCAACGCCTATGCATTGCAAGCCTCACTCTAGGTGACGGTGACATTCGTTAGCTGTAAGCTTTCCTCCTGTTGAAGCTTATCAAAATATCAGCAGTATAAAATTATTATTGTTATCACTTAAATCACTCGCAATCAGTAATTATTATTATTCCAACTATTATTTTTATCTACAGCATGTATGGTCAGTCGTGTTAATGAACGAATAAAATTTTACCACATTATGTTATTAATTAACTGTTCAATCAGTAAAGAAAGACGGGTATCAATCGCTTCGGTTTCAGTTTGCTTATTTCCATTCAGCTTCCGATAACTAAGGACAATGGATGAAACTTTGCGGATGGAAGTTTTTCGTAAAAGCTTGTTTTACCCTTTTTTGATTAAGTCGGAGGCTGGCGCGGAACAATGGTCTTTGTTTGTCATTCTTCTATCGACCGTGAATCCGTTGTAATTTATCTTTGCGCTTTGAGCCAGGATGAAGAGTTGTTGGTGCGTCTGTATCCTGTATTACAACATTTACAAAGCTATTTAGATATTAGTAGCGCTCTAGTCAATTGTCTAGATCGATCGTGGCATGAAGAGTTAAGCAATGTCGAGTTTGTTGGGGAGTTGGATGAGTAACCGCTATGATAGTTTAGTAACTTAGCCGTATTGGAGCGGCTTTGAATACTAACCCCAATCCACGCCGGATGGGTGTCGTAAGAGACGACTAAATCTCGCCCCTGATGATGGTAGGACACCTCAGAGCGATTATATTGGTAATATTGATTTTTTAATTGTTAATTAATACAATTTTTACTATTATTATTTCTCCATGAGGTTCGCCTGGATAATGGATAACTACCACCCTTGAGCATGAGTGACCCGCCAAACGATTGGTCGTGTTCCGGCTGCGATCTTGAGAGCCAGTTCTTTCTTTCTTTTTCTTCACCCTTTTTTTGGCCGGCAACGCACCAGTGATGCCTTTCGTGTTACTGATGTTCATGGATACGATAGCCACTCACCATCAGGTGGATCGTCAGCTTTCTCTTTAGAGAAAAAAAATACATGCTCCTTCACATATTATGAGAACTGTGCCTTATAAATGAGCTGAGTATTATTAAAAGTGAATCGTACTTAGCAACATCCAGCCGATCAGTATTGATTTGTAGCCGTTTCGTCTCCTTTGATTGCAATTTTCCTTCTCGTGACTTTCGAGAGCAAGCAATAGATTTCCATTTAGTTTTTGTTTATTCTCGATCCGAGAATGAATCTCGGCTGGATCTACCGAGCAACACTATGTGCTTTGGCATAATAAAAAATGCACGAGCAAGCCCGTGCATATTCAAAGAGTTGAAATTAAATTACTTTTTGCTATAATGAAGCACTCTTTTAAATGAACTTCAATGCAGCCTCGAACTGGGTGATGCCCTCAGGGCGCGTTAAGTTCCTCCTGAACTATGTTTTGATTATGTTTGCCCGTTTATAGTAATTTTAATCTTAAATGTAGCTAACCGATTACTTTATCTAATTTGTTTATCGTACAATTTATTTATTATTCAAATTATAACTTAATCGAGGCGACAGTCATATTATAGATTAAATGAAACGTAATATGTTACAGAATATTGTAACATCAAATGTCAGGTGACTATTTCCGTTTTTATATTTAAACTAGGAAATCGCCCTCGCTTCGCTTCGGGAAAAATAGTAAAAAAATATATACTTAATATAGCCTATGTCACCCGGGGATAGTGTAGCTTCCCAACAGTGAAAGAATTTTTCAAATCGGTTCGGTACCTAGTTTCGGAGCCTATTCAGTGCAAACAATCAAATCTTTCCTCTTTATAATATTAGTATAGATAAATTAATGCTTTCTCTGTCGCAAGCGCACCACACATGCACACAACTCTATTATACTGAGCACGTGTATAACAATATTTTAAAATGAAAAATAGATGATTATAAAAATAACAGACAAAATAGCTCTTCAATTAATACCTGTTCGTTAAGTAGCAGTTCCACTTCTTATTATAATTGAATCAACCTGTTGTATTAAAAAAACTGTAGCTTATCTGTACAAGTGTCAAGAGAAAGTTGTTTAATTTATTTCAATTTTGCATAGATAACAAATCCCACGTTAATGACCCAGTTTTATAACCCTGGCACATCAAAACTATTACCTAATTATCAGGTTAAAACTATTGCAGTGTAACGTACCAATTAATTTATTTAACGAAGTGTTCGACGCGTTAACGTTGTGATTAATTTTAATGCCCCCAGTAACGCTACATTCAGGCCAAGGTTTCTACTCTATCTTTTTTATTTTAGCTCCAACTCTAACCGAACTAACGAAATTTTATGTGCGCTCTCGTGAGATGAGATTGCTTTTAAAGAGCAGCTAGGCACGTTTTTTATTTCCTTTTTCTATCTAAACTTTTGAAATGAGGATCGTATACCAATTTACGGAAGTTGAACGATCGGGATTTCATTATTTTAAGCTGGTCTCGAAGTGTTTTTGTCTTGTCAACTCTCATGAAAGTTATTGATCGAGTTTGGAGTCGCGGTTTGGATAGGTGACTGCTAGGAGCCATGTATTCCTTCAACACAAGTTTACTCAGTGATCCTGTGCATCATGTGGATATGTAATATCCGCCGCATTATTTAATCCTTTGTCAACTTACTGCATACATATAAAATGTCATACCTATGTATTGGGAAATAAAGTTATTATTATTAGCGTACTTCCGTGTTTCTAAAAGCACGTTATCCACGTTACCTTCCAATTCTCAAGTCTTCTCACTTTCAAAGAGAGATTTTATCACGATTTATGTATGTTTAACTTTTAAATCATACTAAATCAAGTAGGGCAGTTCTTGCGGTTTAACGGTTAAAGAGGTCAATGTAATATCATTGGAATAATATCAAGCACTAAACCAACAGCAACAAGCTATTGCATATAATTTTGCTGAATTTGTATATTATCTAGAAAATGTATTATAATATGTAAAATAATATGTATTTCGAAAATTGTGTTCTATCCATAGCTTTCTAAAAAATTACTGTAACAAAATATGGTTGTGAATATTGTATAAGTAAGACGTGAACCATTTTAAACATAACAGTTGGTATATAATTACCCACTATTTCCTATAGGTACGTATGTATACCGGTTATATTTATCTATTAAACCAGCAAAAGCTCTCATTTAAAATGTGTAAAGGCTGTAAAGTGTCGACTGCAACCATTCAATATCTCACCTAGAATCTAGGTTCTAGATCCAGCTATCGTACAGTGTACTCACAGTCTCGTACCATACAATAATATTGTCTCGCCCTCAGCGGTCCGCAGTCGTATGGCGAGGATCGAGGTTTAATGACGAAACTGCCACGCCGTTATATCCAGTCATTGTTCGCTCTGGCACGAGACTCGACTCGATAGGAGATCGTTAACCCCCTATATAGGTCGCAGGCATATAATTGAGTTTAATCAGCCACATCAGCACCGAAATTACCTCGTTGATAGCTACTTTGTTCTGAGTGATCTGGCGTGGCCTTCGCGCGATGGCTTAATTGTGCTCGTTGTAAATCTGTAACGTGTGATACTGTAACTTTGTAATCGTTGGGTATTAGGTTTGATTACGATTATATAAAGTTATGTGCCAACCTTGAACAATTTTCCCCATTTTTAACCGACTTCAAAAAAAGGAGGAGGTTCTCAATTCGACTGTATTTTTTATTATGTTTGTTACTTCAGAACTTTCGACTGAGTGAACCGATTTGGATGATTCTTTTTTCATCGAAAGCTGGTGCTTGTCATGTGGTCCCACTTAAATTTGAGCGAGATCTGACAATGGCATCCATGATCCTCCACGGTATACCTGAAAACAAACATAATATGTCGTTATAATTATTTTTCAGTATCTAACCCAGTATCCTTCAGTAAGTAGTGTTACTTCTACCAACACAACAGCACCAACTGAACTACAAGGTCGTAGTATAAATAACGGCGTTTAAACTCATGGAGACTGCATTGCAGGGAGTAAAATATCGGTCGATTATTTATATTGCTGCATCGGTAATAACAGTATATCTGGCCCACGAGTGGTTCTATGAGTGGCTTCATAAATGGTTTTTATTGTACGCAAGCTATATCTTTCACACGGTTAAATGGAAGCTGCATTAAAGGGTTATAAGTGACATTCTAATAGCGTCGTAGTGAAAGTTTCCATGTGTATAACTATTAAATTATTCATATTTAAATATGTTATCTAAGTAAATCTATTTTTTTATCGTGTCCAGACCAGAACCGAATATTTCACACCTCGTTTTCTTGTTTTTATTTTTATTTTTATTTATTGTATAATGTATTACTTAAAATATGTAAGAAATTATTGAGTTAACTACTTCAGGTAATTTTTATCTACTTCTTATCTACTTCAAAGCAGAGGAAACATTCGTAACCATTGCAAGAATCTTTCGCATTAGCTTTGGGTGGAACCTTTAACACTTTCTAACGCGCTTAAAAGGGGATTGCGGTTTAGGAGCACTGGTGGGTTTATATGAGATTACGGACTAGCTATATTTGTATAGATGTCTGCCTAGGGTTTTAAGTGGAAACTATAGAACTTTACCATAGAGAGCATTTTTTTAAATATAAAAAGATGCACATACAATGGCGCAATGATTTTGTTTTCTTGCATTCCGCGTTGTTCACACATGTCACAGAGTTACGAGCTCTTCGGTAATTTAATTAATTAATTAAACCCGTCCATGCTTCGCTGTCACTACGGTAATATGGTTACCATAGCAAATAATGTAGCATCTAAGTCAAATGAGAAGTTAACCCATAAGTCCCTTAACGCGTGAATATTCATATCTGTGGTAATGTTGGATTAAATTTCCTATTTTATTTATTCAAAACACAAAGGTCAATTAAGCTTCCACACAAAAAAAGATCTGTTGACAAACAGATGAGCCGCTATAATAGATATTAATAGATTGAGCAATTTGTACATGCCGTAGGTATAGTTTCGTTTCGTATCGTATCGTCATCGTTGGTTGCACCGGAGCTACACGCGAATAGACGGAAACAAACGCGTGCGCGTGCGCTGTTTCCCGTCGATAGCGTCGATACAGACAAACTCCGCGCTAACTGGTTAACTGTTACGTAATTATGTTAATCGCTTCGTCCATAAACCCGTTACACTAGTACCGCGGCGTACGTACGGTACAATCAACAATGTTCGCGTGAACGTCGCGTCGCCGCGGCTATGTTGGGAAATTGGACGGACCGGATCTTTCCGATATTTATGTGTCTGTGTGAGACGTTAAATGATATTTATGTGTCTGTGTGAGATGTTAAATAGTGTTTGAACGTTTTTGTCTAGTGTTCCATTGTATATTTTAACCGACTTCAAAAAAAGGAGGAGGTTCTCAATTCGACTTTAATCGAAAGCTGATGCTTGACATGTGGTCCTATTTAATTTGAGCGAGATCTGACAATAGCATCCATGAGAAGACCATAATTATATATTTTTACATTAAGTATGTGCGCGACAAATGGACGAATAACTCAATATCACGCTAACCGATTTCGATAATTCTTTTTTATTGTTATAGGAAAGGATGTACTTCACTTGAAGTCGGTTTTTTTGTTCATTTTTTATGTTTTATGATGGTTTTATACAACTGAATGTCGGATTATTTTTAAACCCTACTTTCTCGGAATCTAATAATGATAAAAGATTTCTTATATTGAAAATTTTTGTGCCACGTATAATCGTCATAATCTTGGAAATTTCTAGCTACATCGCACAGTGGCAGATTGTAAGTTTGGACGACGACGCTGACTTACTTATATATATGTATGTAGTATCTATGTAGGTATTTTGTAAGTAACACGAATTTTTGTGTCGTCATCTGAGGGCGTTTAGTCGATCCGTCAGCATTATCGATTATTCTACCAAGAATACCGTTTTATAAAAGTCTTCGACTATTTCACTTGTTTAAATAGCTTTAAAGTAGAACTATTTGTTATTATTTTTTTCCTTGTCTGTCTGTGGGCCATTTTAACTTATAATTAACTAGCTTTTGCCTGCGGTTTCGCCCGCGGTAGAGTGGTTTCGAAACGAAATTTTAATTAATTAATTTATATTACCGTGGCTTCGCACGCATGGATATCGATTTTTTACAAATCCCGCGTGAACCCTGAATTTTCCGGGATAAAAAGTAGCATATTAACACATATTATGCTACTTTTAACACATATGCTACTTTTTATCCCGGATATCCCGGGTATAGGCTATCCCCACTCCAAATTTCAGCCAAATCACACATTTTGAAATTACGTATGATTAGGGGGATGAGGGAGGGGGTGGAGCCAAATCTCACGAGTCTCACATCTCACCAGGGAGGAAGGATGTGTCTGAAAATCGTTAAATTAAAAATTCCTCACGTAATTAATGACCACGGATGATATGTATTATTGATTCCAGCATTAGAAATCTGAAACATCCAAAAATAGAACAAAAAAACATTGTCTCTCTTGAAAATCGAACATTTTACCTACATGGCGGTATTTTCATTTTACTAAGAATTAATATCAGTATTTGACGCATGCAGGAGTAACTATTATAATTAAATTTATCTTCCAATTCACTTACAGCGCTCGAGTTGGCTATGAGTATTAAATTTTCAATTTCTCATACATTTTATAACAAGTTGAGCTCACGTAAAACCGACAGAGCTGCATTGCTTTTATACAAAGTATATTCTCATAAAGCATCCCAAGCATAAAGCATTTAATTTATGAAAACTTGAAAAAAATACTTGTTAATCCAAGGCTGCTTTCAGGCCAGTTACATTCCTGACATCCCGAAAGCAGAAAGAATAAAAAAAATATACATATGTATACGTGACGAATTGAGAACCTCCTTTTAAGAGTTTCTACGGCCTAGTTGCTTCCGGTATTTACATTAGTGTCGGGTCAAAAAATATGAATGTAATAATGTAAATATGGTGTAAGTTATGTAATTATTATAATGTGGGTTTAGATATTATTACTATCTAATTTATGTATGTTCATAGTTAATAATATGTTATATCCATATTCATCGGTACTAATGGAGAAACAGTTTCAAGCCATAAACACTATCTAATTTTGCATGCAACTAAGGTAATGAAATAATTCTGTATGTTGTATTGTAATGTAACCAATTGAATAGTTTCACGTTTTGACAATAAGGAAATCTTAACGTATTGTTTTGTTATGCGTAATAGCGTTACCGAACTGTACTGATCGCGCGATAAATCTTAATGGTTTTAAATATGCATAGATTTTATCTTGTACAGCGGTACAGGTACAGCCAAAATATGAGGGTTATTTTTTTTCAATTTTTTTTTATAGTCTACCTAATGGCGCAGTAAGGTTCCTATAATTATTAAAGTAACTCAAGTCTGTAGAGCTAAAACACATACAACGATAAATACGTTTGATCAATATAATTATGTTGTGTATCGATCATACAATAAAGATCATACGAAATATAAATACATAGGTACATACTTTTAACCGTTAATATATTTAGTAGTAGAATTGGACCGACGAATATATTTTGTGACGAGGGCGAACATTTTCTCTCTGAATCCTGTTTCCAGGGAGATTTCCGCGTTGTCATTTCGTCCGTCGATGGGGCTTTTTGCGTGATCTAGTATTTTTTTGTTGGTGCTCCGTGACGCGATGGCGATGATAGAGCTTAACTGCCATCTCTGCGTGATAGTGTTTCTAACGGACGATTGTGCCGTTATTTTATGGACAAAGTAATGTGTATTGTAAGGAGAACTAGTACTCTAACTGTAGACTGTAGTGAACCAGGTATTTTAACTACATATCGTTTTATTGAAGCGTCTAGTAATGATTTAGAACGTGATATAAATGTGGGGTATATTTAGTGCTTTTTGGTTCTTCGCGAAATGAGTCAGTGTTGTTTACTACATTTTTGGTTAGATACTATAATATAATGGACTTCCAACTTTACAGAAATTATATTAAGTAATTTTTGAAGTAAAACTTCTTTACGCACGGTTGACTTGGGGAGTAAGCTGCGGTGAATAACTGACCAGAGTCGAGCGTTACGAAAAGTGTGATCGGGAGAGGCGAACGCTAGTTCTTTTGCGAGCTTGCTAACGTTATGCGAACGGTGATCTCTTCAATTATTTCGTAATTTCATTTCTTTCTTGAACAATTTTATAAATTAATATTTTGTTCAATACTTTAAATATTCTACGTTTAAAGTTAATAATTAAATTAAAAAAAATCAAAAATATTAATTTACCAATGAAAACCCATAATAAAGAAGTTTTACTTCAGTCATGTGGTATAAAGCACACTCGTTTTTTACTTCAGTAGTTGTTTATACCGTAATATATTTTTTTAACTTAGTAGGTACCTAACTACATACCGACTGATAAATACGACGAGATATTAAAATTTTTATTCTTAAGTTACATACCTACAATGTAAGTTTAATAAACATTAGCTAACGACTGCATCATTAGACTGCATACTGACAGCTTTCTATCATTATCATAAGCATACATATTCTAACACATCTCTCTAGCAAATAATTTAAATATTTTATGCAAGAAATTTAGGATATATTAAATTAGGTTTTTATATAACCTAGCTTTCTAAACTATGGAATAATTGTAATTGTATATTGATGAACTCGTTTTTTATGATAGTAATAGTTCTTCGAATAACTACCATAATTTGTAAAGTATGCTAACTTTACACTTTACGGGGAAGTTTTTAGGATGCGACTTCTTGGGAGGTCGCCAACGTCTACTAAGTTTACTTATTAATATTAAAATAATTAAGTACTTAACTCTGCTCTCTCCTTTTTAAAGGTAAAAATAACTTTTATAGCTTTTGTGAAAGTATTTTTAAAATACCTATTAATTTTATTTTATACCTTTAAGGCTATATTATTGGTGTTCTCTAGCTTACCTACACCGACCGTTTAACTACTAAAGGATCATTATAATGAAATCTGATCAGATGTGCGTTTTTCAACGTTACCATCAGACAGGTGAGTGACAAGCCGTAGGGCGTAGGCGTACAAAATAAAATATAAAAGATGGCGAAAGATTAAAAATTTGTATAGAGAGTAAGTTTCATACAATCTCTCCGAAATCTGAAGCGACGTCTACACTACTCGCAAAGAGTTGACGAGAATACTACTTTCAACAACTTTGTGCTGCGTCGCCTTGTTCGTAAGCGCAGTTCCTCCTGAAGTTGAGCGATTCTAGTACTCGGGTTTTTTCAACGATTAACTTTGATGAGAAGTGTGGAAATGAAATGAACGCAATATTTGATTCAAACAGTGGATATAAAATACATGAACCAAAAATTAAATGAAAGTAATCCAGCAACATACCCACATTATTGCGGATTATATTAAAACATTTGTCATAATATATTAATATATACTGTATGCATTACTAACATTTCAGTACCACCTTTTAATTTTAAGCAAGCAGTCTCAACGACGCAAAGGGTGGTGCAGACGATTCTAAGTTATAACACGCCCGAGGCAGTTTCATACACACCACTGTGTACGAAACACACTCTCTGCACTGTCTCTTTGCTCAGTGGCGATGGCTTAAGACGAGTCACAATCTCAAGTCATTGACGCAGGCCGTTCACGTCTTCAAACGACGTCATAATGACGACGTCGTTTCAGGCCATTGTTGATAGACAGAGTTGCTTGATTGCATCTCGCTGAGACGAAGAATTGTGGGCTCTGCCTGACCTGAACTTAATACTTAATGTAAAGTCACTAACTAAAAAGTGCTCATAATGAGAGAACTTTAAATTACTTTTTATAGTGCCTTGTATTTGCATGCCATTCGCTAAGTAAGACAAATACAAATATTCTGTATTTTTATACAGCAAAGTAGTCTGTACAATTATTTGTAAGACATGTAATATTACGTAGGTATATTAGAGATAAAATATAACACGTAAAAAGCTAGCTTTTTTATGGAAATAGCCGGCAAACGAGCTGACGATCCACCTCATGGTAAGCGGCTGTCGTCGCCAATGAATATCAGCAACAAACACCAAGGCATCACTGATGCGTTGCTGGCCAATAAAGAAATAAGAAAAAGAAAGAATGAACTGCCTCTCAAACCCCCAGCCGGGACACGACGAGTCGTTTGACGGCTGACTTAAGGTCGTAGCTGACTTATACGACACCGCTCCCATCCAACCGAAGTATGAGAATTCAAATATAAACTTAAAATCGTGCTCTGTAGGTACAACTATTGAGTGGCAAGGTTGCGGTTAGCTTGCTTCCCGCGCGCGGGCTGCTAATTTTTGTTGTTACTGTAAAGTGCACCTACAGAGCACGATTTTAAGTTTATATTTGAATTCTCATACTTCGGTTGGATGGGAGCGGTGTCGTATAAGTCAGCTACGACCTTTATGCTCAAGGGTGGTAGCTATCCAGGCGAACCCCATGGAGAAATAATAATAGTAATAATGGTATTTATTATCAATTAAAATCAATATTCCTTCATTAAGATTTGCTACAGATACGATTTTATAAGGTCATCACTTAGGGAGAAAATAGGATGTGAAAGGACCCAAAAAATCTTTGAGGGAGTTAACGTTTGGGTTTTGGTATTCAATTAAGGTAGTGGTTTTAATTTGCTTACTTAACCTAACTAGGTACTTTACCTTTCATTTAAAATTCAACAATAATATTTTAAGCCTCACTTGAAACGCTGGGAGTTTCAAACCTAAACAACGTTGATTCAAGCATCTTCCACAAAAATTAGTAAATTCATTAATTTAATAATAACAGATTTATTGCGATGAAATTACGAATTTTCGCACGTTCTTCTAATTTACTCTAATTTCAAACCATGTCGCACGCGAAGCTGAAAAATTATAACTATGATAATTTGTCGTTAGAAAAACAAAATTAAGCCGAGTAATTTGAATGGACACGCAGCAAATGATTGGTTCATTTGATGATGTTAGTAATTAAGTAATTATTACTTTGTAGACTTTGTAGGTAATGATAGGCCGTGGATATGAGGAAGCCTTCACAAGGAACAGAGCAGATATGACTAGGAATCATTATTTTGTTTGTAGATTGATTCATCGCCCGCCATAGACATTAGTAGCTCCGAAAGCAACGAACAAACATTCTGGAACATTGTCACATATATTATTAAGAAGCCGCCGCGAGCTGTAATGTTTAATTCCTCCAAGATGGATGGATTTGCATGCATTGCTTCACAATGGTCGCTTTTACTAAACCAAGTGAGCGTTCCAATATAATAGAGAGATATGCTGATGAGTCATTATCATAAGCCTTTAGCATAAACTATTGGGACAACAACCAAAGTTGACGCAAGCCGACGTGGTCAAGTTATGATAACACGGTCGTGTTACTGTCCACCGTCGGGTGAAAACAATGCGGATCTAACGCCGTGCAGTCTGTTCAGAGCGGATTGAACTGTAGCCTTCACCTTTTCACGGATTGTTTTTGCCGCATTAACCTTCGGCCCACTGATCAATATTTACTTGGATATGTAGCGAGAGCGAGATAACTGTGTTTGGTTGGAGGATATGTCTTGGCTGTTCTATATATCAATGGTACATATTTTTAAAGTGTATTTATAATAACTGGACTGGTTCCCAACATTGAATATTTATGTGTATTTATTAAAAGAGATTCTACAAACATTGGTAATGTTTACTTTCGAGAGTTGTTTGTGATGTTGAATTTTATTTACTATTCCCTGCGACAATGGGAATCCCAGTGCAGTAGAGTGAGGGTGTAGCGTTTATTTATTTTACTGATTGTGTTCCATAACTTACCAATATCGATTGAAGTAATTCCCATAGTAGTGCATTTGATTGAATTAACACAGATTTCAAACCCAATCATAGAATCATTGCAATTTAAATTGGTATAAAAATACTACTTAAGTACTAAATTTCATTAAAGATACATATCTTTATTCCACCACACCTATACATATCCTTTAGTTTAGAAGAATTTGAACTCGAAAACCGATAGTGAATTTTTGGTTCAATCTTTTAAAGGCTAAAAATGAATTATTTATGTAATCTCAAGCCTTTTTATGGAAACTAATTTAAAAATGTATTGTGGATTAAAGGCCCACATCAATAGACTTATACTTTCTAGATAAAACGGGAGTTTCCCCCGGGATATCTCGCTTCGCAAACACTTTAATACTGCGCGGAGTAATTTGTTCGACGACGGGTACACTGGGATCTCTAGCCAATCGTATAACCCTGGAATTAGGAGGAAATGTTGGTTAGATTCCAGATACCTTAAGTGGAATCAGGACATTGTGAAACATTGTTTAACTCTAGTTTTAAAACAATTTTACAAGAGTATCTTTTTAGTTTTATAGTTGTTTACAAATATGATTTCTTGTTAAGAAATTATGTGTTGTACATAGGAAGATATACGAACAAATCCCTTATTTGTTGGATATTGATTAACGAACATGTTGATTATTAAATCAATCAAAGAAATAATCTGCATTTATGCCCTAATCTTTGTTTAAGGCGCCCTGCGTTGAAGAATAACGATAAAACTTCTTTAAGGCATTAAGTATTGATCGATAGGTATTAGATTTTCAGAATTTTCACTGTTATACCAATTATACGTAATAAATTATTACTCGATTCAATACTACTTCAAAATACCTAGTAGTGATATTGAAATAATTTAATTGTCAGGTAATTTTATGATTTGTTGCAAAAAATGCCTTTTTATCACTTCAATCTAATTGCACGAAATAGCCTTGTAATAAAAACATGCCAGAATTATTCAAAAGGAAATAATTAAAGTAGCTGTAAAACTATTAGATGTAAAATACCATAACCAACAACTTGAAAAATCTTTGTGAAATTTATGAAATTGTGAAATTTATGAAATTGTGAAATTTATGAAATTGTGAAATTTATAAATCAATCCAATGCGCTTGAAATATTTGATTCCCGTAGGAATTGCGGAATCTATGTACATATTGAAATATCAGAATACTGTTCTGTAAAAATATTAATATACTAACATACGGAAATTGAATTAAGTACCTATTGTTAGTGTTTCCTGTGTTTCCCATTAATAAGGTGTCCACGAGCTTATGAGATATGAAAGGCATAAGCGATCAATTCTCGATTTAGGTAGAGGGGCATAACTCAGGAGGGATTAGGGGGCAACAGTTTTGGAGAGCCGTTAATAAGGAGGTGGCACCCTTGTTAGCTTAACACCCACCCCATATTACGGGAGCGAGAAAATATTATATGTAGCGTTTTTACGGTTATTGAAGCATTCGCAGTTCAGTAGTTTTTATCGGTAATATCCGATTAGTTTTGTTATAGAGTTTATATAGATTTATACTTGTTTATACTCGTATATATAAGAATAATATAATATAAGAATAATATCGAGGTAGTACCTATTTAAGTGTACCTTGGTTGACTTCAATCAATTCTGTATAAATGCTATAAACGATAACACACTCATACCCCCGCAGTAGGTTATTACCTGTGTCACAGGTGGAATGGACGACACATACATATATAACATCACAATCACACCCATGACCAGAGTACAAATATTTTTCTGTTACATACCTGTGTCACAGGTGGAATGGACGACACATATAACATCACAATCACAACCATGACCCGAGTACAAATATTTTTCTGTTACATAAATATCTGCTCTGTCCGTCTTCTTTCTTTCTTTCTTTCTAAAAAAATAAACTCAAAAAATGTTTGTACGGATGTCCTTTATAGACTCTGACACCATTCAACCGATATGCCTCAAAATGGTTTCATCTGAAAGGCAATAATCCGAAGGTGGTTTGAGATCACTAAAACAATGCATTAGGCACATTTGGTCCATTGATAAAGTCGATTTTCCACTTTTCCCATACATCAGTTTGAAAATAATATACATATAAAGATGGCGCATCAACGTCAACGTCAACACAAAAACACTGATCTGTCATTCTCATCAGTGAAGTTTTTAGCGTATTTTTTTTCCTAAATAAAATTTCAAAAGTTTTTTACTTGATTCTTTGATCTAACGTTCTTCGCTTTGTTGCATGTATGTACGCATCTGCTGTAGCGCTCATACAGTTCTTAAGAAGTAATTCTTACACTAAATGGTGAAAAAAAACCACACAAATCTGGAATTTTTGAAGCAGTTGCTCAATTTCATATCAATTTAAACACTGGGCAACATAATTTAAAGCCTATTTCCAAAACCATCTTCCTCCTTACGTTTGTAGTTTGATGGTAGCTCCAGAACACTGGATAACTGCACTCAATTGTATTACGAAATGCTTCTGTGCGTGCAAGAAAATATTCGACAAGTTTCCTTTCGCTCCATTGAAACACAATACGAGGTACGAGGTATTAGTTTTGGCACATCGATAATAGGAATATTTCCCCTTGTTGTTTTACTGAGGGTGGGTTCAGCGAAGGGAGCTCCAAAACATTATAGCATATTATTATAATTTTCCCTTTCCTATACTTAATGGTGTGTGGTATGTGTCGTTGCACGTGGCCTATTAATATTGGGCTTATCTGATTTAACTTTAGTAGGCTTAATAGACTAGCCGGGTGAACAAGATGTCGTTCTGTAATATGAGTCGTGCTTGAATATTGAAACCCTACTAATATAGTCAAAGTTTGTAAGGATGAATGTTCTTTGTTACTCTTTCACGCAAAATGTCCTGAACGGATTTTTATGACATTTAGTATACAGGTAGACGATGATCAAGAATAGGTAAGAAGAAGGGTACTTTTTATCCCAGAAATGTAGGCAAAGTGGCGGGCAGAGCGCTAGTTATTAATAAATTGATATTATCGAGTGGTCCTCATAATTCTCCGTTCATTTGCGAAGATGTGTTGTAAAGTAACTAGGTAACGCACCTGTATTTAAACAGAGGAACAGACTATCCAACCGAGACGGGTATAGATCCAAAAAGCCGCGGCCATTGTAGTCCGGACAAAGAGCCAGTCATCTTGCATAATACAGATGCTCGGATCTGTCGAAAGCTACATAATACTGGGCCAAACAAAACTTGAGCCGACCCGGCATTGAGCGCTCGTGTGCTTAACCCTGAACTAAATCAACACATGTGACACATTTTGCACAGAATTGCTAAAAACAGTGAAGCGGTAGATGTGCGGTTTTATAGAATGTAAGGCGTTTCTGTTGCAAAATATTGTTTGGTCTTCGGGCTTGGTGATGGTGGTTTAATAATAATAGTCAAGATTATGTGTTTATGAGCATGTGAGCTTTCTTTAATATTTTACTATGTTGTGACATAATATTACGTCGAAACTAGCTTTGATGTAGGATGGGGAAGGAGAGTAGCGGAAAAATTACAAGCACCCACATCCGTTAGCTAACAAGCAAAGTCGAAGATACATGAATGCTGCCAATTTACCAAGACTAGATCAGCATGTGAAAGCCTTCTTTTAGTGAAGTTAGTATGTATTGGTCTACTTTGCAACTAACATGCGATCTTTGCGACTAACCATCGTAGAGTCAACTTACCCTGATGATTTATTTATTATTTATTTATTTATTTATGTACACACAATGGAATATACAATGATGATGCTCAGTTTCGGGGCGAAACACGTGTTGGTGCTGGTATGTATGTTGGTATATATATGTACTTTTAATTATTGTAGAGCATGTTTCCGTTGTGGGAGGTCGGGAAGTGCCGTGTATGTCTTAAAGTATATACCATCATACATGTTAATCGCGGATTGTTGCGAAGTAGACTAATACTAACTTAACAATGGATTTCTACAAAGTAACGCCTGATACTATTAACTTCGTAGTTAAGAGTTAAGTTCTATGTGCTTTGCTCATTAATGGCTTAGCGAAAAAAACGATGAATATAGAATTAATAAAATACGCTGGCATCCATTAACTTTTCCTTACTTCAACTGAGCTGCAACAAAGTACTGTAACAATAGATTGCACTGCTTGGCCAGGAGTCCAAGCTACTGGCGCTATTCAATATGCTGAAAGCACTCTCTATACATGGGTACATCTCTTCTCACATAAAGAACATCTGAAGGGATTTCTTGTCGCTATTCAATAAAACGGGTAATGAAACCAGCTTTACCCGCCTTGAACCTTTATGTGGGGATCGGTATCCCCCGTAGTTTTGAAAAGCCCGCGAACGTTTCTTTGTGGGCTGGTAATCGGATTATGCTATCTTAGTTATCGGTGAACCCGCCCGATCTCCTTATCTGATGAGACCGCTGTGGTTGATGTCCTTTGTAAATAAAATAGAAACCCTCACGCGATCTCGTTATTTCCCATTTTTATTTGTGAGGTGTTACAGTTCTTATTTGATTTCAATGTTCCATTTTAGCTGTTCGGTTATACATTTTTGTTGTGCTTAAATGAAGGAAGTTATGTTTATGCTCACAATCACTCTTGCATTAGTATGATTGTATTGAATGAAGCGTGTTTCTTCGGGAAGAAAATCAAACCTTGGTTCCTAACTGCGATAAGTGAGCCAATCTGTGCTAAAAGAGCTGTTAAATCTGTGACCGGTATGCGGTAGTTTCAGTACTTCTTGATAATTAGGTAACTGGAGGTCTCCAGGCATTAAAACTAAAGATATCAGTTAATTCTATTACTAGTTGAATTTCCGTAGAACACTGTACTGGAATACGCTGCAGACTTTTTCGGATTTTTCTGGATATTTAAGGGCCAGCGAATTACGAATTTCATCAACTCCCCCTCACCGCCATCGCGAAGTCATTTGTCCCCGTGACTCATCGGAAACCTTAGCTTAGGGTGGTACTCGTAGCCGTATTTGCATAATTTATGAAGGTGACCGTCATTTCATTTTGACAGCGAGTATTGAATTTTATACAATGCTAGTGTTACTTGTCTTAATTAAACAGTATAACAATAAAATGTTATTAGAAAAGAGTTCGTTAAGCATCATGAGTAAGTAATATAATTAAATTTGAATAATTTATGTTGCTAGAATTGTAGAGGAAGTAGAATATTTTTTCTTTTGGCTTTATTGTGGAATTATGATATACCTAAGTATGTAGTTTATGTTTTGGGGTTTTTGAACTCTATCTATCAAGTCTTGCTAACTACCTAAAGTGCTAAACAATAGACAAAACAATAATTATCTTAATTAATAAATGAAATCATTTTTATAACATTTACTTTTACCTAGTAATTTATTACTAAGTATTGGAATGTAATTTGGAAATATGAAGCGATTTCCAGCTCCGCTGAACAACAAAACTTGTGCAGAACTAAAATTAATGTTAAACTTGTTTGCAAGCTCCTAGACTAAAATGTATGATGGTAATATAACTCGAAATTTGCAGCGAAGCTCCTGCAGCACGCGAACGTGTACAGAGATGCAAGCAATAAATTCAGGTGTACTTAGTACAACTACACATCACATGTGCCGCTTAAAGCTTTTGTAGGACAAATAGTACAAAACCTTAATTGGGAAGATTATAGAAATTTATGTAAAGTAAATCGTGAAAAAATGTTTAAAAAAGAAAGTTGTGAGTCTCACTGGTTTATTATTACACATGTTTTATTGTTAGTTGTTACCTGTGGTAAGCATTTGTTGGAATAAAATTATTCTTTCTTTTTTTGATTGTAGTACCACCTATAAAATTTACATGTTGATATACTACATGTACTGTCGACATTGATAAATAATCGATTTTTAACTCGGCGAATTGACTACTTTTGAATTGAAGATCTATCCAAGTCCACCTGTATCGCTAGTATAGCCTCCTGCTCCAAATGCATACTATCAAAGAATAATGTAAAACAATGACGTTTAGTCTCCTTTTGGATATCGCTGGACCCTTTAATGTATTATAGATACCAGTCTCTTTTACTGATTCATACAATGTACACTCGGGTGCAATGAAATCGCACATTTGATTTTTTTCTGCAAAATACAAATTATTTTTTTTTCTGAAAGATACATATATATTTTTTTAATATGGAATTAAAGCTGGTTTCATTACCTATCCAACGATACCATACAAGCCGTTATTACTTTACCCTACGGCCAAGAATTAATGACAACAAAAAAACCCTAAAATTAACTCCCTTAGGTTACCGTAGTTTGCCAGACTAATGCAGGTATAAAAAGGCATGTTTTGAGTAAAATGTCATCAGTTGCATTTCAACGCTCAAACTGAAAGGACGTCCAGTGACTACAGCTGCAATAATTATCGAAGAAAATGGATACTACGCCAGAAAAAGCCGCTCAAGTCGTTGCTCTAATTGAAGCAGGCCAGAACCAGAGTGCTGTAGCTCGACAGCTGAATATCAGTCGATATTCAGTTCGTCGTGTATACCAGCGCTATCGGGAGACTGGTGGCTATGAACGACGACGAGGATCTGGTCGAGCTAGAGCTACAACTCAGCGCGACAACCGATTTCTCGTAACGACGGCTTTGCGAAATCGTCGCCTGACAACCGTTGATCTTGCACATCATCTCCAAGAGGTGCGTGAAGTGGAAGTCAGTCGGTGGACGGTCAGAAGGAGACTTGCTGAAGGCGGCCTAACAGCGCATAGGCCAGCAAACGGCCCTAAATTGGCGCCAGCTCACCGCCAAGCCCGTCTTCGATTTGCACAGGAACATGTGAACTGGACAGTCGACCAATGGCGAACAGTTCTGTTCTCAGACGAGTCTAGGATGTGTCTCCATGGCAATGATGGACGAGGGCGGGTCTATAGAAGGCCTACAGAGAGATTTGCCCCGTGTTGCATCACGGAACGCGTTGCATATGGCGGTGGTTCGTGTATGTTCTGGGGTGGAATCTCTTTGGAAGCCAAAACTGAGCTTGTCTTCCTCACTGGGGCCAATATAAGGCGTCCAACAAGGGGACTAACTGCTCGGAGGTACGTCGAAGAAGTTCTCCAGGAACATGTCGTACCATTTAGCGGTTTCATTGGAGAGAACTTTCTCTTTATGCATGACAATGCAAGACCCCATACCGCTCAAATTGTAACGCAGTACCTTCAAGAGGTGAATATCAAAACAATGGTGTGGCCAGCTCGGAGTCCGGACCTTAATCCGATCGAACACGTCTGGGACAATTTAAAAAGGAAAATAAGAGACCGAAATATTGCTCCAGCTAATCTCCAGGAGCTGCAAACTGCGCTCAAGGAGGAATGGGACGCTATCCCACAAGACTCTATCAATCACTTGATAGAGTCGATGGGAAACCGGTGTCGAGCGGTAATTCAAGTAAGAGGGGGTAACACTTCGTATTAATAAAGGTATTTTTGTAAGAAAAGGGTGTTTTTTTTTAAGCCTTCATTTCCCACACAGTTTTGTCAAGGAAACTTCTTTTAATAAAGGATGAATTTGTAATTGGTGTTTTTTTTTGGCAGTAGGATAAAGTAATAACGGCTTGTATGGTATCGTTGGATAGGTAATGAAACCAGCTTTAATTCCATATTAAAAAAATATATATGTATCTTTCAGAAAAAAAAATAATTTGTATTTTGCAGAAAAAATCAAATGTGCGATTTCATTGCACCCGAGTGTAGGTTGTAGGTGTATGTTGGCACCGGGAAGTCAAGAAAAATCAGGTCTCTGCTTCCTTCCATCTTGAGTCTTGACCGCACACGTCAAGTGGGCATAGATAGTCCTTAGGATTGAAATTATTCTCATTATATCTTAGAATTTAGAAGTTGATAAAAACATGTTATATTTAATAGTTTAATCTCCCTTTGTGCTATTCTATGTTAAGCCATAAAAATAGTGAAACTAAGAGATGGTAAACACAATCCCCGCTACTTTTCTTATCATAAACTTTGCTTATCTCAGCTTAGTTTGTGGAACAATTGAAAAAGATTTATACTGAGCGTTATCAGGCCGTTTTTTCTGGCTTACAATCGATTCGATAGTGCAACATAGTCCACTAAACGCTAGAGATTACGCTGACTTATGAGTAACGTGACGCTTTATTAAGACATGCTTGGTAATACCCACTAATATGTAGGGGTGATCACTGATAGCTCCTCCAATATGTTGCATGTAATATGTTTTTACATCTATTCCAATAGCCACAAGGTTGGGAATAGTAACATTGTCTGTCAGCTAAGGGTTCTTTCAAGTAGAATAATCCCACGCAACGCCCGCCGCGTGCCCTTACAGACGGTTCTGTAATTTTATTTCGCCTGTCTAGTACTCGTTGTCAATCTGCATTCTAGTCGCATTCAGATATACACTCACCGCTTCCTGGGTTAAAGTCCAAACTTGTTATTACGCAAGGTTGGTGTTAAAATTGCGTTAGATTAGATTCGCAAATCACATGACGTTCATTTATTTTAAGAGCTTTACGGGCAGCATGCTAATGAGAACGCTTATAAAGCACCACTTGTTTAATGGATATTATTCTGTCCATGTAGTTAATACGGTTTTGGTGTTAGTCCAAATGGAATGTAGGTGAGTTTTGCTTTCAATGACTTAGGAATGGAGATTATATGCTTGTGGCGGCATTTTTTAGTTTTGACATCATTGTTTGTCATCATGAATACATAGTTCAATGTCGTGAAAGTCGAGTGGATTAAAAACTGACGTCGGCCAGTGTCAGGCCAAATTACACATGCCTGTAATTTTCCTCGGTATGAATTCCGTAACATTAGGAAAAAAGTATACTACATTATCCTGGATGGATAAAAAATTAGGTTGTAAAATAAAATAATAATATTTGTAATTCTTCTAAACATAATAAGTACGGGATGTTGCATTAGTAATCTCATTCTCTAAGAACTACATTGTGAAAACGTACAAATCCATTTAAATTGTAGGTTACGACTTAAGAGTCTTAACAGTGTTCGTGACATTTAACAGCAGCGTAAGGCTTCGTTCACAAGAATCACAAATTATCGTTATATTCATCAATCGCAGTAACACCAGGGCCGCCGATAAAATGTTTTTGATCTGATAAAAGTTTTTATCAGATCTTTAGTAAATCGTACATCTTACGTAATGGCTACATAATTCGTGTCCGGCGCGCTCCGCTGACGCAGTGCGACTGGGACTGAGATGCTCGATAACACTAGTGAATTAAATGCGGGTAGTCAGCCAACACGTTAGCTATTTAAAGGTCGCTGCATACGTAACGTGGATGGAACGGGGACGGAATGTGGTTAATAAACACTGACGGGGATTTTTAATGCATACGCACCGTGACGGTAACTTGGAACTAAGGTTCTAGTGTTGTGAACAAGGAAAATTGATTTTTCATTTGAAGAATTAGCTTTATTTGCTATTGTTTTAGATGACGTAGAAAAAGCTTTTCTGATATTTTCTGTACATCCTACATAAAGAGAACAAGAAGGAGAATACCGCACTTTCTACAAAGAAATTTTAGACGATGAGACTCAATTTTTTTAAGTATTTTTGTACGACTAATCATGAAAAAAATAATCATGACGTAACATTTATTTTGTAATTTAAAATTATAATATAATATTGAAATGACATGTTTTATTATAAATTCATCAAAATTATTTTTATGTTATAAAAACTGATGTGTTTGTAATGATTATTTATTTTTTGTATAAGGTGATTAGCATATACAGTAGGTAAGTACACGTGCATCGTTATTTGCTCTTCAGAGGGAACGGAGCGACTTTACAGAGTACGCAACGGAATCACGGACGGGGCGGGACGACGATGTTTACCACGTACCGGCCCGTGCATGTCACGTTCCCGTCCCGTCCGTGCCTCCGTGACGTATCCACTATCTTTTACATTTTCTATGAAACGATATTTCCAAAACTTCACGTTCCGTCTCGTCCGGGTTTAACACGTTATGTATGCAGCGGCCTTTATACTGAGACCGCTTTTATAGCCTGTTTTGTGTTATCGCTTCTGAAAGTGCTCATGCAGCTGTTTTTGTTCGTATGTGTGTGTAGTTTTGTACGAGTATGTTTCCTCCAATTTTGATCACACGTCACCTAGTATCTTCACCCATTAGGTGATGTAAAATATCCTTATATTACTAGTGGAAATCCAGCGTGTTCCATGTACTATGCGCCATCTTCGCTTATTATCTTCAATTTTTTGTATTGGAAAAGTGGAAAATCGACTTTATCAATGGACCAATGTGCCGCCTAACACATTGTTTTAATGGTCTCAAACCACCTTCGGATTGCCTTTCAAATGAATTCATTTTAAGGCATATCGGTTGGATAGTTTCAGAGTATATTAAGGATATCCGTACAAACATTTTTTGTGTTTTATAATATAGAAGATGAGCTACATTATATTGCTACTCAGTTACTCATAATAACTTCCCTGCCGCAAATGAAAAGCTTCTTAAATTTAGTGGGAATATATTCTAAAGTATTTTAAGGTTGCGAGCTCTTTCTTACATTTTTATAATCTGATAATAAACTTTTAGCTCAAAACCGTCACTGTTTTTCCGCTTCCGTAGTAATATGAAAGAAGGCATGATAAAATAAATATACAGTAGTACATTTTCCTCCTTTGTTATTTTCGTAATGCGGTATTTCCAAATCCGTTTGCATAAAGCTATGTATGAAAGGTGTTTATGTTTAAATCCTCGGCTTATTAAGGGACAAGAAAATGTTATGAAAGAGGACACCCTTTTTCGCAAGCCCTCTTAATCGTAGTAGATGTGTTTAAAAATTTAAGTAAAGCGAACTGAAGTCCCGGCCAGCGGTCTATTATGAACTCTTAATTCCAGCCAAGTTCCAGTGTAAACGTCAAATTCGTGCTACGAAAGCGGTCACGTGACACTTTTTAGCCAATCATACGTCATTTAAAGCCCGAGAAATGAATTGCCTGGAACATGAATGGTTTTATAAAAGTTCATAATAGGCCCAGGACCGGTCGGAGACTCGGAGTGTAGCCAACAGGAAGATCTATGCCCAGCAGGGGACTTTGTCTTTGTGTTGACTTTATATTGTCAGTTGCTTGAGGGTAATTGCCAGCAGTGTCGTGTTGATTACTTGACTATTCTAATCAGTCTTGGAATAAAGGCACCCATATCAGTTTCGGGTATTTTTCTTCCAGTATTTTTTTTCTCCCCAAGTTCCATATCCATTACAAATACACCCTAATTTTAAACAATTGTTAATAATCTTTATCAAGCGCTTTGAAGTGTTGATCCTTGATGTTTACAGTTAAAATGCATAGTTACGTCTTAATATTATGTTTCATCTTTTTCATCAATAAAAAGCCTGTCTGCACAATATAACTGATACAGTTTTAAAACCCTCACAGTTTTCTTATTAGTATAATTATAATAATTTCCGTTAAATGTTCCCTTTAAGTCTAGTTCAGTCAGCTAAGCTGTCAGGGAAGATACCTTAGTACTAGAGTAAATTAACTCCTTGGTTGGAACCTCTTTACAAAACTTTAATTGGAGCCGACGAGGAAAATACGCTCTTGAATTATTTACGAAAACTTGGCTCTAAAGAAAAGATTCTCTCTTGTGACTAAATATTATGTGAGAGAGAGTTACAGAATACTTCTTCGCCTTATTTTTTGTTTTTCGATTGCTGAATGCTATTTTATATTGTGTCAAAATACAATATCGTCGAATAGATATTCATTGAAACATTTACATGGCTCATGAATATCGAAAAGAGAAATGTAACTTGTTCAAGTCTTAACTCCAAAGTAAAGCAATATCACCCTTCAGAAAAAATCTAATCATCAGCTGTAGCCGCAATAATTCTTAGCGATAATGCAATAAGATACGTGTTCCCTAAAGACTGATGCTGCATTTGTAATATTGGGGACGCCGATCTACCCATCAAGAGGGGTTCCGTCGAATTGGATGCGGGATTATGTTAATGGCTTGAGTAACGCTGATTCACGCTAAGCCAAGGAAACCGTAGTTGGGAGAAAATTAGAATTCTTTAAATTGGAAAACTGAAATTTTGCTTACGCGTTTATTAGAATTTTTTTAAATTCTAGCATGCTTATAAAGAACGCGTTTGAATTAGTACTTATTTAAAAGTCATAATATAATAATATATCGTTTTATAGATCAAAATTAATAGATACCTAATAAACCTTCACCAGTCACCATCAAAATTTGGTGTCAGTGGTAAAATTTACTACATATACCTACCTTGATCATAATAATATCAGCCATGTAATGATGGTATTATAAAATTAGCATTCAATTGCATATCGAACCAATTCGCTGTCACTGTGGCGGTCTTCTAGTTCGTTCACAAATAAAGAAAGTTCTGTAATAGTATTCACTACTTAGTCTAAAGTGTGCTGCCAAGATATGTTATAAGATAAGGAGTGATTTATATGAGCTTACTGGTTCGCTCCATCCGCCATTGTGATTTGATTGTGCTCCTTGAATGACATTACATCGTTATAATCTCATTAGAGAATGAGGGGTCGATAAACCATCATGCGGTACTTGTTACATATTTAATAGTGGATTAGTTTAGTAGTTATATTTTTCTGTAAAGATCAATTATTGGTATTTTTTCCATACAATTTGTAGGTAGGCACTTTTTCTGGGTATTGATTTGTTCTGTGGTGCAATTCACTTTATTTCAGAAATTTCATTGATTGTTTCTTGATATGTCGGAGCCACTCGAAGGGCTACCGAGGTAGGAGGGAGAAAGGAATCTTAGGAGTAGTCTTTTTAACCGACTTCAAAAAACGGAGGAGGTTCTCAATTCGACTGTAATTTTTTGTGTTTGTTACCTCAGAACTTTCGACTGGGTGAACCAATTTTGATGATTCTTTTTTTAATCGAAAGCTGGTGCTTGTCACGTGGTCCCTTTGAACGTGATCTGACAGTGGCATCCATGAGAAAACCATATAAGTCTTAAATTTGCATTAAGTATGTGCGCAACAAATGGACGAATAACTCAATATCACAGCAACCGATTTCCATGAGTTTTTTATTGTTATTGGAAAGGATGTAATTCAATTGAAGTCTGTTTTTTTTAATTTTAGATTATAAAGTTCTGTGTATTTCAACTCTTGTTTATAGACAACATGATTGTTCTCATCAGATGGCATGAACATCTTAACAACACGAATGTTTCTTTCAAACCAGTTGTGGGCAGGTTTTTTAATGACACATTTTTGCTTTATATTAATCCTGTTCATCCGGGTTTCCCCGTTCATGGTATAGTAAAAGAGTATGTCGCAGAACTGTCTTTGTTCTTTTATTGTTAGTTCAAGTGAAGGAACCAGTCGGGCGACTCGCCGGCTTGCTACTAAACTTTTTTTTCAACCTTCACAATTCCTGTTTGTAACAAAAAGTAAAGAAAGATCTTAACGCGTGCAGACGTTGAACGCAGTTAAAAATGTAACGTACGTTTGGTACAAGAAAAACGTAATTTGAAAAATCAGGTAGGTAGATAGTTAAAATTGATACTTCAAGAATAGTAACGATTATGTTTATTTATTTATTTTATTAATTCAACAGTTTGCTAACAGTCAATGACGAAACACAAATGTGATACAATTATAATATAAATAAAATTGCAATTATAATACAATTTGAAATTAGAATTAGTTAGACATTAAAATTATGCAATACTGCTGCCGATGGTCATATTCCTATACATCGGCTAGCCGTTGTTTTGAAACGAACAAGTGAACAGGCCTAGATCTGGGTTGTGTACCGATATTATGTTCAGCAACCTTAACCCTGGAGAAAGGTGCCCAATGCTCATCGGCCTAGAGCGGAGCGCGAAAACCAGTCGCCGACCGGCGCGAACAGCGCCCTGGATGGGCACTGCGAATCCGATCTGTTTTATTAGATTTGCATTTCTACCATTCCTAAAAAATGGACTAGGATAGTAGCCATGTGCTTTGTTGTAAACATGTCGTACGAACAGTTTCTGAATTTTTTCGATTACGAGTTTGCCGTTTGATGCGTGCGGATTCCAAATTATTGCGTTGCTTTCTAACTTGCTTTGAACGAATGCGCTGTATAAAACCTTTAGTGGAAGGATTCTTAAACGGATTCGAATGACGCAAGATAAACCCTAAACTACGCCGTGCACTTTTCACCAGGTTACTCATGTGTTCTTGGAATGTGAGCTGACAGTCATAGACTTTTACAGAGGTGACGCGCTTTAATGGGTTTCCGTCTATGTTGTAGTCGATGTATAATGGGACCAGCTTTCGTGTGTATGAAACTATTTCACACTTATTTGTATTCAGCTGGAATCTGTTAAGCTTTCCCCTTGCTTGAACTCTATCAATATCTGCCTGGAAACTTCTGCAGAGTACATTATAGGCAGTGCCAGCTTAACATCATCGGCAAACATAAAGCAATTTCAGTGTTTCAAGCACAGCCCTCGGGAGATCATTTATTAGTATCAGGTATAGAAGAGGGCCTAAACTGCTGCCCTGACTTATACCTGACGTAACCCCATACGGTTTTGATTTGTAGCCATAAAATTACGTACTGTTTACGGTAAAGAGAAAAGACCTTAGCTAACTAAGTTATCTAGTTCTTTAGTCAAAAATATAGCTGCGAGCTTGTGTAACAGTTTGTTGTGGATACCTACATAATCAAAAGAGATATATTTTATAAAATTTAAATCATTGCCTAAATGTTTTGAATTTTATCTTAATAATAAAACTACAAAGTGTAAAAAGAAATATCTTCAACTCTGATACGTATTTAGATTCTGTTTAGATTTATTGATAGGTAGAATACGTAATATAAAGCATAGCGAAGATCAAAGGAAATATTTTTCTTTTTAACTTTTTTTCCCAGACGTTATTTATATGTATTTAGGCACTTGTATCACCGAAATTATTGTAATTTAGGCGTTCTAATAATTGTTATTTAGATAATATGCTACCTAAAAAATTATAACATTATTAATAATTAATAGATTTATTACTTCAATACTTAATACTGAGCAGCAGGTAAATATGGATACTTACATCAAATAGTACCTATAACATTAATTACTCATAAAGTCATAAAGTTTCTGACAACCTACATCGATTTAATGATTAATTTTATTTAGTTTTATTGTTTTGTATTGACAATGTTAAGGACATAGTAATGTTCAAGTGAGTCGCAAGCGTTCGTGATGCAAACAACGTAACATAGTTGAACGTTAAAATACCGAAGGGTAGAGAAAGTATTCCCCAAAGTGTATGCGATGTATCGGGAGTTGGACGACCGTGTGGGTTTATGGACGATAAGATGTGTGAGGGCGTCTATTTACGGCCCCTTTTTTATAAAGGGGAACATGTGTTGATAATGTTAATAAGATAATTCGATTTGTGAGGCTGGGAGAGAAGCACCTGTTTTTTTTTAAATTTTGCTGTAGGTAGATATAAATAAAATTTAGATTTTACCATTAAATTACACCAGAATATTTAAAATATATTAGTCAAGCTTTGTTATATTAGTAAGTTTTGGGATCATTTAGTTTAGTGAGAATTCCTTAATTTCGTTCCACAATTTGGAGCAGATAAGTCTGTCTGTAGTAAGGAAACAAACAGCTTATTGCAATTTAGTTGGTGTAAGCGGATTAAGCTGGCCGCATGGAAATCATATTTCATCCGCGATGACGCAAAACAATGTGGTTCCATTAATTAAAACGTCGTTAACAACATTCGGTAATGCTTAATGTGCGATTATAAACAGTGAAAGCGTACTAAATGCCCCCTAAATGTGAAAGCTTCTGGTTGAATTTCAGTAAACGGTTTCATATAACATGGCTACTTCATTGAATTTCAATTCAAATTTCATTTTATTATCCGATTTATTCTGGTGGTTTAATTTTATTAAACGGTTTGATGCGTATTGTGTAATATCAATTCCTATTTAAATTTAAATTTATTTATAATAAAATGTATAATGTATATTATTATGATTGATGTTATTATACGAAGGTCCTGCAGTGTTGATTTTGTTGCTTCGATCACGATCAACGTGAAAGTTGTGTAACGCTCAGAAATACGAGTAATATTTTTACTGGCTTAATACATACTAAATAATATATTAGGTAAAATAAAATAATAATATGAGGTAGAATGAACTCATCACACAGTGCTGTCTCACTAAAAAAACTAACGCCATTTTCTAGTAAATACATCAGTATTTTGTCGCATTAGTACTGTTTGTAAAATGAAATTAATATAATGGATTAAACCCATACATGACGACATAGGAGGCGACATATTCAGATAATAACTCCACCAATCCGCGCAGCAGCGTGCTGAAGTATGCTCTAGGCTTCCTCAAGGGGAGAGACCTGTGCCCAGTACCCAGTAGTGGGCCATTAATGAGTTGAAGCCAATTAATAACTACTTTGTCATATATCATCTAGATTGGTCGAACATATTAAAGTTAAACTATCGACACCAACTGCAAAAAGAGTTTTCGTTTTAATGATAATCATAAAATTGCATCCTATTTGAAATGTTTTTGGTGTGATAGATTTCATTTCTATTTATCGAGCGTGAAACCTAAATCAAATAAGTTGATACATTTATTATTGATGTTGCTAATTGACGGAAGTTCATTAAACGATAATAAATACAATTTTTTACTTATTTCGTCACAAAATCGGTTTTGATTAAAAATATAATAGTAACCGCTTTTATAGTCATACTCAAAATTTACTCAACAGTCAATTGAAGGTGTTAAAAGTGACTTGTAAAGAGTTTTTGGAGAATGTTCCCATTAGTTTTTTTAGTGTTGTTGACTCAGCGTTAAGTAACATCACATGTGTTGCTCATTACCGCCCCGTCTGCACTGACAAGTTCCCGACTGATATGTTTAATCCCGTAAGGGGGAGTTAAAATTGACTTTATGACGACAAGTAAGACGAAATTAGACTTTGTGATTGACGGTAGTATTTGAGGGTTGTTAACCGATCAGTGTTGTTTTCGTGGTTCTGTTCTAGCCAACGATACGATATAGTTACGATTAAAAATACTGATTATAACCTATCTTATATCCGACTGCGTAATGTCAAATAAACCTTCCATACACCGAAGCTCCTTCCTGTGGTATTGATTTTATTAATGGATTTGAAAATTTTAATCGAAGCGAATCCACGACGTCAAAGTACCGAAGTTAATGAATGGTACTCGACAATCCCTTAACTAGACGTTATGGACGTAAGCCGTGCGACTTGCGTACGGTAACTATGGTCCACGGTATATCGTACGGCTAAATGATTCTGTCAGGCGCAGTCGTCGGCAACTTGCGGCACGTGGAATGTTTTCGACCTGAATTGAATTGGAAATTGTATTCACGTGCTCACGTTGTTATTGGACCTATCCTTTAAGCCCGTATTACTAAACCGATCTCGGCTCAATAGCTCGTTCTCAGATCTTTCGTTGTTATTAAACGCTTTTATTTAGCTTCACTTCGGAGCATCAAAGCATCAAAGCATCAAATCTTGTAACGTTAATTTGAATGACTTCCCTTTAATGAAAATTGATGAAATTTGGCAGACATGTGTATTTCCGATGACAATACACGAAAATCATATTTTAAACTAATTTTCATTGTTTATTTGTTGTTAAATTAAAAAAAACGATTTTCAGACTTTAGACGCATAATTCTCTATGTTCTATTTTACGTAGAGACTTGAAATTTTCACAACTTGTAGCTAATTTTATAAACTAAACATTATTGAAATAAAAGCGTTTAAAAAAAAAAATTTTTTAGGATTCAACTTATTTTTACATACGATTTGTTATATTGCAGCATCTCAAATCGAATTTTGAGGTCGCAGAGATCTTAGAATCGGTTTGTTAATATGGACCTTGATGTTATAGGAATGATGCAACTGAATAGGCTCTTGATTTCGGTAACGCATTCCTAGAGTTTTCTTTGCAAATCATGACAACTTATGGTTGGCAAAAGTCAATTTGTAGTCTATGTGTTATCCTACGGTTAGCTGTAGATGCGAGAGCAAAGGAGAAAAAACATAAAGTATTGTGTGACGTATCCTATTAGTAGATACGAATAACAGTAGTAATAGGTAGTAGAAGTAATATGAGGTAGTTAACTATTTATGTAAATCTGAAATCATAAAACGCCCGTCTAGGTTTTATACATGGTTAACTATTTCAAAAGTTTTCGCTCATTTCCGTAATAAATATTAACTACATTTCATAAAACAACACCATTACACTCGTAAAATACAAATAACCAACAATCATAATAACTTTGGATTTAGCTAATTTAAAAAAGAATCAAAGCGAAGGTTTTTCACAAACCCATCAAAGCAGCAACAAACTTATTCTAAGCAGCAGTTAATAGCCCAAAGCGTGGCTTAACTTTTGCTATCGTGCATATAAAGTAACGGATTATGCTAAGCAAAACAATAATCCGGTACCGGAATAAAGTTGGAGACCACCAAACTGTGGTTCGTAAGATACGGAATGTTTCGTAACAAACTAAACAAATAAACTATGTTGGGTTAATACGGGCCACTATAAATTTATAGCAGAGGTGTATTTGTAAATTGTGTTTGAAACTATGATCGTTAGAGTGGTTAGAAGCAACTTTGCGATTTTATCTGATCTTTTCTAATGAGTTTTTGTTAGTGTGCGTGTTCGGGTGGAATCTTGCAATTGAATTTTAAATCGGTTATCTTTAACCGATTGAGCTGTAGTATACACGCTTATTTTGGATGGCAATGCATGCTTAGCTATGTTAGTCATGGCATAACACAGTTTAACAGGAAATTGAAGACGCTGAAATTATATTTGGTAATCTGAAGGCATTAAAGGGATTTATAAAAACAAAATCTCCTTCATTCAAACCAGGAAAAATGCTTGCTTCTATTACATTCTTATGTAGCTTCTCTATTTTAATTCTGGTTCCATTGCAAAGTCTAGGAGGGTTCAGATTACGTAATAATATCATCGGAGCTTTAGATGTAAAACATGAGGAGGAATTCCAGGTGGCTCAAGGGAGTTAAGAAATTCCACAGGACAATGAACAGAATAATCAACTTCTAATACGGAATCCACTTCTAATACTTGTATTTCAGTTCATCACCAGGTAACTTCTTTAATAAATATGTATTAATGGTATTGGCCGTGTCGTTTTTGGGGGTAATTTAGATCATACCAAAAAGAAAGAGCAATTGTGCCCCCTATGATAGTACATAGATTGTAAGGGATATTTGTTTTTCCTTTTACTTCTGGAATATTTCCATCTCCTAATCTAAATCTAAAAGTAATGTCTAAAAATCTTCTGTAAATAAACTCGCATATTTACCTAAGCTTAAAGTTATGGCCTTAACTTTAGGCCATAAAATGGAAGACTTTAAGCATGCTTGCACTTCATCGGCACGGGTCCCGCGTGGAATAACCGATAACGTTTGTCGAAAGTCTCCGGCTAATAAGATTGTTATTCCTTTCTTAATCTTATTACAATTTATTATGTCCTACAGTGTTCTATCAAGGACCTCAACACCATTTTTATGGGCCATTATAGACTCATTCCATACGATTAATTTGGCTTCACGAAGTACTTCTGCCAAGTCACTTTGTTTCGGGATATTACAAAAAGATATATTTGGAGAGAGGTATTCGGGATATTATTTCTGAATAATTAAGGTATAACGGCAGCTTGAATGCAGAATGTGCCGTCTTACCGCCATCAATCAAAGTTGCTGCGATTTCTGATGAAGCAACACCAATGGCAATATTCTTTTTACCTCTTACAGTTGCTAATAATAAATTAATCAAAAATGTTTTCCTGTCCCTCCTAGAGCGTCCATAAAAAATAAATCGCCCTTGTCAAAAGTAATAATTTTCATTACAAGATCATATGCCACTTTTTGGTCCTGGTTTAGTTTTGGTATATTTTCAGCAACTAATTCATTAAGTTCATTGGCATTATATGACGTCTCCATGATAAATTGACGGTTACACATTACAAAGGCATGTTCTCATGAAGGACAGGAAATGCCAAAATGCGAGAGAGTTTTTCCTGTTATAGAAAACACAATATCCTCAACAACAATTAGACATTGATTGTAAATTGATTCTTGAACCAAGGATATGTCGTCATATTGTCTTTCTAATTGCCTTTTAATGTCCTTTGTAAGGCTGTCTCGATGTTTTTCCCATAAATGCTTTGGATCTCCCAATTGGCAGAAAACTATCAAGATCGCAAATAATTCTCGATCCTTGTTGGGAGAATGACTTAATGAAGCTTCTTCTAAAATGTGATCTCAATGCGCATCATTTTTTAGCAAGCCGAGTGCTTTGCATGCTGATTGAAATGTCGAGTGTACTTCTCCAGATACAGTTTTTAGAGCAGTTAATGAGATAGGACCACGAATCACGTGTAAAAGAAGGCGCAAATAATAACATTCAGGGTTGCTGACGGGGTGAACGGTATAAACCGGACTTAGCACCCTGTCTTTCTTCACTCCCGCAAAACCTGGCACAGGTTGCCCTTGCTTTCTTCTCTGGAATTGATGTCTTATCCAAGTATAATAAACAAGCACCTCGTGGCATAATAGAGTCCGATCAAAAGTGTAAACTTGGCACAATTCAAAAAAATCCAAGAGTGCGGTCTTTGGTGGATTGATGATTCTATCTGTAACATTATTTTTATTAAAATATAGTCTTTGTCCATTTTCTAGATGCACTGCGAGGTGAGTTGTGCTATGGGGGATATCGTTCATGTATAGAGAAACAAAATATTCGCCACGCTGCTTCAGAGCTACTTATACAGAGTGTCCAGCGACCAACTAGCGATATTTTAAGGGCAGGAAATAAACCAAATTTTATACATCCATTTTATTATGGGGTTTAGTCTTCTTTTTTTTCATTGTAGCACGTAGCTGGACGCAAGTAACACGTGTACAATAAGTGGACGCTCATATTCAAACAGCAATAACTCACCAGTCTTGCAACTTAGCGCAATAATTTTGATGTCGTTTTGTACGTAATATCCTTGTTAGTCAATGCATGTACTAAAAAATTTGTATCAATGTGCTAGTTTTTGAAGTATGTTAGAAAAACTTTAAAAATCTAGTGAAATTTTTGACTACATTGAGTGTCATACTTTTTAATGACCTTTGTAACTTGAAACTTCATCCAATCTTTTTTGCAATAAATATATGGTATTATAAATACATATAAATACCTTTCAATTAATAGATTTTTGACATCTATGGGACCTTTAAGTCCAGAGAAATCCAAGTCTTTCTGCAGAGTAGTCCAACATAATACAATAATATTAAAATGGCGGTCATTCCAAAAGGAAGAGGGCTAGACCCCCATATATGGGTATTTTTGTCGATTAAAGTAGGTATATTTTATGCCCTTAAATTATCGCTAGTTGGTCGCTGGACACACTGTACACTCGTACATAGACTGGAGTTTAAGAGCATTAATATTCGATCATATTGCGTCCAATGAACATAACCGCAGACCCATAACGTCTAACTAGTCAGGACTTTGTTTAGATTCTTTTTTAAAGCTTTATAAATGAAGTCTTGCTTGAAGCAAACGCAACATAAGAAATTAATGTAAATCCAATTTGAACTATTCACCTAATTTTCGTACTTCGCTTGGCACAGCCTTAAAAAGTTTCATTGCCTTACATAAGTCGTTACGTATGCATTGGAACGGAAAATAAGAGTCGGCTAAATAACCAACAATATAACTCGGGCGAACAGTACGTTCAAGTTTTTGTTCACTTTATTACTTCGATTTTAAGTTGTTCGCCATTTTTTTCATTTACCTTGCAATGCAATATCGGTTGGAAAGAATGATTTACGAAATAGAAAGTTTTAGCAGTTTCATTATAATTATAATTTATATCTATCAATAAAAAAGCTTAAGTTCAAAATGAGGTTTTTAGCAATTTAGTCTGTAACAGGTTTTTTCACTCGACAATCTCCTATAGGAAATTCGTAATCCATACCTCATCAGAACGAAAATAATGAGCTTTGCAATGCCGTCCGCCTACCCTGGTGTAAAGTAATACGTCACATGGGAGTGAAGGCTATTGTCCCTTGCTAGCGATGTGTTGCGTATGGGGCAATGATGGAGTGACGATACAATGACAACACTAATTGTTCTCATTGCGTAGGATTTTTTCATTGTTTTGCTAGTTCTGATTTCAAGTTCCTTTGATGTTAACACTGTGCTTACGTTGAGTAATGTTTCTTTGGTATTTTTTTCTGAATGACCACCCTCGAATCTATAAAATGAAAATTGGACTTCTGAACAACAATAGAGATATAGATTCGAGGCAAGCAATAGTTTATAGGAAAACGGAAATCCTATCCGAAATTCCTAACATTTAATATTTTGCCTATAAGTGATATACAATACGGATCTAACTTCCCAGACGAATCGGACTTCATTCAAGTAAATAATACCAAGACTCTTATTGTTAGATTGATTGGAATTTCACTATACTCGTAGAACATTATTTATTAGGTCAAGAAAAATTGCGTTCACCCAAGAAAGAGTTGTTTATCTTGAACACTATTATAACTCATATTGTTGCATTACGTGTTATAAAGCGTTCTCATCTCGGTATTATGAGTATACATAACAAAAGTTGAAAGTGTATTGTCACCGCCTGGTCCACTTCTCGCGAGATTACTCAACGGTGAGGCGATCATACAACGAGCGCTTCCAGCGTTTGACGATGTTTGTTTATTTTTCGTAATATTAAAAGTAGCGTCGTTTATTTTGTGTTTTAGTCGATGCGTTGATTAAAACATAATATGTATAAAATGTTACTTGTGAATCTCTTGTGCTTTAAAGTGTTGACTGAGGAGGAGCAGTAGTTCTGTCTGTCGTCATTGTATAAGCCCCTTGGATTCTTTGAGTCGCGGCCAGGATAGAAGACGAACGTATAAACAGTTAAATATCGACAGTAAACTTTCTTGCACAGGAATTGAAACTGGTACGGTCCCCTGCAGAGAAAAGTAACCCATCTGTTAAACAGTTTTAATAGACCGATGGGTTACTTTTCTCTACAGGTGACGGTACCCTTTGCTTGTCATACAGGGACTCTACAAAAACTGAGCCATCAATGCGTCAGTTAAAGGCGTCTATTGCTGTTTATGAAATGTATTCTGCTATGTTTCAGATTCTTAACATTGCCCATGGTATTTTGAATAGTATTATATCGGTGCAATTTAATGTGGAGAACATATTGTCAGTAGTCCCATTACGTTCCTATTGTAGCTTGTGCCGTTATTAAACCCTTAAACAAAAGCTGTTTTAAGTCCAATCCGCATAACTTTGAATTCAGTATCAGTGTGAACAAATGTATCACATGCGTTGTTCTGGTTTTCCTGCCCTACTTCCCCTGAGGGCACTGCAGTCGACAGTGACGTGACGATGTCAGTATCACGCTTCCATCGCTTGCTTTGTTTATGGTATTTTGTTCAGTAAATATACTCATATGTTATGTGACCTCAAACGCATAGTGGCTTTTGGAAGTCACAATTTTTTGTGAAAGTAAGTAGTAGTAATTAAGAATGTTATGAGATTATTAAGTACTCGTAGGAAAGGAAAGTTTGTAGTAGAAATTTAGGTATACAATCGTTGCGGATTTTGTTAAATGCGTTCTTAGCCTAGAGTATTAAAGTGCCTTTTAAAGGTTTGATGATTTAGGCTATAGATAAGGTAGGCGACGTAGGCCCGTCCGGGGATATACTCTATGAATATACGCTCATGAAGTATTACTTTTTCAAACAAAAACGTTTATATGTAAATACTCCTATTCGTAAGTGTGTAGAATGTAGATCGACCACTTGGTGATGAGTAAAGCTGGCCATACACGATCAATTGCATGAGATAGCTATATGGCCAGACAGCCATACACCGTCAAGTTTAATCGATGCCGCATCAAGTCTGCTGCAAACTTGACAAGTAAACTTGATCGTGCATGGCCAGATTAAGCCACGCGGCCACGATCGAGGAGGAAAAAGGGAACCCTGTTATCTCAGCAATTCTAACTATAGGAATATTATCTACTCTGTGGTCTTATCTTTGCCGCTCAGCAACAACGTTGAAATTCGATGTGGTCAAATTACCAATTTTTTTTTAGGTGGTCGTAGAAGCCTTTGACCTTTGATAACCCGTATGTTATGTTATTTCGTGGTTCAAAGTCAATCAGTGATATAATAAAATTATTTTCACTGTGATAAATAAAAACGAATTAGTAGTATAATTAGTAAATTATGCATACATTTAGTAAATATTCAATAGATAATATTGTAGCTGACAGTTAATACAACCATCAACCGGCAAGCAACCATTTATTATTGATATTATTAATATCAATGACCTCACCACGGAATTGCTTGACTTTATTATTAAAGCCTACTTATGTCTTTGTCAAGGCATTGTCATATCAGGTGGATTGCATAATTAATCTGATTTCGTAACTAAAACCAAAGCCATAAAAATTATCACTCATTTTTAGGGTTCCGTACGAAAAAACGAAAAACTAAACTCTTATAGGATCACTCGTACGTCTGGGCAACCGCCGTTCACAGCCAATTTACTCCGAAACTACTGGACCAAATGAATTGAAAGTTGTTACTCATGTTCTTTTTTGTAACCCAAACACGAAGGTATGAAGTAAACAACTGAATTTTGAAAAAAAAATGAACAAAAAAAAATTGAACAAAAACTGTTTTGCAAACCGTATCGTGTGTATGTCAAATGTCAATGTAAGTCCTTTCAGGGCTTGTTGTAAGGATCTCAAATATATTTTTGTTTGTTGTTCTACAATGGAAAGTTAAATTATTCAAGAAAGAAAATTAAAGTCAATAATTGATCAGTCTCCCCCCTTATCTCTGAAACTACCGACGCCAGAATGTTGGAAAAAATACAGACGACAGTTTTTTTACTTAAATATTACAGGAAAATCTATAAGAACTCTATGATCTTAAAAAACGGTAACGGTAAATAGTACATAATCAACGAACGAAACCCTCTCCAAGCGAGTTTAACTCGCACTTGTCAAGTTTATTTACAATCATCGCCACAAGTAAATCGTTCACAATCTAAATAAAAAACCTTCATGAGTCATAATAGACTTGGAATTTAGTGATCTCGGCTCTTGAAGGTGTATTGTTGGCTTGCACTAGTTCCCGCGAGATTACTCAACGGTGACTGACTCGGTGATACAATGAAGTGGTTCCAGAGCTTTGTTTTCATTGTTCTGTTTGTTTCTCGTTTACAGGTCGCTGAATGATGGGTTGCCAAATGTTTGTGGGTTCCCTAATTGTTAAATTACTGTTTTATACAGCTATTTAGATGTCGTTAAGCTCAGTAGTGTTTTGGTTTATAGGCTTGTAATGTATGTAGTAACTTTTTAATGTTTGTATAGGATTTGATGAAATTAGAGATATTAATGAAGCGTATCGGAGATGCAGTATTAACATGGCAAAACACATTTCTTAATCTGCCAGACGGGTATCTCTTCGTATTTGAGAAGGCTTAGAGTATACCTACTCCACGCTGTTCCAGTGTAGAGTGCAGGAGTTAGTGGGTTGATTCGAAAGTTTTTACCTATGTCGACTGAGAGCCTCTAATAGGTATGGCTCATAAAATACACTTTTGAAATCACAATTAAGTTAATCCGATAAAAGTGCTCGCTGTAAATTGCTTTAAATCGTTTGCGTGTGCGAAATTTATTTTTGCAATTCATTGCGTTATTATATTGGTTGATTTATCACACTGTTTCGCAACATTGTTGCTGATGTGAGACTTAAAGGGACCTCTATCACCTACGAGTAAATATATTACTATGGGTGCCTCACTGAATTTGTTGTTGACATTCCGTCTGTTCTTTTTTAAGTCTGTGGTCATGTTTTGCTAAGCGAAGCGAGAGCTGATCAATTCACTGCAACACCGGATAAGGTATCATACAACGTCTGCTTTGCTTTTAAAGGTACCTTTTGTCACAGCGTCACTAGTCGAGTTGATGATTCACATGATAGTGAGTAGCCCATGGACATCAGTAACATCAAATGCATCACGGATGCATTGCCAACCAACAAAGAAGACAATGAAATGTCTTCCAATCTCCAAATCGGAACAGGAGCTTATTAATCAAACAAAATCCTGACAATTGAACCTCAGATCAGAACGAATTTTTCACAATATTACGGTATCCATCAGTCCATGTTGAGTCACTAAGCGTGTGTCGAAACTGAAAACAAAGTAAAAACCTTCATACTCAACCCGACCATATAGATATTGCTTTATTACTTAACAGAAAACTTTTGTTAATATTTGTTGCCCGTATAGGTACCAACTGGTTAGTCTACGGGCAAAAAGTGCAAAATAAACTTGGTCTACGCAGTTTGTCTACGGGTAACAAACGGGAATTTATACCCAATCCACGCCAAAAATTCTTGTCCGCTTTGAATTGCATTTGTTTTTTACAAACACTATGACGTCATCATACATGTAGACGTAAATAATGAAATGATAATTTATTAGTGTAACAGGGATTACCGTTCCAGAAGTGGATATTTACCGTACGTTTACCGAATAGGATTCCTATTCGGTCACGAGCCACAATTGTGCTAAATTGTACGTTAGGTGTGCGACAATTGTTTAAAGATTCAATGGCTCTATACGCCCACCATTCCGAACACGTCGTAGCGTCGGAATATTTGTACAAATACAGGCATTACCATTGTATAGATAAACAATGCAGAACTATTATGTAGGTAAATAATTTAATGAGCTCATTCTTGGAAACAATTTGCAGAAACAACTGTCTGTAGGCGGGGACTGTCGATTTCTAAGCGCTGCGTTTCAGATGCCTCTTTGTTTATTTAATTGTTTTCGTACACATGCGCTTATAACAGCCAAGCTAGGATTCTCGTTGTCTGGGATGTTGTTGTGCTTGTGATACAAGAAACACAAATGAGGTATGACAAATAATTTGGATCTGACAATAAACATTTATCTTTAAAATTGAGAGCCCCGGTGTATTAGTATTATTTGAGACTTCTTAACGGCAGGCATGGGAAGGAAGTCTTTTAAAATATGAATTTCAAATTAAGGTTTCTATAACAATCCTCAAAACTTGAATAAATCATCAAACCAACCTCCTTCAATTTTCGCTACAAATGAGAGATAGGCAAAAGATTTAAAGACTCACTTTTCAAATAGGCAAGTGAGCAGAAAAGCCACCTGATAGTAAATGATTACTGTCACACATTAGCAATACCAAAGGCATTGCTGACCACAAAAGTGGGGACGCTTAAATTATTATTGATAGATGACGATTGACCTTCGTCGCCAATGAATTGTAGAGGACTATGGACTATAGAGATGCCAATAACAATAACAAATAACCAGATTGACTACGCCACTACGCCACATGTCATTCTTATCAACGTTCACGCTAAAAAGTATTTGCTAACTTCCCCATTACATTGAGCGCCGTTGCTTGCACATACCAGTCATTGCATTGTAGCTCTAAACACATTTGGCTCACTAATTAAACTAGTCACGACAACGGATGCGGCTAGTTAACGTTACTACATGTCATACTGGCACTAATTGCGAACTAGACGCCGCGCCGCGCCGAGAGTCGGCGAATATGTTATTTGATGAAAAAAGCTTATGGATAAACAGATATATATATACCTATATACGCTCGATATCGCCGCAGTCGAAGACTCTCTTTTTTGTAAATAGCCTGCGAACGAGCAGACCTGATGGTACGAGGGGAGGTCAATAAGTTCGCGGAGTGAGAGGGAAGGAGGTTGAAATTAAACACCAAACTATTTTTCCTTTTCGATATATTCTCCCTTAACTCTAATACATTTTTCGGATCTCTCAAATAACTTGTTTATAACATCGAAAAAAAATGATTTGTCTTTGGTGTCGAAATAGGCCGAAATTGCCGACTTGACTTCTTCATCGTCGTCAAACTTTTTTCCACGCAGCTCTTTCTTCATTTTTGGAAATAAATAATAATCACTGGGTGCCAAGTCTGGACTGTAGGGTGAGTGGTTCAATTGTTCGAAGCCGCATCGGTGAATGGCAGCCGTCGCAACATGGCACGTGTGGACGGGTGCATTGTCGTGCAAAAGGAGCACACTTTTTGACAGCTTTCCTCTTCTTTTTTCCTTGATGGCTTCTTTCAATCTTTCCAGTAAAGAAGCGTAGTACTCTCCCGTTATAGTCACACCACTTTTTTTATAATTGATCAGTAAAATACCTTCTGTATCCCAAAAGACAGTCGCCATGATCTTTCCGGCCGATTGTGACACTTTGAACTTCTTTGGAGGAGGTGTGCCTTTTTTATGCCACTGCATCGACTCTTGCTTCAACTCAGGTTCATAGTGGTGAACCCAGGTTTCATCCCCAATAACAATCCGGGCCGTAACTTCTTCCTTTCTCTCCCTACAGAGCTCTAAAAACTGGCGAGAACACTCGACACGCTCGCGTTTTTGAAGTGGCGTGAGCATTTTCGGAACCCATCTTGCACTGACGTTAGTAATTCCAAGATGATGATGTAGGATATTTAAAATACTTGATTCGGATACTCCAACCATTGCTGCGAGCTGCTTCTTCTTCAGCCGGGCATCTTCCAATACAAGTTTTTCTACATTTTCGACGATTTCCGGTGTGGTGGCCTCAATTGGCCGTCCGGAGAGGGGGTCATCTTCAATGGACTCTCTTCCTTGTTTGAAAAGGCAATGCCACTTGTAAACCATGGTTTAACCAAGAGCAGAGTCCGCATAAACCGCTAACAGCTCTTGAAAAATCTTCTGAGCGGATTTTCCTTGCTTGGTAAGGAATTTTATAACGGCGCGGTATTGAATTTTCTCCATATTGGCTGACTTCTACCCGATTCAGTTGTTTGCAGGTCGATAATTCAAAAGTTAATGACCCGATTAGGTTCAAAATTGGTATATATACTCTTAATGAGGTCCTTAACTAGTGCCTACCTGGACGAGTCAACAAACCCCCACCAACCCCTCCATTCCGCGAACTTATTGACCTCCCCTCGTAAGTAGTCACCGTCGCCCATGGACAACATTAACTCCAAACGCATCATCGACTAGCTGTTGCCCGCAACTTCGCATGCGGAATTTATGCTTATCATATTTATCCCCTATTTCACCCCCTTGGGGGTTGAATTTAGAAATTTTAAGTTTCTAGCCCTAAGGGGCCTGTGCGTTGATACATCAGTCAATCACGTTAGCCTTTTATATTGCCGAAGCTTACGGACCTGAAAAGAGAGAAGAAAGAAAGTACTGGCTTTCAAGCCCTCAGTTTTGTATGTTAAGTCATGAAATATACAATACAACATCATTGTAATGTTAATTTAATACAATACGCTAAATGGCTTACGTTTGCCCGTTGGTTAGAAAAACAAAACACTGTTTCTTCTTGTCTAATGAATGGCATCAAAAACATAACTTGTAAAAAACCCAAGTCTCGCAACTCAGTTTTTCTACCGTAAAAAGTTGTGAGATCCATGTAATACCAAGTCGGTTACTTTATTCAGTCCCTACTTAAGGATCTTTCTGTCTTAAGTTATTACGTAATGAGCTAACCTAACAACATCTTATAGTGACCATATCAATATTAAAAATATTTTGTTTTAAATAAATAGATTGGCTTGGCAGTAAAGTGACAATATTTTTTTATTAAAAATATATTTCTGATAAGTTATCATGAAGCAATAGGTAGGTTCTCATTCTTGTGGTTTTGTTACAGACAATATTTTTATGAAATAGCTCACTTTCCTAGAGTGATTGGATGTATAGATTGTACGCATATCAAAATAAGAAGCCCTGGAGGTATTACTTCAGAGGTGTATAGAAATAGAAAAGGGTGGTTCTCAATCAACGTCCAAGCTATCACAGGACCAAACTTGGAATTTTATGATCTAGTAGCTCGATGGCCTGGCAGTACTCATGACAGTTTCATTACAACAGCAGTGCCATTAAACAAAGACTAAATACGGGATTATTACAAGGATTGATATTAGGAGACAGTGGATATGCGGTCAGCGATGTGCTTCTTACACCTTTTTTATCACCAAATTCCACTCCCCAAGAAAATTATAACAAAAGTCATATAAAAACCAGGAACGCTATAGAAAGATGTTTTGGCGTTTGGAAGAGAAGATTTCCTTGTCTGCAAGTAGGCATGGGTATAAAGGTGGATAAAATTGTCGCTGCCATATTATGTGCTACACTGCATAATATAGCAGTGATGGTGAATGACATGGTGCCTTCAGAAGGAAATAATTCTTACGATGATGTTGAAGCTGCACCAATTTTGGAAAACCACAATAACAATGGGTTTACAGTGCATCATTGGTTGAAAGGTTTTTTTCGTAATTTAAAATCTATCAACCAATTATTGACACACTCAAAATCTATTGTTATTGGGGTTTACCAGTAAAATTATATATTTTGTAAATGAGTATTTGAAAATAATGTATTGTTTTCCTTTTTGATATTCTTCATACTTGGCAACCCTACATTGGCATAGCCCTCATTGTATTGTAGCCCTGACTTCAGCAGTGGGGAAGCATATAGGAAAGTTAGATGTTGCAATGTTGCTGCATAAATAATAAGCTCATATATTTATCAAACAGTTTACTCTCAATACTGGCACTCTCAATCAATCAATACTAGATGCAATAAAGCTTTAAAACTTTTTTTTAAATACTTTAAAAAAATCAAATTAATTTTGTATCATCACTTTCTCCAACTCCAACTTTGCTTTTTTTAGCAACACTTTGTTTATCTCTTCTTTCAGTAATACTGCTTTTTTTAATTTGTTGAACTTCCAACTGTAAAGATAAAAAATATACTTAGGATATTTGAAAATAAATTATTATGATAAACTGTTAATGGAGAATGGAACCACATAACTATATACCTTTGTTCTCAAACTTTGCATATCAATTTTTTTAAGCATCTAAATGTTTTATTCTCATCATAGCTTCCCGTCGAATATAGTCAGTGGGCCTACCGCACAGCTGAAATATTTTTATCCTTATAATCTGAAATGTTTAAATAATACCATAAATAATAATATAATACAGAACTCAGAAAAATTCAATCATTATCATCATCATTATTATGTTTAACCTTGGCTATTTTTTGCATTAGTAAGTTGTGGACTACTATCATTTTCTTGAACTTCCCAAGTAATTTCATTAACTAAATCCTCTTTTTGATTTGGTCTGAAAAATTTAACGTTCTCATACATACAACAATATAACAAAATAGTCATCATCATAAGAATGATAATACATACGAGTAATATTCATATTTTAAATTTTTATAATTCCAACCTAAGGTTTCAACTAATACAGAAGTTTGTTGCTGGTCACTCTGTACTGATTGCTCATCCTTTGCATATAATAGATCTAATACTACTCCATCACTATCAAATGCATTTTTAACTTCACATATCATCACAGGTGCAGCCTGATAAAACAAATATTAGATTGTATAATATTGCATGTTATTAACACATATCAATCAGATTTAACTCAGTGAAACCAAAGCAAGCTGTTATATTATATCCACCCCTTCCACCAAAGAAATAATGCCTCCATGTTGTGGAGGCGGTGGAGGTGGATGTGGTCCACCTCCAGTCCTTAACAAATTCCCCCGTTCTGTGGCTTGAGATTTACGTGCTAACGCTTTCATATTGTCCCACGCCCTTTTTAGGGTACTAGTCTCTCTCTGCAAATAAACAGTATGTAAAATAATATGTACTACGAGTATAAAATCATTCCTGATTCCTACCGAATCCATATGTTATCAATAACGGGTAACTATAATACCGTACCTTGTGTACATAGGCATTGCAATTAAATTCCTGCGTGATGGCATCCCAAGTAGCTTGTTTTTTGGCAATGGCTTTGCCGTCAGTTAATTTTGATTCCACCACGGGTCTCTTTTTGGCTAGTTGTGCCAGTAACGCCTTTTCGTCCGGTGTAAAATTGGCAACTCTTTTTCTCGGTATTTTGCACTCCATATTCTATATAAAACGATACAGTTGTTTTGATTACAATTCACATTGATGCCTCTTATTTAATAACTTATGTTGTTAATCATATTCGCTAATTTGAAAGTACCTACCATGATAATATTATATACCTAATAATTAGGTTGGCGATATTAAACAAAATGAAATTTTTCAATCTAATTCAGTTTGATTCAAACCAACATAAACATTGAATTGACTGACAATTGACATTTAATTTACTGTACAGTGTACTGCCACAGATACTATAGTACTACTATAGTATTGCCATATAGAAAATTGCGAGTTCTTTATCTTATTTTAAAGAAAAAAGCTACTTTGCAATCGATACTTAACATATTTAATGTCAATTAGTTATGGACTCCTTACAGCTAAATAAAGGAGGCTTTCTGAGTTGGGGTGTAAATGTAATGTATATTTTCTTAATTATTTTTGTATTTTCCGGATCAACCTTTACTCTTTGCACTATACCGATAGAACCATTGATATTTTTTTTTATGCATTCCCGAGCTCTTTTTGTTAGGTACCTTGGCCAATCTATGCTATCTACAGCTGTAAGTTTTATTTCGGGATCTGGGAGAGATCTAAGCATTGCAGTATTTAATTGTTGACACAATTGTGTTTAGTAGGTAATAAGCAAACGGAATCATTAGGAAGTTTCGAGAGGTGTTCAATTATTTCAATTAATCTGTTTTCATTTGAATCGGATTTGAGAGTTATTAATCTAGTCAAGAGTAAGTCGCGGTCTCGTTGTGTATTCACACCTAATCTTATTCTATTTAGCATTTCAACAAAGTCAGAATCATTGAGCTGTCGCTTGTTAATGGCAAGTTCATCGTATATGAACAGTTCAATCCTAGGGAGGGAACCTAACAAGTTGTTAGTTTCAGCAGTTTATAGGTTTTCAAAAGGTGACTTTTGTCTTACCGGTGGAAGCTGTAAGAGATCCCCGAAAACTAAAAGATATTTTTTTCCAAACCACCCATTCTGATCGTCTATGATAAACAATACTACTTCTTTCAAATCTGCTCTCAAAACTTGGAGCACTTCATCAGAAAGTGGCTTGTACTTCGGTGTTTGCTTATGTTCCACGGGCAGCCGCAATAGTCTTATGTATAGTCAATCCATTCACATTGAATGCAGCTTTTCCTGTTGGAGCACTAACTGCAACTTTTTTGTTTAAATACGTCTTAACCCAAACTTTTAGAGTTTTTATTAAAAAGCTCTTTCCAGTGCCGCCAGTTCCACTCACAAAATTGCGTAAAACGTCAGCGTTATTATCAGTTGTGTCCATTTTATTTGTGATCATATTGAAGACTCTTTTTTGATCGGCATTAAGTTTTGCGATCATACTTTGAAGATCAGTCTGCTCTTCTTCTACCACGTTGATTCTCTGAAAGTCATCCATTGCGTTTGTAGCTTCCACAGCTTCAAAGTCTATAGGGTTTCCAGGACCATAGTCGTCATCAACAATTTCCCTTTCTTCGTTTATCTCTGCAACTTTAGATTCTATCATATCAAATGATTTTTGTATTTTGTATCTTTACTCTATCATTGAATTACCATAAACGATTCCTTCTTTTAAATCTTCTTTTGCCAAATTAAAGAAGTAAAGAGAAGAAGTATTTCTCTGGTACTTGTTCTACGTCGTAGAAATAATGATTGATCAAATATGGGTTAGCTCTTCTTTTCAGGAACTTTTTACCGTTATTTATCTTGTAGCACTCGACTTTAAAGGAGACTGGGCGTGTTTTAACAATATCGTTATTTTGAGCGAAACTGTACACGTTAATAGTCTCCAACTCTTTAGGACGTTTAGAATAGTGGTCACCAATCCAATACTCGTAATAAATATCGGTGGACTCCAGTTCTAGCATCATCATATCAGATTTAGATTTAACGCGCCGGTTGCGAAAGTTCTTCATTTCATGGCAATTTAGTCTGCTTAATACTTTGCGGGATTTTGGTACAACTTCTTTCATAAAACATGTCCCATTCTTGATTTGTCACTACAGGTATGTACCTACATTGATTCATTCAAATGCAAATGTAACTTTGTAACATTTATAGGGTATTACAAAGTTATTTATGCAGTTAATGTATCTAGAAAACTAGACCGAAATTGTAAAATATTTTAGTTTTTTCTTAATGTATAAGTATACTAAACACTAATTGTGTTCTAAATTTGAAGCTTCTATGTCTGCTAGAAGTGCCTTAGAGTTTTGATGATCGGTCAGTGAGTGACAAAATTAAGAAATTTTGACTAGTTATAATTCTTAAACTACTAGTTCAAATTGAATGAAATTTGAAATATATTGTGTTTATACAATGCTTGCTTGGTTACTAAAAATTCAGGCTTCTAGCTTTATCCACAACGAAGTTATAGGGGGTCAAAAATGGCCTGAACTGCTTCGAGAAAAGGATGGTACGGCCGTGCCGCTTTTTTGCTCGACTTGGCGGGGGCACTGCCGTGCCCCCAAATAATCAAACTTACATAACTTGTGTAAATAAATTATAAAAGGTTGAAGTAGAGTAAGTTGTCACGATATCCTCACATTTGTTAACATAGTAGGTATTGTACAATTTAGTATTGATACAAAAAATAGCTTAAGTGATTTCTTGATTTTTTTATTCTTACTTAGTCGGCAACGCATCGGCGATCTCTCTGGTGTTTTATTTTATTTTATTTTTTGATATTTGGAAAATTTATAGCTAAAATTACAGTGAGTAATAACCTAGTAACAATAGTGAGTGAAAGCCATTGACAAATGTTATTCAATAAATAAATAATTTACTTACCATTATTTGGTTCGTCTGTTCGTTGGTCTGCTATTCTCAAAAAATCCAACATCTAAATACGACGAGGCATGTGCATGACGCATGTCAGTGTTTAGCCACTGTTAATTTTACTAACTATTATAAGTACAAAAGTTGTTAATTGCGATGAATGCAGTGTGAGTGGAGGTTTTATTGGAAAAATTTATACTGACAAGGTCAAGATTATGGTACAAAAATAGCAAAATAAGGGCTTTCTATTGTATTCTAGGGCTTCTTACCTGTGTGTTTGTTCATCTGAAATGACATATTTTTTTTCGAATTGACATTTGCTGTTGGCCCAATTGGCATCACAGGTTCGCGCGGACAGATGTGAATGAATGAAAAGATGAATTAAAATATTGAATTTACTTACTCTATGGCGCGGTGGCGATACAAAACTTGGTAAACTTAGATAAGTAAACTAGATGAGTAAAATATTAGAGAAAAAAATATTCATGTGCATCGTGTAATAATAATATCGTTTATTATTATTTCCTCTTACAAAAATATTGTTTACAAATGCATACATCTTATAAAATTATATGAATGTAATACACCTACTTACCCACTTTAGATAATAATTTGAAATAAAATGCATAAAAATATTATATCGTGTAAATTAATTTATCGTAATTTATACGTTAGGATTCAGGTTGGTTGTTTTGTCTTAAAGTTTGTTCAAAATTACTGCAAATGAAATATGGTGGTATGATTTGGATAAGGAAATGATTTGAATTGGTAAATGATAAAATGCATAATTATTGGTAATATATTAACTTACGTAAAACATAAACGTAATTTATTTATGGTATATGTTTACAGGTATTCAATGGTTCCGGTAACTGAAGTTCAGATTTTGTGAGTTCTATCCTGTTTAATCCTGCCCCTGCCATTAAAAGTTGATGTTTTTGGAACAAAATATAACTTTTTAGAGAATTTCGCTCAATAGGTACTTAGTGGTATTCTTCAAAATACAGTTCCACATTGGGCTTAAATCAGCCCACGAAGTCAAATCAATTCACAAACCCAGTACATACTATGTATCTGGAGAACCTAATATAATCAGTTTAAGTGCTACTAAATAATATGCTTACTCTTACACACATCATCGCCACAGCATAATTATGTACTCGTAACTTTTATACATCGGTTTAGAATTTAGATTATTCTCTTCTTAATACTAAGGCGAAGGTAATTTTAAGATAAATTATAGCTATGTTGATGTACAATACAACGAATCTATACGAACTCAGAGATTTCATCCAGTTCTCACTATCATCTCGAGTACGAACTCAGAGATTTCATCCAGCCACAGCAATATTTGCGGAAGTATGTACGGCAGGGGAAGTGGCAATGGAAGTGGCTGAATGTAAATGCGGTAATATATGTCTATTGTAAAACTGTTTTTATGACAAATAAATCTTTAAATCTTTAGTTCTCACTACCATCTCGAGTAGTAATCTGTGTATTGAATTTAATTCCCTCAAGCTGAACAGGGTTCTCGGCTCCAAATTTAGGTACTCACCTGCACAATCTAAGACGGATATCCCATGATGCGGGCTCTAAGCTTCGTTGGATTGATCTTGTCCGTCCCCAGTTTTCAATTGCCAGAACATTTAATATCACATTGGCTAGGAACACTAAACCCAAACATTAACAATCGGCATTGAGCCTTGCTCGACAATTATCAGGAATTGGGTACTTATTTATGTGTATCTGGAATAGGTTTCTGGTGAAATTGTAATTAATATCCATGTATGTACTATTAATGGATTACAAAACAAGCATTTATCGTATTATTATGAGCGAGATTAACAATATTTTTGATAAAATAAAACTAGAAAATACGGCAAACCAACTTATTGGTAATACATAATATTACTTGTCTTAAAAAAAACTTTTTGAGAAAATTTGCATTCCTGAGAGGTGTAGAGGGATGCTAAGTGCTCATGCATGATGCTCTTAACGATAAGCGTGGTCTGAAAATTAGCACTTAGTCAGAATATTGGATAACCCTTAACGCCACTGATTCTCCAAGGATATACCTATACGAGTGTGAGTAGCCTAGCAGTGGAACAGTTGTGGGAAGGAGAAGGGTGGTGATGATCATCAATACACACATCATCTAGAGATGAACATCAACGCATTTAAATTGATCACGTTAGGAGTACACTCATTTATTAGAAAAAGCAAACTGCATGCTAAATGGTTTTAAAAGGAGGTCCGACAAAGTGGTACCAGGTTGTACAGTAATAAATAAGTTTTGTTTCCATGTCAAGTCCAGAGTCCAGTAATTCATTACGCACACATTTTTGTTGTTAGTGTGGGGTGCATTTGGAACTCTTTTGTTTTGTGTACATACACACACATCTGTGAAATTACTGGTACCTGGTAAAATTTAAGGCCTGCAGTATATTCACTTTGTTTTATATTTACTTGATTCAATTCCGTTATTGATATTGAAAGGCTGTAAATACACTATTTTCAGCTTTATATTTTGTATTCGTAGTCGTACATTTCACCTTGTTTAATTTCACAAGAGTTTGTACGAGAATATTATGTTGACTTATAAACCACTTTCAGCATGTTCCGAAATGTTACTGGAACTGTGTTATATAGTTTCAAATCAAAATTAATATAATATGTTTAACTACAAGCATCATAAATTGAGGAGCAACATGGTAAAGATCGGGTTTGTCAGTTAAAGTAGAGGCCCGTTTAATGCAACGTGTCTATAATAGCCATGGGCTGAATTGAACCCAACACAAGTTTGAGAAGCTTTAAATCTCATTTCCGCTGAATTCACCATCACTTTCCCTATACAAAGATACGATTCGGAGAAGCAAAGAGCGAAGTTTGGCCAACTTTGGTAATCAATTAGTTGGAAACAACTGTTTACCCCTGTTTGGCCATTTCGCATGAAGTGCCTGTTTCTTATTGATGGTCGTGCTTTAATCAAGAGTATCTTGATTTGGTCTTGAGTTTGTTTTCGCGGTATTTGCAGTTGTTTATTTTTCAATATTTATCTTATTGAATTGTCTTTCGTTAGAATTCTTTGGGTAATTAGATGGGTCCTTTGTGCAAATTGAAACGAGACCGTAATAATTCACCGCAAGAGAATACCTTAAAAAATCCTTACATATCTTATTATGATTCCGTGTCTTAGACGTTGTATGGTTATACCAAAAAACATTATAAACAAACCAACTATATGAACAAACGTTTAGGTTACAAAATTCTAGGCGCAGTTTACTCGAACGTAAATGAATGTTGAGGCAAAAGAAAGACAGAAAGATAGGCAAAATAATCTTCTGCCACATTAGCTTATTTCTTTTCAGAACTATCGACATATTCGGTTCGGACGAATATAATCGAATTACCTTATTCCTGTCTTGTAACTCAACTCCGTCCTGAGATCGACCAACGTACCTAAGTACTTCTCTGAGTGACTTTCAATTACGAATCAGCTCTAGCTTGAAAATGTTTTCATTAAGATTGAACCAGAGAAAGAGAGAAGTTTGAACCAGAGTTTGGTAGTCAATTAGTTCGAAGAACGGCTCCATTACAGTGAAGCTCCTATCTCGTAACGATTATTTAATGTTGATGTCGGTTACCTATTATTATGCATTTTAGAAATTTGCGTACCGTTGAAAACTAGATTAGCATTACAACCATTGGTTTTGTTTGTGTTTGTTCTATTATTTTTTTAATTTAATACCTTTTTTCGCCCATTTATGGAATAGGTTTAACCGCTAGCCGAACTGAGATGTTTCGATTTGGCAAGGAAAATATTTGCTAATACCAAGCTTGTCTTTTCAAACAAGAATTCGTCGCCCAGACGAGTATTAGGTTATTTTGATAATAAATTTTAATTTCATCAAAATTAAACATTTTATAACTGACACAATAACTCGTTACTTTTAGTGTTTAAAAGCGAACGTTTTTATGATATTGTTATCTATTTTGTTTTTCTCATAATATTAGAGCGAACAATGAGTTTGTGAAAAATTTATTCATTGTGACATATTAAGAACTAGCTGTTGCAGCAGCTTTGCACGCGGAAATTGTTTAACCTACCCACCGAAACAAGTAAAATGTGAGTTTAAAATAGGGATGTTGACTAATTTTAGGATTCAATTTAATTTTATAGATAGGACCTTAATATTCACGAAAAAAATATTATAATAATAATAATCTTCAATTTAAAAACAAAAATTGACAAATAAAAATCATTATCGAATTTCCCACCAAAAACGTCACGTGACGTCACTAAACGATATTCAATACTATCTGTCTGCTGAAGTTAGTTGAATTTGCATATAAAATACTTTCAATGACGTCATAAGCTCAAAATGGCGTTTGAGGTCACATGACTGTGAGTACAATTTTTAACATTTTAAACTAATGATATTTAATTTATTGTGATTGATTTTGATAAAAGATTCATATTTTAGGCCTTTAAATGTTACCACTAGTATTTTAGACAAAAAATTATAGTAATTTATAATTAGTGTAAACATCCCTATTACGGCCATATTTTATTTTTCTATTTGTAAATATTAAATATCACGTTAATTCGCAATTTAGAAAAAGAGAAATTCAAAAATGAGTATTTGTGAATTTATTTGTGACTTTTACGTGGTGCTAAAACTTGTGACTTTGAGTTTTTCGGTTTATGCACGGCGTTTAGCATCCTTGTTACAGACTATGCAATAATTAGACTACTTTAGTCACGAAAACATGACTTTGAGTGCGGGTTTAGATCATAATAGTATACGCCACTTGTGACTTAGGTGGTCTTTTATTGCACGGCGCCGGCGTTTAGCTTCCTCGCTACGCTTGGAGCTTTGCTCCCCTGCAATATTAGACCACTTTACGCACTGTATCATTATGTATATTTTAGAATCAGAGCGTAACAACAGCACTTTTAAAAAACGGTGAACTTTTAATGAATTTATACATCAATATATTTAAGGCAAACGATAGCATTATTAACATTATTCTGTTCAAAGTACCTCCAGTCCAGAGGAGGTACAATGCTACCGTTATGATGTTTAACAGAGCGGTAAACCATCAGAACTGTATGGGGCACTTTGTATTGTCTGCGGTCGTTACTCGTTGGCCTGATGACAAACAAGAGAGCATCTAGCTCCGTCCCTTTCTTACATTCAAATTATTTATAGTCTGTCTCTTTTATGTTAAATTTTTATGAAAAAAAACTAGTAACTCGCTCTCGCTTCGTCTACAGTATCTGCACTCGAATCACTATAATATTAATCTGATTCTATAGGCACAGAAGCATACATCATACTTATTTGTATCTGTTATCCAACAGAAACAGAACCGTTTCCAGGGATTAAAAGTATCCCAGCAAAACACCTGTGATGTAAGTTGCCATAACCTATCATCTACGAGTTATCCGTTCAGTTGTTTCCGCGTAATATTCACAGAGACAGAAATTCCACATAATATTCAATGTATTATATATTTGACCCCGTAACGAATTTAAATTGTTATTCTTAACTCCGGAATATTGCTATTGTTAACCCTAAATCTAGATAATACGACTTCGTACTGTCTTGCTCTCTGTATTACGTGTTTGGGATTCAGTGAAAGATAAAATTAAAACTACTTATTTATTAATATGCACAGCTGTTTTGTCTGAGGTCGTGTACAACTCGTCTCAACAGCGTGGCCGTTGACCTGGTGACAGACTAACTGTTATTATTTCGTCTCGTTTTATCTCGAGCGAATTAATTGTTTGTTGTCTCTCTCACGTCGCTTGTAATGACAGCCGCGTGGCAAAAAAGTTAATGACTGCACTATCATACAACGTGGTAATAAAGATTTTAAACGTGCGTAAACTTTGTTTATTTACGTTGTTGTATAGTTTTATTGGGTTTTTATGTGGCTGACTTAGAAAAGCTTCGTTGTCTGCAAACACAACTATCTCTTGGGATATCCTTTTAAGGTTGAGATGGAGCTGGAGTTTTTTCATCCCGTATTCTTAATATCGACGCGTGGGTCACACATTCCACACGATAAATGTATAAGTAACCTTAGAAGCCTCTCGCTTTACAGAGCGAGATGGTGTTTCAATGCCCAAAGGGCATTTATTTAAAAAATTACAGGTTCGCTAGACAAAAATAAAATACCGGACGTGTTCGGATAAATCTGTTACCTGTAGGGGAAGTACCATGAAAAAAAATGTTTTTCAATATTTTATTCAACGATTTTGGAATTTTATAATAATAAAAAACATGAGAGGTGTCAAGGGACACCCGGATGGAACGAAGTTCCTTTCGATTTAAGTATTGTTTTGTTGTACAGCGCCATCTCTGTACAACTCTGTGAACCACTTCAAAAAAGTGTCGTCATTCGTAAGAATCAAAAAGTGTCGTAATTTTCCGTCTAGTTTCACAACGCGCGATAAGGAACTTCGTTCCAATATGTATGCAAAATTACAGCTTTTTAGCATTAAGGTTCTCAGCGCTATGCCTCGGGCAGACGTATGGCCGGATGAACGGACGGACGGACGGACAGATGGACATGACGAAACTATAAGGGTTCCGATTTTACTTCGGAACCCTAAAAAGCGTGAACATTTCATAAAATACGTCATAGATTCATGTCACTTACCAAGTGTTTCGCATTTCTTTAGTATTTAGGTAAGATGTCTTTATAACGTTACATTAATATTCATACAGTAAACACAGATTTACTCGTTGGTTTAATGCACGCAAATAGGATTTAACTTGAAGGCATCAATCTAAAACCCTCATAACAATACAACCTTGCATTACTTAAGTTTATGAGTTCCGCTGTTTGTTCATTAAACATCAAGTCCATAAAGTGTTATACGGGATATACTTTGTGTAATCTCTTCATCTTATTAACATAGGTGTGAATTGCGCGTGTGTGGTATTACTAAAATATGTATTATAGTACATACTGTGATACTTCATCAACGTATGTAAGCAAAAAACATATATAAACTAGTAACCGCCCTCGATTTGCTTCGGATTTCGTCTAGATTCCAATTAAAAACTAAGCCGTGTTACTTAAAAAGGATATAGAACATACATTTGGTGAAAGAATTTTTGATATCGGTCCAGTAGTTTTTGAGTGTAAACAAAAAATTCACTACAAACAAACAAAAAATCTAAACTTTCCTCTTTATAATATTAAGTTTAGACATATATAAATTAGCGGTCAAAAAACCTAAGCAATCAGGGTTATAACTCCCGGCAATCTCCTTAAAGTCATTCGTCGATAAACGGCAAAGTTAGGGAACTTCTGAGAGTTTTCAAAGGTCACCTTCACCTGTGCGTTCACACGAGATCCCGAGCCGCATGCGGGCTTCTGCTGTGGGTCTTTTAATTGGTGAAGGAATCTGATCCGAAACTTTGTATGGATGTTGATTACTCTTTCACGCAAAAACAACTGAACGGATTTTCAAGAAATTTAGCACACAGGTATACCTTGATCTGAAATAACATGGGGTACTTTTTATTCCGGAAAATGCTGGCAAAGACGCGGCCTGAGCGCTAGTATTATAAAGGTGCTGAAGACACTAGTGTGCTATTTGGTTTGCTAACGTTTGAGCGGGCGACAAATAGTAATTAGTTTGTGATATTTTTATGTGTATTTTTTCGATGAGCCATAGTTGCCTGAAAATCAATTGAATTAACTAGTAATAATAGGGATTTTTTTATTTACATTTTTAATGTAATAACTATTAAGTACCTACTTAATATTATGTCTTCTGTGTTATTAGGAACTCACAATATTATACTGGTATTAAGATCCTATTGCATGGATCATGATTTCATGATCACACCGGTATCATCGCCAAATATAAAATTACTGTACTCTTGTAGTCAAAAAACTACGACAGGACTAGCTTTAGTAGTAGGCGACGTAGGCTACGCGCAGTCTGACATAATCCTTCCTAGTCGTTTGGCGTGTCAAGGCGAATGCTGGTAGTTGGCACTTGGCACCCACTCGTATGCGTCACCACGCCTTCACCATCGCTTCACCAATGTACCGGTATCTTGTGTTTGTCATGTTCTCCTAAACTGGACTTGAAGGTTGGGGTAACATTCAGAGTTCGGAGATATTAAACGTGCCTTTCTGATATCAATCGTCAGAATACGATATCTGTAATTCGACCACTGTAGTTAGATATGACGTTTTTGTGTATCATTGTTATATTGCACTTAAAATTACAAACTTGGTGTTGTTTACTCACATTACAAACTGTACTTTATCTGCATACATTAATTACCAATTGTAATTACATTGAGTAATTAAAACTCTCATCGAGGTAAATCCATTGTCACATTTATCACATAAATCTTCAAGAAGTTTTCCCTCTTTATTGCACATTACAGACAATTTTATAATAGGTTTTTCCGTATTGTAATATTAAATTCCGTAAACTACAGATAACGTCTTTGTTCGATAAATACTACTTCTTCATATTATTGGTATGCATTTAAAATCAAAAGATTTAATTTGATTCTTCAAGAAGGAAATACCCAATTAGTCGAAATGCGCCCGTATGTATTGTAATTAAATTAAAATGTATGCGGATATGTATTCGTTAACTGCCGTTTCGTTTTTTTTATTATATCTATTAAATATGTATAATCATTGTAATATATGTTTCAGTAAATATGTACATATCAATCCATGTCAAATTACTCCGATTTTACTTCGGAACCCTAAAACATCTTTTCTTCAGAAAACTGTTAGAAAAGTTTTGGCTATTAGAATATAGTTTCGATAAGAACTACAAGGTAATAGTTATCTAGAATGTCCGTTTAATACGTTTTAGTTAAGCACTGAACAAGCAATATACACATTATAGGGATTATCGTGTCGGTGATGTGTATCTTATCACAATCGGTAACGTGAGCGTTGAGTGCGTGTTCAGATCGATCGTGTCTGGTGACGCCCTTAGCAATCATCCTAATGATGTTTTACATCAAATCAACGTCTCCCCAACGGAAATAGACTCTATGTACTCGTGTCAAGGTGCAATTTCAACAGTCTCACTATGATGAAGTTTAAGCAATTGATTCGGTCGTTGTTCGGCGGAGACCACCACTTGTGTGACAAATACACGTTTAACTATCCCCTCGCGATGATTTAGATACAATCTCTACGAGACGATATCAACCTTAATCGAATGAGTGTTAAGGTTTGATTTGAAACGACAATGATTAAAAACTCGGTAGTTTCAAGTTGGATTGTAATAAAAAAAATCGTCTCTGTATTTAATTAATTACAGCCTCCCTTAACGATCTCACTGAATGGATGCTATAGCATTTATGTGTAACCATTTTATAAACTGTCGCTGTTTACATAATTTTGTAGTTGAAGAACAGTTCGCATGGTCGTCTGCGAAACGGAAAGGATATTGCAGATTATGAAGATTTACGAGCGAATGGGACAGGATAGGGCCGACCTTGAGATGTCTGTGATTTAGGATTATTGTTTAGTTTGGATTATCACCAACTAGCATCTTAAGTGACTCTAACATGTTATCCTTTATACGAGGTAGAGAAATAGGGCGGTGAAATATTGTACCCAGTTCGGATATACAAGATTAGATTCTGCTCGTGTCTTTGCCCGCGAAAGAGTGATTTCACAAACATAATTGTACGTCCAAAATTAAATCATCCCATGAAAACCGGGATAAAATCTTGTTTTCAACTGACATAAATTTTAGGGCTATATGACCGCTCTATGTTTAAATCGCAATATCACAATGGACCATCTGGACCATTAAAACACGTTTCAGGACCCACGAAAAGGTGCATCTTATAGATAAATTTATGACATTTTTACGTTACCACCAGCAAAGGAACGAGAGCTCGTCAAAGTCCTAGTTAATGGTTCCTTATCGCTACAAGATATATAGTGGCAAGAACTTGAAGCTTCCGATGCCTTCAATATGGAACACCCCAACGCCTAATGGATAATGGATTGCGGGCTGATTTGTAGCCGATAAAACGTTGCAGTTGTACACTGTCCACTAAACGATTTCCTCATTCCGTGTTTGTGGTTGTAAATCTTCGGTCCCGTCAAGTCTTGGACTCGAATCCTTACGTGTAGAAGCTCAGCGCACGCTACAGTGTAAGTTTTCGAAAGCCAAGTTCGTTATCTTATAATTTATTCTGCTACGCGTTCGGAAATTTGTGTCTGTTGAGGTTATTTAACAGGAAACTATTTGTTGTATGTTTAAATATACCATCAGTTACCAACATGTCCCAAAAGAAAAAGTTTGTGTAAGCTTGGAATATTATTTGTCGATCCTGTATTCTGTTTGTTCAATGAAACGAGAGGTTGGGTGGGTTTGAATGTTCGGCAATAGACGGCAAATCGTTCGCTCTTGGATCGTCGGTGATGTCTTGTTTGTGTGTTCATTTCACCCGCGATACCGCACGGGAGTGTGAGTCCACTACCGCTATGAAAGTCCACTTGCGTTATGAGCATCACTGTCAATAGTATGACCATGACCACTAACATGACCCTCTCAGTTACGATAATCATTATTACTACCATTAATTACCATCCTCACTTTCATTTTCATTTCCATAATAATAAAAAAAGTTAAAAAGTTTGGCAGTGTTGTTTCTGCGCTGGCTGCAAAAAGTCAGAAACGCTTGGAAAAGATAAAACACTGTTATTTCCCATCGATAGACCGGTCTGACCGATGGTCGCTGAATAATTGATGTTGTTTATCGACGAGTCAATTATCGATGTCATGCTTGTTCATTTCGAGCTCGGTTTTTCAACGTACTGGAAACATGGAGGAATTATTCAGGGTTTATAATGTGGTTGTTTCTGTTTGCGTTAGCTATATTGGTCTCATTATTGGATACGGCTTTAGCTCCACAATAAAGGGTTGACGCGTTATTCTACTGTGGTTTTCTTGGTTTATGCTTAAGCAATATGTGCTTAAGTATAGCGTAAGATTTTAATGGCTGGTACCAATATTCTATTCGACTTTAATCTTCAGTATATAGAATAGAATAGAATAGAATATTTTTATTTCATAAGATGCTGCAACAACAAGGAAAAGAAAAATAAAATATAAAATAAAAATAAAAAACTTAAACAACTATGATATTATTGAGTTGCAGTCAAACTGTATGAAAAGGGACCGCACTCAGCAATGGCCGCAGTAAAACTACGACCGCTGGTTTTCAGGGCGATCCCGAGTTCGCGTAGCTTTGCTTGTGGTGTCACCTTTCATACAATCAAAAAACAAACCTATAAGTTATTACCCTAACACATGACATAAATCTTAATCAACTTATCTTAACATATTAAAACTTAACGCATTACAAAGAAGACAATAACAATGTTATGACATAACTCAAGTTTTAAGTATAAATTAGTTGTAATCTATATGTATATTAAAATCAATGATTGCTATTCGTTTGTCTCGCTAAAACTCAAGAATGGCTTAACTGATTTGACTAATTTTGATCTTGAAATATTTGTGGAACTACAGGGAAGGTTTAAACCATGAGAAACTTAAATAATAAGCAACAGAAAATACTAAAAACGATGATTTAATTTTCCAATAAGAAATGTTCCTAGCTGTGAAACATGTGATTTTTTTTCTTTTTACATATATTCAGTCGTTTGAGAGGGAGAGGGAGAGGGAGAAGGGGAGAGAAAGGGAAAGGGAGATATTTATAGGCGGTACAAAGTTTGCCGGGTCAGCTAGTAGATTATAATATTATATGATTTTAGTATCTACAGCCATCAAACTCTTCAAAATGTAGGTATACGCAAATGCTGAAAATAATTCGTCTCCGAATGCGGCATCACTTCTCAATATGCTTTTTATAAAATGAAGAATTTACAAGATCAATTTCGATTTCTAAAAGTTCTTGAGTCACGAACATGTTATACATGTGAGTAAATGCACCTATTTCCGTATTTTATTATTGGTTATCGTTGCCATAGAGAGCTACAGATGTTGCTGAATCTGATATAATCGGTCCGACTGAATTGCCGATGCCATGCTCGTGCATTTTCCACTCAATTACCCGCTGAGCGGTTCACGATGAAGAATCGTTCAGCACGCCACTCACGTACTATCATGCGCTCCTGGTACTTCGCTTGGAATATCTAGCTGTGGAAGAATTGTTTTCATTACTGAAACGGAATAAAATAAAATGCATTCAAAAGTAAAAACTTGACGCGTTCTGACTTAGTAATTTGATTTCGTGAATCGAGAATTTTCAGATCATTTAGGATGACATCCAATTTGAATTGTATAATGGTAAGTTGAATTTATATGACATTTATTCATGTATATGCATATATTTTACTGGTGAAGTATAATTAGGGTTAGTCTTTCATTGTTAATGCATTACAGAAAAATCGTGATTTACGCTGTTATGTAAGGCAAAATATTCAGATATTAGAATTAACATTAGAAGCATGAAAACTTAGTTCTAATCTTAGATATACTGAACTTAAAATCTCCTCCGGACTTACCTTCCATTGTAGCAAATAAATAATAATAATCAATAATTCGTCTTTGACCTCCCTGGCATAAATAAGTGTCATGGTTGACTGAAGAACTCAGGAATCTATTAAATCTTAGATATACCTAATTCAAAATCTCCTCCGTACTTACCTTCCAATATAGCAACTAAATAGTAATAATTAATAATTTGTCTTTGACCTCCCTGGCATAAAGAAGACATTTGCTGTTGGCCCAATTGGCATCACAGGTTCGCGCGGACAGATGTGAATGAATGAAAAGATGAATTAAAATATTGAATTTACTTACTCTATGGCGCGATGGCGATACAAAACTTGGTAAACTTTGATAAGTAAACTAGATGAGTAAAATATTAGAAAAAAAAATATTCACGTGCATCGTGTAATACACCTACTTACCTACCCACTTTAGATAATAATTTGAAATAAAATACATAAAAATATTATATCGTGTAAATTAATTCATCGTAATTTATACGTTAGGATTCAGGTTGGTTGTTTTGTCTTAAAGTTTGTTCAAAATTACTGCAAATGAAATATGGTGATGTGATTTGGATGATGAAATGATTTGAATCGGTAAATGATAAAATGCATAATTTTTGGTAATTTATTAACTTACGTAAAACATAAACGTAATTTATTTATGGTATTTGTTTACAGGTATTCAATGGTTCCGGTAATTGAAGTTTAGATTTTGTGAGTTCTATCCTGTTTTATCCTGCCCCTGCCATTAAAAGTTGATGTTTTTGAAACAAAATATAACTTTTTCGAGAATTTCGCTCAATAGGTACTTAGTGGTATTCTTCAAAACAGTTTTAAACAGTGATATGAAAAATACAGTTCCACGTTGGGCTTAAATCAGCCCACGAAGTCAAATCAATTCACAAACCCAGTACATACTATGTATCTGGAGAACCTAATATAATCAGTTTAAGCGCTACTAAGTAAATAATATGCTTACTCTCACACACATCATCCATCCATCCATCCATCCATCCATCAGCCCTTGGAGGTCCACTGCTGGACATAGGCCTCCCCTAACTTGCGCCACTCTGACCGGTCCTGAGCCTTCTGAATCCAGCGGATGCCCGCTGTCTTCTTCAGGTCGTCGGTCCATCTTGTCGGGGGGCGTCCTGTACTTCGCTTTCCGAGACGCGGGCGCCATTCGAGGACCTTTCTTCCCCAACGGTTATCGGCCCTTCGCACTATGTGGCCAGCCCATTGCCACTTCAGCCGGCTAATTCTTTGAGCTATGTCGGTCACCCTTGTTCGTCTACGGATCTCCTCGTTTCTGATACGATCACGTAGAGAAATACCGAGCATAGCCCTCTCCATAGACCGCTGTGCTACCCTGAGCTTGTGGATTAGGCCAATAGTGAAGCACCACGTCTCGGATCCGTATGTCATCACTGGCAGCACACACTGCTCGAACACCTTCGACTTCAGGCACTGAGGAAGTGTTTTGGACGACAAGATATGACGCAGTTTCCCGAACGCAGCCCATCCGAGTTGGATTCTACGAGTGACTTCTTTCTCGAAGTTGGGCTTACCCATCTGGATCACTTGTCCCAGGTAATTGTATTCGTCTACAACTTCGAGAGCAGCGCCGTCAACAACAACCGGTACGGGTGTGACATGGACATTCGACATGATTTTCGTCTTGTCCATGTTCATCTTAAGACCCACCCGTTGTGAGGCGCTGTTCAAGTCCCCGAGCATTGTACCTAGTTCCTCCAGGGATCCTGCCAGGATGACTATATCATCGGCATATCGCAGGTGTGTGATGTATTCGCCATTGATGTTAATGCCACGTCGTTTCCACTCCATCAGCTATCATCATCACACATCATCGCCACAGCATAATTATGTACTCGTAACTTTTATACATCGGTTTAGAATTTAGATTATTCTCTTCTTAATACTAAGGCGAAGGTAATTTTAAGATAAATTATAGCTATGTTGATGTACAATACAACGAATCTATACGAACTCAGAGATTTCATCCAGTTCTCACTATCATCTCGAGTAATAATCTGTGACATGAATTTAATTCCCTCAAGCTGAACAGGGTTCTCGGCTCCAAACTTAGGTACTCACCTGCACAATCTAAGACGGATATCCCATGATGCGGGCTCTAAGCTTCGTTGGATTCATCTTGTTAGTCCCCAGTTTCCAATTGCCAGAACATTTAATATCGCATTGGCTAGGAACACAACCCAAACATTAACAATCGGCATTGAGCCTTGCTCGACAATTATCAGGAATTGGGTAGTTATTTATGTATCTGGAATAGGTTTCTGGTGAAATTGTAATTACTTAATATCCATGTATGTACTATTAATGGATTACAAAACAAGCATTTATCGTATTATTATGAGCGAGATTAACAATATTTTTGATAAAATAAAACTAGAAAATACGGCAAACCACCGTATTGGTAATACATAATAATTGGTCCTTGTGTTAAAAAAAAACTTTTTGAGAAAATTTGCATTCCTGAGAGGTGTAGAGGGATGCTAAGTGCTCATGCATGATGCTCTTAACGATAAGCGTGGTCTGAAAATTAGCACTTAGCCAGAATATTGGATAACCCTTAACGCGACTGATTCTCCAAGGATATATACGAGTGTGAGTAGCCTAGCAGTGGAACAGTTGTGGGAAGGAGAAAGGTGATGATGATCATCAATACACACATCATCTAGAGATGAACATCAACGCATTTAAATTGATCACGTTAGGAGTACACTCATTTATTAGAAAAAGCAAACTGCATGCTAAATGGTTTTAAAAGGAGGTCCGACAAAGTGGTACCAGGTTGTACAGTATTAAATAAGTTTTGTTTCCATGTAAGAGTCAAGTAATTCATTACGCACCCATTTTTGTTGTTAGTGTTGGGTGCATTTTGTACTCTTTTGCTTTGTCTACATACACACACACCTCTGTGAAATTAGTGTTACCTTCCAAAATTGAAGGTCTGCAGTATATTTACTTTTTTATGTTTACTTCATTCAATTCCATTAGTTTATTGATATTGAAAGCTGTAAGTACACGATTTTCAGCTTTATCTTTAGTATCCAGAGTCGTACATTTCATCTTGTTTAATTTCACAAGAATATATGTAGACTGATGAACCACTTTTAGCATGTTCCGAAATGTTACTGAAACTATATTATATAGTTTCAAATCAAAATTAATATAGGTAATATGTTTAACTACAAGCATCGTAGGTGGTGAAACAGCGTGATAGAGATCCGTTTAATGCAACGTGTCTATTATAGCCATGGGCTGAATTGAACCCAACATAAGTTTGAGAAGCTTTAAATCTCATTTCCGCTGAATTCACCATCACTTTCCCTATACAAAGATACGATTCGGAGAAGCAAAGAGCGAAGTTTGGCCAACTTTGGTAATCAATTAGTTGGAAACAACTGTTTACCCCTGTTTGGCCATTTCGCATGAAGTGCCTGTTTCTTATTGATGGTCGTGCTTTAATCAAGACTATCTTGATTTGGGCTTGAGTTTGTTTTCGCGGTGTTTGCAGTTGTTTATTTTTCAATATTTATCTTATTGAATTGTTTTTCGTTAGGAATTCGTTGGGTAATTAGATGGGTTCTTTGTGCAAATTGAAACGAGACGAGACCGTAATAATTCACCGAAAGAGAATAGCTTAAAAATCCTTACATATCATTATGATTCCGTGTCTTAGACGTTATATGGTTATACCAAAAAACATTATAAACAAACCACCCATATGAACAAAATTTTAGGTTTTTACAAAATTCTAGGCGCAGTTTATTCAAATGTCCATAAATGTTGAGGCAAAAGAAAGACAGAAAGATAGGCAAAATAATCTTCTGCCACATTAGCTTATTTCTTTTCAGAACTATCGACATATTCGGACGAATATAATCGAATTACCTTATTCCTGTCTTGTAACTTAACTCCGTCCTGAGATCGACCGACGTACCTAAGTACTTCTCTGAGTGACTTTCAATTACGAATCAGCTCTAGCTTAAAAATGTTTTCATTAAGATTTGTTTTACACTGTGAATGTATCCCGTAGGCGAAGTTTGAACCAGAGTTAGGCAGTCAATTAGTTCGAAGAACGGCTCCATTACAGTGAAGGTCCTATCTTGTAACGATTATTTGATGTTGATGTCGGTTACCTATTATTATGCATTTTAGAAATTTGCTTACCGTAGAAGACTAGATTAGCATTACAACCATTGGTTTTGTTTGTGTTTGTTCTATTATTTTTTTAATTTAATACCTTTTTTCGCCCATTTATGGAATAGGTTCAACCGCTAGCCGAACTGAGATGTTTCGATTTGGCAAGGAAAATATTTGCTAATACCAAGTTTGTCTTTTCAAACAAGAATTCGTTGTCCGGACGAGTATTAGGTTATTTTGATAATAACTTTTAATTTCATCAAAATCAAACATTTTATAACTGACACAATAACTCGTTACTTTTAGTGTTTAAAAGCGAACGTTTTTATGATATTGTTATCTATTTTGATTTTCTCATGATATTAGAGCGAACAATGAGTTTGTGAAAAATTTATTCATTGTGACATATTAAGAACTAGCTGTTGCAGCAGCTTTGCACGCGGAAATTGTTTAACCTACCGACCGAAACAAGTAAAATGTGAGTTTAAAATTACGGCCATATTTTATTTTTCTATTTTTAAATATTAAATATCACGTTAATCCGCAATTTAGAAAAAGAGAAATTCAAAAATGAGTATTCGTGAATTTATTTGTGACTTTTACGTGGTGCGAAAACTCGTGACTTTGAGTTTTTCGGTTTATGCATCCTTGCTACACACTAATTTCATATGCAATAATTAGACTACTTTAGTCACGAAAACATGACTTTGAGTGCGGGTTTAGATCATAATAGTAGGTATACGCTATTTGTGACTTAGGTGGTCTTTTATTGCACGCCGTTTAGCTTCCTCGCTACGCTTGGAGCTTTACTCCCCTGCAATATTAGATCACTTTACGCACTGTATCATTATGTATATTTTAGAATCAGAGCGTAACAACAGCACTTTTAATTTTAACAGCACTTTTAAAAAACGTCGAACTTTTAATGAATTTATACATGAATATATTTAAGGCAAAGGATAGCATTATTAGCATTATTCTGTTCAAAGTACCTCCAGTCCAGAGGAGGTACAATGCTACCGTTATGATGTTTAACAGAGCGGTAAACCATCAGAACTGTATGGGGCACTTTGTATTGTCTGCGGTCGTTACTCGTTGGCCTGATGACAAACAAGAGGGCAGCTAGCTCCGTCCCTTTTTAACATTGAAATTATTTATAGTCTGTCTCTTTTATATCATGTTGAATTTTTATGAAGAAAAACTAGTAACTCGCTCTCGCTTCGTCTAAGGCAACCAATGCTACAGTATCTGCACTCGAATCACTATAATATTAATCTGATTCTATAGGTACAGAAGCATACATCATACTTATTTGTATCTGTTATCTCCCAGAAACAGAACCGTTTCCAGGGATTAAAAGTATCCCAGAAAAACACCATAGGTTGCCATAACCTATCATCTAAATCCGTTATCCGTTCAGTTGTTTCCGCGTAATACTCACACAGAAATACAAATGGACAGAAATTCCACATAATATCCAATGTATTATATATTTGACTCCGTAGCGAATTTAAATTGTTATTCTTAACTCCGGAATATTGCTATTGTTAACCCTAAATGTAGATAATACGACTTCGGACGGTCTTACTCTCTGTATTACGTGTTTGGGATTCAGTGAAAGATATTTTAATTTTATCTTCACTTTAATTTCAAATCTTTAATTTTATCATCACAGCTGTTTTGTCTGAGGTCGTGTACAACTCGTCTCAACAGCGTGGCCGTTGACCTGGTGACAGACTAACTGTTATTATTTCGTCTCGTTTTATCTCGAGCGAATTAATTGTTTGTTGTCTCTCTCACGTCGCTTTTAATGACAGCCGCGTGGCAAAAAAGTTAATGACTGCACTATCATACAACGTGGTAATAAAGATTTTAAACGTGCGTAAACTTTGTTTATTTACGTTGTTGTATAGTTTTATTGGGTTTTTATGTGGCTGACTTAGAAAAGCTTCGTTGTCTGCAAACACAACTATCTCTTGGGATATCCTTTTAAGGTTGAGATGGAGCTGGAGTTTTTTCATCCCGTATTCTTAATATCGACGCGTGGGTCACACATTCCACACGATAAATGTATAAGTAACCTTAGAAGCCTCTCGCTTTACAGAGCGAGATGGTGTTTCGATGCCCAAAGGGCATTTATTTAAAAAATTACAGGTTCGTTAGACAAAAATAAAATACCGGACGTGTTCGGATAAATCTGTTACCTGTAGGGGAAGTACCATGAAAAAAAATGTTTTTCAATATTTCATTCAACGATTTTGGAATTTTATAATAATAAAAAACATGAGAGGTGTCAAGGGACACCCGGATGGAACGAAGTTCCTTTCGATTTAAGTATTGTTTTGTTGTACAGCGCCATCTCTATACAACTCTGTGAACCACTTCAAAAAAGTGTCGTCATTCGTAAAAATCAAAAAGTGTCGTAATTTTCCGTCTAGTTTCACAACGCGCGATAAGGAACTTCGTTCCAATATGTATGCAAAATTACAGCTTTTTAGCATTAAGGTTCTCAGCGCTATGCCTCGGGCAGACGTATGGCCGTATGAACGGACGGACGGACGGACAGATGGACATGACGAAACTATAAGGGTTCCGATTTTACTTCGGAACCCTAAAAAGCGTGAACATTTCATAAAATACGTCATAGATTCATGTCACTTACCAAGTGTTTCGCATTTCTTTAGTATTTAGGTAAGATGTCTTTACAACGTTACAATAATATTCATACAGTAAACACAGATTTACTCGTTGGTTTAAAGCACGCAAATAGGATTTAACTTGAAGGCATCAATCTAAAACCCTCATAACAATATAACCTTGCATTACTTAAGTTTATGAGTTCCGCTGTTTGTTCATTAAACATCAAGTCCATAAAGTGTTATACGGGATATACTTTGTGTAATCTCTTCATCAAATTAACATAGGTGTGAAATGCGCGTGTGTGGTATTACTAAAATATGTATTATAGTACATACTGTGATACTTCATCAACGTATGTAAGCAAAAAATATATATAAACTAGTAACCGCCCTCGATTTGCTTTGGATTTCGTCTAGATCCCAATTAAAAACTAACCCGTGTTACTTAAAAAGGATATAGAACATACATTTGGTGAAAGAATTTTTGATATCGATTCAGTAGTTTTTGAGTAACAAACAAACAAATAATCTAAACTTTCCTCTTTATAATATTAAGTTTAGACATATATAAATTGGCGGTCAAAAACCTAAGCAATCAGGGTTATAACTCCCGGCAATCTTCTCAAAGTCATTCGTCGATAGACGGCAAAGTTGGGGAACTTCTGCGAGTTTTCAAAGGTCACCTTCACCTGTGCGTTCACACGAGATCCCGAGCCGCATGCGGGCGTCTGCTGTGGGACTTTTAATTGGTGAAGGAATCTGATCCGAAACTTTGTATGGATGTTGATTACTCTTTCACGCAAAAACAACTGAACGGATTTTCAAGAAATTTAGCACACAGATAGACCTTGATCCGGAATAACATGGAGTACTTTTTATCCCGGAAAATGCTGGCAAAGACGCGGCCAGAGCGCTAGTATTATAAAGGTGCTGAAGACACTAGTGTGCCATTTGGTTTCCTAACGTTTGAGCGGACGACAAATATAATAGTAATTAGTTTGTAATATTTTATATGTGTATTTTTTCTATGGGCCTTAGTTGCCTGAGAATATATTGAATTGACTAGTAATAATAGTATAATTTTTTTATTTACATTTTTAATGTAATAACTATTAAGTACTATTATGTCTTCTGTGGTAATAGGAACTCACAATATTTTACTGGTATTAAGATCCTATTGCATCATGACTTCATGATCACACCGGGATCATCGCCAAATATAAAATTACTGTACTCTTGTAGTCAAAAAACTACGACAGGACTAGCTTTAGTAGTGGGCGACGTAGGCTACGCGCAGTCTGACATAATCCTTCCTAGTCGTTTGGCGTGTCAAGGCGAATGCTGGTAGTTGGCACTTGGCACCCACTCGTATGCGTCACCACGCCTTCACCATCGCTTCACCAATGTACCGGTATCTTGTGTTTGTCATGTTCTCCTAAACTGGACTTGAAGGTTGGGGTAACATTCAAGTTCGGAAGTATTGGAAGTGGCTTTCTGATACCAATAGTCAGAATACGACATCTATAATTCGATCACTGTAGTTAGATATGACGTTTTTGTGTATCATTGTTATATTGCACTTAAAATTACAAACTTGGTGTTCTTTACTCACATTACAAACTGTACTTTATCTGCATACATTAATTACCAATTGTAATTTCATTGAGTAATTAAAACTCTCATCGAGGTAAATCCATCCATTGTCACATTTATCACATAAATCTTCAAGAAGTTTTCCCTCTTTATTGCACATCACAAACAATTTTATAATAGGTTTTTCCGTATATTAAATTCCGTAAAATACAGATAGCGTCTTTGTTCGATAGATACTACTTATTCATATTATTGGTATGCATTTAAAATCAAAAGATTTAATTTGATTCTTCAAGAAGGAAATACCCAATTAGTCGAAATGTGCCCGTATGTATTGTAATTAAATTAAAATGTATGCGGATACGTATTCGTTAACTGCCGTTTCGTTTTTTTTATTATATCTATTAAATATGTATAATCATTGTAATATATGTTTTAGTAAATATGTACATATCAATCCTTGTCAAATTACTCCGATTTTACTTCGGAACCCTAAAACATCTTTTCTTCAGAAAACTGTTAGAAAAGTTTTGGCTATTAGAATATAGTTTCGATAAGAACTACAAGGTAATAGTTATCTAGAATATCCGTTTAATACGTTTTAGTTAAGCACTGAACAAGCAATATACACATTATAGCGATTATCGTGTCGGTGATGTGTATCTTATCACAATCGTTAACCTGAGCGTTGAGTGCGTGTTCGGATCGATCGTGTCTGGTGACGCCCTTAGCAATCATCCTAATGATGTTTTACATCAAATCAACGTCTCGCCAACGGAAATAGACTCTATGTACTCGTGTCAAGGTGCAGTTTCAACAGTCTCACTATGATGAAGTTTAAGCAATTGATTCGGTCGTTGTTCGGCGGAGACCACCACTTGTGTGACAAATACACGTTTAACTATCCCCTCGCGATGATTTAGATACAATCTCTACGAGACGATATCAACCTTAATCGAATGAGTTTTAAGGTTTGATTTGAAACGACAAAGATTAAAAGTCTGTAGTTTGAAGTTGGATTGTAATAAAAAAAAATCGTCTCTGTATTTAATTAATTACAGCCTCCCTTAACGATCTCACTAAATGGATGCTGTAGCATTTATGTGTAACCATTTTATAAACCGTCGCTGTTTACATAATTTTGTAGTTGAAGAACAATTCGCACAGTCGTCTGCGAAACGGAAAGGATATTGCAGATTATGAAGATTTACGAGCGAATGGGACAGGATAGGGCCGACCTTGAGATGTCTGTGATTTAGGATTATTGTTAGTTTGGATTATCACCAACTAGCATCTTAAGTGACTCTAACATGTTATCCTTTATACGAGGTAGAGAAATAGGGCGGTGAAATATTGTACCCAATTCGGATATACAAGATTAGATTCTGCTCGTGTCTTTGCCCGCGAAAGAGTGATTTCACAAACATAATTGTACGTCCAAAATTAAATCATCCCATGAAAACCGGAATAAAATCTTGTTTTCAACTGACATAAATTTTAGGGCTATATGACCGCTCTATGTTTAAATCGCAATATCACAATGGACCATCTGGGCTTAATAACTTAGAACACGTTCTTAAAACACGTTTCAGGACCCACGAAAAGGTGCATCCTATAGATAAATTTATGACAATTTTACGTTACCACCAGCAAAGGAACGAGAGCTCGTCAAAGTCCTGCTTAATGGCTCCTTATCGCTAAAAGATATATAGTGGCAAGAACTTAAAGCTTCCGATGCCTTCAATATGGAACACCCCAACGCCTAATGGATAATGGATTGCGGGCTGATTTGTAGCCGATAAAACGTTGCAGTTGTACACTGTCCACTAAACGATTTCCTCATTCCGTGTTTGTGGTTGTAAATCTTCGGTCCTTGACAGTCTTGGACTCGAATCCTTACGTGTAGAAGCTCAGCGCACGCTACAGTGTAAGTTTTCGAAAGCCAAGTTCGTTATCTTATAATTTATTCTGCTACGCGTTCAGAGAATGTCTGTTGCGGTTATTTAACAGGAAACTATTTGTTGTATGTTTAAATATACCATCAGTTACTAACATGCCCCAAAATAAAAAGTTTATGTATGCTTGGAATATTATTTGTCGACCCTATATTCTGTTTGTTCAATGAAACGAGAGGTCCTGGGTTTGAATGTTCGGCAATAGACGGCAAAACGTTTGCTCTTGGATCGTCGGTGATGTCTTGTTTGTGTGTGTTCATCTCACCCGCGACACCGCACGGGAGTGCAAGTCCACTACCGTTATGAAAGTCCACTCGCGTTATGAACATCACTGTGAATAGTATGACCATGTCTACTAACATAACCCTCTCAGTTACGATAATCATTATTACTATCATTACCATCCTCACTTTTGCGGTAAATTCCATAATAATAAAAAAAGTTTAAAAGTTTGGCAGTGTTGTTTTTGCGCTGGCTGCAAAAAGTCAGAAACGCTTGGAAAAGATAAAACACTGTTATTTCCCATCGATAGACCGGTCTGACCGATGGTCGCTGAATATTTGATGTTGTTTATCGACGAGTCAATTATCGATGTCATGCTTGTTCATTTCGAGCTCGGTTTTTCAACGTACTGGAAACATGGAGGAATTATTCAGGGTTTATAATGTGGTTGTTTCTATTTGCGTTAGCTATATTGGTCTCATTATTGGATACGGATTTAGCTACGGGTACGGATTTACCTTTATCCACAATAAAGGGTTGACGCGTTATTCTGCTGTGGTTTTCTTGGTTTATGCATAAGCAATATGTGCTTAAGTATAGCGTAAGATTTTAATGGCTGGTACCAATATTCTATTCGACTATAATCCTCAGTATATGTTATGACATAACTCAAGTTTTAAGTATAAATTATTTGTAATCTATATATGTTTATTAAAATCAATGATTGCTATTCGTTTGTCTCGCTAAAACTCAAGAATGGCTTAACTGATTTGACTAATTTTGATCTTGAAATATTTGTGGAACTACAGGGAAGGTTTAAACCATGAGAAACTTAAATAATAAGCAACAGAAAATACTAAAAACGATAATTTAATTTTCCAATAAGGAATGTTCCTAGCTGTGAAACATGTGATGTTTTTTTTCTTTTTACATAATATATTCAGTCGTTTGAGAGGGAGAGGGAGAAGGGGAGAGAAAGGGAAAGGGAGATATTTATAGGCGGTACAAAGTTTGCCGGGTCAGCTAGTAGATTATAATATTATATGATTTTAGTATCTACAGCCATCAAACTCTTCAAAAAGTAGGTATACGCAAATGCTGAAAATAATTCGTCTCCGAATGTGGCATCACTTCTCAATATGCTTTTTATAAACTGAAGAATTTACAAGAGCAATTTCGATTTCTAAAAATTCTTGAGTCACGAACATGTTATACATGTGAGTAAATGCACCTATTTCCGTATTTTATTATTGGTTATCGTTGCCATAGAGAGCTACAGATGTTGCTGAATCTGATATAATCGGTCCGACTGAATTGCCGATGCCATGCTCGTGCATTTTCCACTCAATTACCCGCTGAGCGGTTCACGATGAAGAATCGTTCAGCACGCCACTCACGTACTATCATGCGCTCCTGGTACTTCGCTCGGAATATCTAGCTGTGGAAGAATTGTTTTCATTACTGAAACTGAATAAAATAAAATGCATTCAAAAGTAAAAACTTGACGCGTTCTGACTTAGTAATTTGATTTCGTGAATCGAGAATTTTCAGATCATTTAGGATGACATCCAATTTGAATTGTATACTGGTAAGTTGAATTTATATGACATTTATTCATGTATATGCACATTTATTCATATATATTTTACTGGTCAAATATAATTACGGTTAGCAGGCTTCCTTGTTTACTGCATTACAGTAACATGTTGATTTACGCTGTTAAGTAAGTCAAAATATTCAGATATTAGAATTTACATTAGAAGCATGAAAACTTAGTTCCAATCTTAGATATACCTAACTCAAAATCTCCTCCGGTCTTACCTTCCAGTATAGCAACTAAATAATAATAATCAATAATTCGTCTTTGACCTCCCTGGCATAAAGAAGTGTCATGGTTAACTGAAGAACTCAGGGATCTATTAAATCTTAGATATATCTAATTCAAAATCTCCTCCGTACTTACCTTCCAGTATAGCAACTAAATAGTAATAATTAATAATTCGTCTTTGACCTCCCTGGCATAAAGAAGATTCATGGTTGACTGAGGAACTCAGGAATCTATTAGTTCTATTTAAATTCATTACAAATTAATGTTCTTGAGCTATTGTAACTATTTACAAATTAAATTGCTTCACTTTAGGCAACCCGTTGTTCTCGCGAGCCTCGCACAGGGAGAGACATACAATTTATTTGGCCTTTGTCGATATAACATAATATTCAGTGTTTATAAATGGATAACTCATTTAATGGCACGACCATATTATCCACTTTGTAGACTGTGCTCGAATAATCCAGCTGTCAATTACTTGAAAATCTTAAAAAGTGTTCTTCCGTAGCAATTAAACGTTTTTTCCTTTCCGCATCGGCATAACAAGCTGATTCTAAAGCGGGATATAAAAACGTTACGATGAAAACAACACCGAGTCTCTCAATGCGACGTTCCAGTAGACTAGCTGTTTTTATCTGTTTCGTGGTCGGAAGGTGGTGTTTCACCTCGGCTGGCAATTTTTTACGCCAAGCAAAACCATCCACCGTGGTTACTTTCTAACGGTATATCCCTTAGTGTCTCAAGTACTTTACCTTTGTAGATACGGTTCGGCGACTCGCCTTAGTCGGAGCCTTCAAACTTTTGTGTTCAGCACTAATTTGGATAATGGCCTAGTATTGAATTTGAGTGGTAGGCTTGCTGAATAAGTAATCGTCGTTGAAGCGGTTTGCTGAATTACTTCAAGTCTTCAATAGATCAATTCAGGAATTCTGTGACGTAATGACTTTATTATGTAATGGAAATTCGGCACAATTCTTTGTTAATGCCCATCGACAATTGAGTTCTCCGTATACAGTTGTTGTGGAAAGCTTTGTGTGCCAGTTCACGAATCAAATTCTAAAGCTCGACGAAAACATGTGTCAATGCTGTAGTGCCTGTTGTTGATGAGTCAATCCACAGTATTACTGGAAGCTTCCCAGAAACTTCATATAGGTAAGCGATTCGAAAAAGGTCAGGGTTTTTCATATCGATTCTCATTTTCGTTGGAAATTTTATAACGAATCACGAATGCCACACGTTCACACTATTGAAGAAACGATTCGTGATATGCCGGTCCCACACGACCGCTGAGCGAATTCCTGGCATTCGTAACTCTATTGTTTTATGTCGGCGAACATAACTTTGTTTGTACCGGTTAATTGGACGAATTGTTATACGTTATTACAATAGACAAGTGTTGGAATGTACAAATTACTCAATAATTTCAATGTAGCGAGTGATGTAACTTATTTAGTAATTTCGGGCAACGTAGAAATGTTCATTAATTCATGTTTCCGTTTACAAATTCTCTTTTATAACTTAAAAATAGATTGGAATCTCTTGGTTAGGTGGCAAGGGCGCTTATGCTAAGCTGCTGCTTCATAGGTTAGTTAAGTTAATGAATGACGCCCCAATTAAGAGTCACTAAGGGTTACTTAAATCGCTCCTTAGTATGAATTTGTATTTTCTTTACTAAGGAGCGATTTAAGTAACCGTTGGTGACTCTGAGTTGGGGCGTGAATCATTTAGGGCGTGAATGATCAATAACCATCCCGGTTTAATATAATGCAGTCCCGTTATGATATAGCATTAAAATCTATAATATATTCAAAGCAATTAAGTTTAAAGTTAACGGATTAATAATACTGATACCAAATATTAACAATACACGCTGTTTTGATACAGTTATCTTATTAAGCCCAGTGACGTGATCCCAGCGCATAACATGCGATTAACTTTATCGAATTAGACTTACAAGAATATGTTTATCCTTGACGGAAGAAAACTTACATGTTCATGGTTACCACCGGCTTAAAATCTATTTGTTATTACATTAGAGACACCTTGTATTTTACATCTCTGGCACGTGTGTTCTCATTGATCTCATTTGTGAGTTACGTTACTTGTGTATATAAGGATGAGTACAAACGAGCTTATATTTCTGAACTGTCAGTCGCGACAAATGACTAACTTTATCTTGGGTTCGGAATTAGACAGATCATATTCTATTTAAAGTAATGTTAAAATATTATAATATTAGGTATTATATGCTTATTACGCTTCGACTATAATTTGGACTTAAATGTCTTGGTATCTTTTATCAATGTACTAGTTTTTGTAGTTTTTGTACAGTTTATATTGATAATGAAAGTATTCTTTAGCGGCGAAAAAGATCTTTTTGCCACTTTTTCTAAAAACATTTACATGTATACTGTATAACAACACATACTTAGCTAATTAAAATGAATTGTGGTTAAAATACCAAATATTATCAAATTAAATCACTTGTGAACATTAAAGTATAATGTCATAGAACAGACATCTCGAACAAAATGTGTGTCCCGCTCGGGAGGTTCGATTTTCAAAATTGAGCACCGGTTCTCCTTTCAAAATCGAGCGAATCCATTGAAGATTGAAGCCACGTGGCGCCAATGCATTGGGACAGACATGGTGTTCGAGGTGTCGGTTCTATACGCTAGTAATAATACTTGAATAGCGAAATCGGCCAAAGTATATGGGCCATTAAGTGAACCTGTGTTTGACATCTCCTTTGGAATATGCTCCCAGCTAATGTAGGACGCTGCACGTATGAGAGAGATGTATAAATATTGATGTTCGTTTGCATTTCTCTGAGCGTGGAGCACGTTTAATGCAAACGGGTGCAAAACATCACACTCGAAAGTGCTAATCGGAATCGGGCTAAAATTAGCCCTCATAAATATTGAACATATTTATGAGGACTAATTTGTCAGGTTTTTGATTCTGTTTGTATTGAGGATCGAGCAATTTGCTTCTGCCTACCAAGTCACATGTGCAGATAATTTTATTTATTGATTGTTATTTTAGCACGCTGCTTCAGTTTTATACTAGAAGAGTTTTATACTAGTTTTATACTATCCTTCGTTAGCTACTTACAATTCAGTTGTCGGTAGTTTATCAAGAATCAGTTTTAAACTTTATGCAACACAAAATCAGATGTATACCTACAGGCACGAAAGAAAGTATCGAAGTTAATGTATTCGGTATATCTATCATCACATACATTTTGTAACCTACTAACATCATCATCATCATCATCTATAGTTAGGTACCTTTTATAATGATTCTAAGGAGGGCATAAACATACAAAAACCTGTAATATACACTGCGTTGTACAACGTGATATCTTCTAGTATCACCACTCGATTTGCAAAATAGAGTAAACTCGGAAACGAAGCTAATCGGAATCCGGACGAAGTGATTTAATATTTATGAGGCCAAATTTGGGTCAATTTGTTCCGTATCTTAAATGTCACCGTTTGTTCCGCTTCCATGTCTATTTTAAGGTCGACTGTTTGTTTTTGCTGTGTTAGATTGTACGCCTATTGTTGGAAACGAGTACAAAGGAGTCGGTTTCGTGCATAAACAAATGTTTACGAACTAGCAACCTGCATTAGGATTTAAGATATACGCTAAATTAAGTATGCAAGTAATTTAGAAATTTTTATATTTTTCTGTTGAGTAAGGTGGTGGTGCTTATCACTTAACACGTTTGGACAGGCACTTTTTAGTTAAAATTTAATAAAATGTATAAGTAATTGAGTAGCTTGTGAAGAATTGTTTGCACTAAAGAGCTTTACTAAATTATTACGTTTGGACGCGCACTAAAAATTATTCACTTAAAAGGAGACCTTCAGTTTTTGGCCCAAGTATGTACCGAGGTACAAATTATACCAAAATAATTCTTAAATTGTGTAGAAATGGAATCTATAATTATAAAGTTCTAAGTATAAATAAGTATAAGTATAAGTAAGTTATAAATTATAAGTTATTTACTTAACTACTTAATACGTGTAAACCGGACTTAAAATGTGTATAAAACGTCTCTATGTATACATCAGAATGGAACATTGTACTAACTGTTCAGCGTAACGCAAGCTCCCTTCGCCTTTGATCGTTAACTGGGTCGTCTAATCTGGAGTTACAAAGTTTGGTTTTTAACGCGTAGCACCTGGACGCTCGATGGCTGTCGGACTAATCTGGGGTAGGGTCACCATTACCATACGGTATTTGTCTGGACATGACCGGTTCTTGACTTTTATCTGAGTCTTTGACATTTTGATTTACATTTTTTGACAGACATGGAAACATGGGATGGGTTGTTTATTTATCTACGGCCCAGAGAAATAGACAAAAACTGTATAATTATTATAGTTTTGTCATTCTTATCTTAAAAAAAACTTCAAAGCAAAAAATTTTAAAACCAATATTTTTCAGGTTTTAGAATGGTAAACCTAGTCAGGCAAGATGTAAAGATTGGAAAGTATTTGCATACTAATGTGAGCGTGGCTGAAGTTTTGTGAGGGTCCGAGAATTCGGGGATTCATAAAAAGGTTATGACCCATCTGCTTCGTTGTGTGACTATGAATGGTACTCATTACGTTACTGTGATGAAGAAATAAAACTTTTTTATGATTACTTTGACGTACATTCCTACCTTTATGTTTAGTATTGACCTTGGCCACTGAGGGAGGGGTTTTGTGTGAAAGATAAAGATTTGTTTTTGTTAATGTACCTAAATAACTGACAAACGAGAAGATAAGACGATGAATTGGACACCGTCGCCCATTGATATTAGTAACCCCAAAGGCATCACCGATTCGCTGTGGCATGCCAGCCAAAGAAGAATCGCCATACTCTAAGAATCTGTGAAGCCTTCGAACATTGTCCATTATTAACACAAGTCAAAAGGACGGTCAGAAAGGACGGAGTTATACGAGGCCCTTGAAAGCATAGTTTTCGTCAAAGTATAGCGAGTAGTGCGATGGACTCTACTCGAGTTACTTCAACCAGTAACTAAATAAAAAGAATACGTAAAAGCTTGCGGGGTAGGAGTGTGTGTATTCCTACTCCGCAGTAGGTTTTACCTGTGTCGCGGGTGGCATGGACGACATATTATAACACATCACAGTAACACCCATGACCCAAGTAAAATATGTATTTATCTGTCACATAAAATCTGCCCCGGCCGGGAGTCAAACCTGGGAATCCCTTGCTTTGTAGGCAGGGTCGCTAACAAATAGACTACAGGGTCGTCAAACCGCGACGAGGAACCTCGATGAACACTAGAATATGTGTAGTGGAAGCATTAAATTTCTTCATCGACTCGGTCCGAGCACTCCGAGCGGCCATGATTGTATCATTCCTGTATTAACTACACGAGTTGAACAGCCGTTGAATTGTGGCTTGTAAAGGTTAAATGATATTTAGATTGAACATTGTCGACTGAGTGGCATTCGTGACAGCTTTTCATTCTTCAAGTCTCTTATGTTTCGGGGGGTTAATAAACGCAATAACAAAAGTGAAAATAGCCCTCTAAATAGCATCGCCCTTACAATAACATTTTATTGTTTGAGCTTTCTAATATTTTTTATAGAACTAGCGACTTGAAGGGTTTTGCCTCTGGTAATAAATAATCTTTAGAGTTTTATTTTAGAGTCCTGTCTAGTACCTTACCGTTTCGGAGTCGGTGGAAATTATTTAACTTGTTTAATCTCCATTATAGAATTCAACCCTTACAATGGTATTTATAACAATTGGCCTTGTACAGTAAAATAAATGACAATACCCGAACGGGACTTTGAGTGACAATTCAGGCGACTCTCGGCTTTAGGCTCGAATTTTTTAAGAGACGAGTTTAATTAAACTTAATTCGGTTGATGGTCGGGAACTCGAAATGTATGCTTGTGGGAGATTAGTAACCAATATGCGTTTATGTTCCCTGGTTGTAATATGTGTTTTTGATGTCTTCTTTATGTATGCCTATGCTGTTGCAATTATGTGAGTATGTACTCAATACATACCAATACTCAATACTCAAATTTTTATTGCAATCATAAAGTGGATACATAGGTGTTAGTGTTTACATATTTTAGAGGCACATATGAACCCTACTTAGGGTATTGCAATGTAGTGGGAGCAGACCGATCTATTTTATATTCCTATTAATGTCATTTTTGTAAATAATCTTTGAGGTTATAATAACACTTATTTATAAGGTATTTCTTTAATTGGGTTAAAAATTTTAGGTCGTTTTTTAGTAATCTTATGTTACCGTTAATTTAATTACCCATTTATATTTATCACAAAAATATTCCAATCTCAGTGAAGTGATTGGTTAGCGTGGATGAATCTGTAAAAGCTTGCAGTGTTTAATTGAAATTCGTGCGATGCTCACTACTGATATTTCATAATGATGACTTTGACGTTTATTTGCAGCGTTCTATTGTTCATATTTACGTGATATTTAGTTTCGATATTTACTCAACTAAATATTTATGTTTACACAACTAAGTTGAGCGTGAATGATGAATAAGTAATTGACTAATATCATATATACAAAATTGTACCCTAATATAATATTATGTTATGAGTAATGATAGATTGACAAATAATAGTAACAAATTGTTTATTCCATTATTATTTTTAAGCAAGGACTGGATATGATTTAAAGCTCAGCTCGTGACTCTATATTGGTAATTATTACTATAATTTTTCCCCGTAAGATACGCTGTTTATCTACAACCCTATTGCTTGGTGGGGGCTTAAAAGCTAATTTCTTTTTTCTTATCTTTTCGAAGTAAAATCGGAACTCTTAATAGTTACGTCATGTCCATCTGTCCGTCTATCCGAACTTCCGAAGCAAAGCGCAGAGACCCTTAGTGCTAGAAAGAAAATATTGAAAAACATTTTTTTCAGGGTACCTCTCCTACAGGTAACATAAGCCCATAAGGGTGAATTTTTTTATTCGTCGCGTACCCTACTGTGTACGTGTGTGGGGTATCGTTGAAATGTTATTCTAACAGTATTGTGTTTGCGAAATATGTGGCTTTAAAATGCTAATTTTGGATAAAATCTAGTGTACCCCCCTGCTGGCTAAACTGTTGGAGTTGGATAAGTGAAAAAATCTCAAAAATAGATTATTATGATGAATTTAGAAGGAATAATAGTCGATAAACTTACTTCTTCGGAACTCTACATTGCGCGTGGCCTGACTGACACGCACTTGCCCGGTGTTTTTCTTCCCTCTTAGTCGGCAACGCATTAGTAATGTCTTTGGTGTCTGACGTCCATGAGCGACGATAGCAACTTACTATTAGGCGGAGCTGATTTGTCAGCTATTTCCATATAAAAAATCGCCGCTTACCATCAAGTTATAGAAAGAACATACAATTTGTTCGCAATGACAGTGCGTAGACGTGACATCCCAAGGAAGGGACAAGTTATTTTCTCACGGGACCGGCATCGCGGCAAACTGCTTCCTGTCAGGTGGGTGGTAACTGAATGGTGACTATACAGTTACTGGCCAAATCAAATAGCTATCAAGCGATGCGACTTGGGAGGTCGTGATTGTGATCTTACGTTGCATTCTCGGGTAAAGCTAATATGTAATGTGATGATTAGATGGTTATTGTTGTTAATTTCTATTGGCGTTATTGTAGATGGAAACAGTTTTATCAAAACTTAAGTATACCTATATGTTATTCATATATGCGTGCTATTTTATTAGTGAAGAATATTTAAGACTAGGTAAGTACTAACTTTATTCGGCTGCATAAAAGCATCCGCCTCCAAATATCACCTTGGAGTATGCACTCCGAATGCATGAGTTGAGATCTCTAATCCATTTCTGTTTGAATACAATACTGGTCTGAATTGTTTAAGAAAAGTGAAAGGATGTTAGTTATTATTTAACTTTATTTGCTTTTTCGATAGTTGTCAGAAGGTATGTATGTTTCACAATACTCACACGCACGTCCGGGCTTACCTAGAATTGATAATGCATACAATGAAAGAAACCAAAATTTGTTCTGCACTAGTTTCAGATTACAAAGTTTAAGACATACACGTTCCTCCACTCCTTCGTATTCACGACCTAAGCCTCTTCGAACAACTTCCTTATCCGTTAGTTCTTGTAAGCGGATACCCGGTAACTCTGTAACTTACTTAGCGTACTTGAATACGGATCAAGGTAAATACAGAACTATGTTTCTCATGAATACAGAATATGTCCTCTGTGGACGTGACGTATCTGCTCAGGACGCGCAGGTGGAATTGTTTGCAGTGCGTGCATGTTGCAATTCAGCGATATGTAATGGAACAATAATAATGATATAAACAAAGTCTCCAAATTGTGTCACCTATACGGTTATATTATTGTTACAGTGTAACATTATATTATTAGTTTACTATTAGTTAAGTAGTTTCCAGTCTCTGTTTAAAATATTTTAGATTATTTTTATCACGCAAAGTTTAGCAAACTATATTAAAAGCGCAATATTCTCTGGTACTTGGGGAAGGCATAATAGGGATGTTGACACTAATTATAAATTAATATAAATTTATGGCCAAAGTATTAGTGGTAACATTTAAAGACCTAAAATATGATTATTTTATCGAAATCAATGACAATAAATTAAATACCATTAATTTAAAATGTTAAACATTGTACTCACTGTCACGTGACCTCAAACGCCATTTTGAGAATACGACGTCATTTTTCCTATTTTATATGGAAAAACAAACTTCAGTAGACCGATAGTACTGAATATCGGATATTGACGTCATGTGACGTTTTTGGTGGGAAATTTGATAATGATTTTTATTTATCAATTTTTGTTTTTAAATTGAAGATTATTATTTTTATAACATTTTTTTCGTGAATATTGAGGTTTTATCTATAAAATAAAATTGAATTTTAAAATTGGTCAACATCCCTATTGTATTACACATAGTTTCTTAAGCTGTTTTCTTCTGCTCTTACATAATGGAGAACATAATATATCGTATTCGTTAATGTTATTAGATAAAATCAGGCCAGCCATTGTCTAGCTGAAATATTCACAGGCTACACAAGATAAGAGAGAGACGAAACGAGCAAAAGATTAGCTATAAACGTACGTTCGACCTAATACGTTTTCGCAAGGATGCAAGTTTACTAATCCAGTACTCGGAAGCGGAATCAGGGTAATAGAGACGCGGGTCCCTCATGAATACTGAGCAGCTAGTTGTACGCCCGGGATCGGTTGCCAGACGCGATGACCGGAGCAAACACATGTCTTGGTTACGTGACGAGGTAACTAAATAATTATCCATTTGGTGAATAAGGAATATTCATGAGAGAGGAATACTGGAAAACTGATCTGTTTTTGATAAAATTTCTTTTCAATAATCTCACCTAATGGTCCAGGATGGTTAGCGCATTGACTTAGCTTATACTCTTTTTTGAAAATTCCAGTTTGTTTTTGATAAAATTGTTTTTCAATAATCTCACTTAATGGTCCAGGATGATTAGCGCATTGACTTAGCTTATACTCTTTTTTGAAAATTCCAGTTCCAAATTGTGCAAAGTACCTAATTTGTTATTGTGTATTGATAACGGTCCACGTCGTTGGAGGGTGTTAAAAAATTTGAGAAGATAAATCAGAATTTCTAGATTTTCGGTAGGTTATAATAACTGTTTTAGTCCAAATAATACGATCAGTGTCATCAATATGATTTTCAACATGTCATTGGTTTTCGGTCTCGGCAGGGACATATTCTTTATAGTTCGGAACCTCGTAAATGTCATTGTTGCGTTAAATTTGAAACATTTCAGGATAGCTACTGTTTTCTGCTGCATTGTGTTTCAAAAGTATTGAATCTTGGAAACTTGTAATAAATTCAAAATTCACTTCGTTATCTTCCAGTGCATTTGCATTTGGAATACTTTTCCATTCTCCGCCGTGTTGTTGGATAAGTTTTTAAATATCAAATATTCTACCGAGCTAATATATAGGAAATACAATATAAATAAACGCGGATAACATTATAACTTTAAACGTTTTCCTTTAATGTCGTATTCAATATTATACATCGTTATTCTTAGTATATACGGAACTTGAAGTGACCATTTTAATGCAGAGACTACGGGGCAACAAAGCAAGCAACTGCGTGAGTTTTCAAGATACACCATTGAATTTTTTTATGTAGATTGTGTAGACGAAAATATTTAGCACGTATGTCGGTTTTTGTAAATACAAAGAATAACGTTGCATAAAAAAGTTTCGCGTTTTATATCAAATTAATATCGACTTATCGATTTAAGTGTCTTAAATTATAGAACTCGGGGAAAAAATGTAATGGATTAAAACTCCAGCTACGTTTTCGTCTTTCTCCATTTACGTTTACAGCAAATATACTGAATCGCATGTTAACTCGAAGCACACCACATTCATATTTCCTATTTGTCGTTAACAAAAGCGTATGCATAGCCCTGAAAAAGCACTATTCCATATTGTTTGCAAGAACTAGCTGCAACCACTTATAAGTTTGTGGACACAGCTCTCTGCATTTCTGCATCATTTCCTCTGCTTATATTTTCTGACTACACATTTTTCTCTTTTCAATTTTAACTCGTTCAAATGTGAGTGCTTGCTAAAATAGTTATTATGTCGTCGGTGGAACACGATTTATTATCTGTGGCAGAATCTACTCTATGTCCTTGCTGTAAAAAGTTTGACAAGTGTCAGACAAGTAATAAAAATGGCGCGTATTACGGTATCCTCGTATTGATCCGCGAGCTAAATCGTTGTTGCGTAATCTAAACTAATAACATTAAGAGATTATTGTAAGCACATGAGTAATAAATACAATCATTTATTACTGGCCAGGAAATGTGCATGTGGAATGGAATCCTGTCTTTTATTTACGAAGTCCTATAGTATGAAAGTTAGTGGAAACCTATTTGATTTTAGATAAGATTTGGATGAAAAAGGAGTCAAAAAACACCCCCAGCACCACGATACGTTATACTCGTTTAAATCAATATGCTTTTGTACGCTGTATTATTACGAGTATGATGTTATATTAATTTAACATATGCTTTTAATGTTCAATGAATTATCCATGCATTCTTAATTAAATATTAGCAATTAATTCATGTGCAATACAGTTGTTCACAATGGATGGTTTTTGTTTGTTTATATTTTCCTATTTATAAATTAGAATACGCCAACATCATTAATGCATATGATTTATGTAGGTCAAATTAATTCACATAACAACAATACTAGGTATGTAATAACAATAGGTTTAGTAAATTTGAATGTCTCGTTTCGTTAATATATCGTTTTAAACCGTCTCCCACATTTTAGTATCAGCGTTCTATTTTAGTGTGGAAAGAGACTTATTGATTGACACAGTATTTTCGTAGTTACGTCTTTTGGATTTTGTTTAGATTTTAATAATCTAATAGCTTAAGCTATTCCTGCTCTTTTTGATCCATAAAGAAGGCATTACAATTTGTCAATAAATCGTGAATGTTCAAAGCCATGTTTAGACTAATGGTCGTAGCGCACATATCAACTCTGAAAGGGATCGGCACCGGAACGCCTCGCCGTCAACCTAACGTAAGCGCGTTATAACCGACCAACAGCTCCAAATCGACTCGGCTACGACTAGGCGACGCCGCGCTTACGGCTCGCCGGCCGCTGGTTGACGGAATGAATGACAGATGACAGCAGTTCGCCGACAGCGGTAGCCGCGGCGCGGCGCGCGCACGAGGAAACGGAAAGTCGAAGGATAGCGTACGGTGAGACGTAAGCGCGGGTACGGCAAGTCGTCCACGCACCGTACCGCGGTTCGTGAGCTTGTCTCGAGGCGAGGCGATTACGTTACGAATCCGATAAGTGTGCTTTACAGTAGGGAGTTTCATACAAAGAATACTGACATGCAAGAGTTGATACGTTTACGTTCCGTTTACGAGTTGATATGTGTGCTACGACCATAAGATGTAAAGATTTTCGAGTTAAATGGAAAATCGAATTTGTTTCAAATTCAAATAGAAAAATCTACAACTGTTAGGTACTCATGGTTCTTGCATTTTATATCTTTATTTCACTCATGAACTTGAGGTATGGTCATGGTGAGAATTTTGGAAACAAATTGAATATCAGTTGAATTTAAAAATATTAAGCGTAAGTATAGATACTACCACTCTTGAGGTATTTCAAGAATATATTTATTTAAACTTTATTATACCAAAAATTCAAGTGGTCTAAAGGCGGTACGAACGTACAAGTACATGAAAGGATTTAAATTGAAATACGAATAGTAATGAAATTAAATTCCTTTGCTTTAGTATGTGCTAGTCCAATAATACAGTCGTTACATAAGATACAATGAACCATCATAGTAAAGAACCGAGCAGAATACTCGCTCTACGCTGCTGACATCGCATTTCCAAAACAAAGTTCGAGAACTTTACCAGATGATTAAATCAGTATGTCAGTTGTCCTTTACCCGGGAGAATTTCACTACTTTGACCTATTTCGATAACATACTTTGTATTCGGTACTCGTGTTTTATTTATCCATGCTTGTCAGACTTGGGATCTAGACGGGTTTTTTATTACCTTGCGTGGGGTTGCGCGATGACGCCTATTTACTGATGTCCACGGGCGACGGTGATCACTTATTATCAGATGGCTGATCTGCTTGTTTGTTGGGTAGTAGGTATAAAGATTTGTCATTTCTCTGTCTATCAAACAATCGTTTGTTCTAACAGGAAAAGGATTCTCTCAGATAAGGTCAGTTTCGACTGGTCTTTAGATAGCTTTCTCAAATTGTCGTCATCGACTTAATTTCATTGTGATTTACCTCTGTGTTACCATGATCTACATCATGATCGATCTTATTTGTTAGTCTCTTTACTTAAAACCTTGAATTCAATAAATTCAATAGATTATTCTAAGAAAATAATGCATGTATATTATTTTGACTAAAGGATGAGTCTTAACTTTTACTCAGTAAAGTAGAAAAAACGCAATTTTAACTTCCTAAGAAATAATAAAATGATATTTAAGTGAAACATAAAAGCATGTAAAGCTGTAATACTAAATGAAATGCTCTAAACGGCTAAACTTGTGACCTCCAAGTTCAATATTTCTCCGAAAGTATTGTTGTAGTCAAATGAATTCTAGGTTAGGTACTATAAAACAATACTAGGCAAAACAACAAAGGCACGAATTAACTCGCCCAACCTTGGATTCGATAGCACTACTCGTAAACGTAGAATTCAGGGTTATTGTAAGACTATAAAAAAGGTGAACAAAGGAATTAAATCCACTTAAATCTAATGCTTAAAAAATCTCAATAATTACATATAATACTTATGATTACAAATGTATGTATGAAAAGAAGTGAATTTTGGATATGAGAGAAGAAACCAAAAATAAATCGAACCATATTTGAGAAATGGGTGAAGGAATAGTACCAAATATTAATGGAATACAAGCGGAATAAATAAGCGGTAAAACAATTGAGGTATATATTACAAAACACACAAACATTAGGCCAGATAATATTACGAGTATAACAATACAAGACAGAGAGCTAAGTCCCAACTCGGATAACATTGTGGCGGACATGTATATCTTTGTTTTACATTAGAAGGAACAAATCGACTAGGGAACCTTGACGGAAAAAGCAATTCATGTTAAAGGGCAACTCGCAGAGCTTGTTACATAATTTGTAATGTTAGAATTGCAACAGTATACCTTACGGCTACTCGTATGGATTGCGTGCGGCCAATATCGGCCACCACTTCAGGGTCAGTTTAAAGTTGAATTTTGAGAAAAGTAGTTGTATATGCCACAATAAAGATGATAAAATAAGGATTCCATAACAGTAAAAATAACGTCGGTAGGAGGATTACAAAAAAATATATGATTTTTTTTTCTAAAAATTCCAATTTTAAACTGCTCTCCTGTAAAGTTAGCTCTATGTCGCTTAGTAAATTTTTCCTTTCAAGCGCATTGAAGTATTATTACTAGCGTATAGAACCGAGACACCGCGAACACCATGTATGTCCCAATGCATTGGCGCCACGTGGCTTCAATCTCCAATGGATTCGTTCGATTTTGAAAGGAGAACGTGGCTCAATTTTGAAAATGGAACCTCCCGGGCGAGACACACATTTTGTTCGAGATGCCTGTTCTATGACATTATACTTCAATGTTCAAGCGTCGATATGTACTAGCGCTCTGCCCGCGCCTTTGCTCGCGTTATCCGGTATAATAAGTACCCTATATGTTATTCCATGGTCTACCTGTTTGTTAAATTTCATGACCACCTGTTTAGTAGTTTTTGCGTGAAAGAGTAACAAACATCCTCACAAACTTTCACATTTATAATATTAGTAGGAGTAGGGTAGTAGGATTTGTATTGAAAACGTTATACATATAGGTACATAATACCATTTATCATGGCTAAAATAAGAATTCCAATTTGGCATAATTTAACAGGCAATCGCCAATGTGTTACGATGGCCATTAGAGATTCGGTATTTTACGTATTCACCACAAATTGTGTTTCTACACGATACTATTTCTCCACTCTGGTACTCCTGGGCATAGTAGAAAAATTTCGGCTTCCATGATTAATGAGGCACTCCGAGTACGCAGTTTGTATGGCCCATGAATTAATTTTTCAAAGAATCTACGAGATATGAATTTTTGCGTCCTTTGTAAATAACGTTCTTTTAATATTTTCTCCTCCTCTCGGGCCCCGGGCTGCTTAGTTTATAGCCTATGATAATTTGGTTCTTACAATGTGCTGCTGTAAAAGATTTTTCGTCGTAATTTTTAATAATTTCAGTTCAGTTTCAATCTCATGGGATTGCAAGAAATAGGTTAGGTTTTTAATACCTTTGCTAAATAATATTCTATGGAAGTAGCTATACAAAATTAACACTTTTTCACCGAAGTCTGTTTAATTTGAGTAAGTTGCTGTTACTACAAGTTTATATCTGTAAATATGAGCATTTCTTGTGATTATGAAATATGCTAGACACAGATGTTTTAGGCCTATATCTTGATTCCAAACCAAGATCAAATATTTGAGAAACAGTTTTCAAATCCTTTCCGTCAACAAATGATCTACAAATTCTCTTATGGAGCAACAAATCCGAGAACGCCGCTGTTTCTTGTTTATTCCTACAAACGATAAGGGAGATAGGGACGGACAAATGATTACATGAAGTGACGGATACGATACGCGGCCGAGGTGGCTTGATGGGAACAAATTAACGGGCCCCGTTATTTCGGCTGACCTTTTTGTCCCGTCTTTTTTAATATGTAGCAGTTATCGATACAAAATTATATAATTCTGTAGCTACTTTATCTGTATTACATACATAATATTGGCTTTGTCCATGTAGAAAACGAACTATGAGATAATATGTATGGGTATGTCAGATCTGATTCAGAACAATATTACTTATGTCATCTCTTGGTAAAATTTTGAACTAGACCTTTATACTAAGATTTTTAAAATCATATAGCATTATCGGAATTTTTTTTGAAGATTACATTACTAAACCTATCAAATTAGACCAAAAAAAAATATTCTATTAAAATACTTTTGTAATTTCATTCTCGGTATAAATAAATCATATGGATAAAAGTGTTAAATATGTTTGATAACAAACGATTGCTGTTAATATTTTCATTAAAATGTTTGTGGCTTTATTACATTGATGATAGAACGACAACGGGTCATGTGTAAAATTATCCACGTAGCAGATTTTAAAATGACTAGGCAGAACAGATTTACGAGTTCAATAGCATTATAATATTTATAGTTCAAATCTAGAGTGAAAGGATTAAGGCCTGTCATAGAACGTGATCAACATTTCTCCTAGCTGAAGAGATTAATAGCAAACTATAAATCATTTTCACTCTTGTTTCGTTTGTATAGAGCTTACAGTTTCAACTTGCGGATTGGAAAGTTAGGCACAGAATACATAATAGTACCTACCAATTGGTATACAGGGTGAATTTTCCAAAGGTACATGGAGGGCCAAATCCGAAACTACGAGGAATAGCGAAAAATGCTCAAAGGAGTCTCGGGGCCGATTTTGATTAAAACTAAAAGTGCATCATTACATTTTTGAAAAATCAATATTCCTAGCCAGGAATCGAACCCGTTGATTTTGAAAAAAAACACACCCTGTATTATTACACCATTCGATAGTGTCACTGAAAAGGATAAAATTCTGGGAAGTAATGACATACGGTAAACTTAAGGAAAATGTTTAATTTCAATAAAATTCATATTTTTAGTACGGTATCCATGGACCCGCGGTAATCTGGACTCTAAATCTAATCTAATCTAAATAATTGTATAGGTATTAGTTTCCATTAAGAAAAAAAAATGGAAATTTTAACAAGGTTCAACGTTGGTTATTCTGCTGTTACCTAATAAATACGAATAGCTCTCTAAAGGTAATTTTCTATCGGTTTCATATTTTTATTTAAAATACATGTTTAGAGGTTTTGACAAAATGTTGATGATTTTTCTTGACAAAATGATGTTTGGACGTATAAATAACACGTTTATTCTCATATCTGTGTGACAAGATTGAAAATCTTCTTTGATTTTAGATTTTGCTAAGTTATGTATGTGATATGGTTAGCACAGATCATTAATCTTCAGCAGCAATTCATTATCGATTTACTACAACTATGTTAATACACTATGAGACCTATTGTGCTGCTAATCAATTCCTATATTTTATGATGTTAATAGCTTTGACCGTGATGTGAGTCTGTCATTTATTTATTTCATTAATTTAATCAACGATAAAAAATATATGAAACCGTCATTGCATCTGCTATGGACATGACTTCATCGTTGCTCATTCGGTGCGGACTAGGTGCCAATAATAACTGCAATACGATACTCCTCTGTGTGCCTATCGATTTACTGTGCAATGTGCTTTCTCTTCATTTGTAATCCCCGATAAAATACGAGTGTGCCATTCTATGGATTTCACTGACAGTAGATAATATGGACGCCCATGTAGCGGAACAAACTGCTTAAACCGAGATCATGTTTTGGTTTGAAAGTTATTGAGAGCTATGATTCTTTCTTTCTTTCTTTTTTTCTTTCCTTCTTTCTTTCTTTCTTCTTAAAGTTCCTATAATCTGGGACCTATGTAATCGATTCCCGGACGGCACAGAATTATCTGTCACAGTTAAGTGGTATTTTTTAGTTTTAAATGTTATGACACTACCCCTAAAAATTCTATCGGGGAAGTATGAGTTTGTGAGAATAAATTTATTTTATTCCACTTTATTCCATTTTATTCCACATGGTAAACTAATACAACGCGCGTGTTCTTGGGTAATTGTGAAGCCCAATTAATTACTCGTCAAGTCGTCAGTTCCCTGGCGGGTCTTAATTTAATATAGTTTCCATCTTGTTATCTTTAATAACGTATTCATTCACGGTCGTGATGTCAAGCAATATGCTCTGTGCTGCCTTGATCTTGGATCTTGATTGTTGACGGTATATTGCTCCATAATTACTATGATGAGTTTAATGTGTACGAGAATTTAATCGCGACTTTCCTTTTTTTACATTTCTCTACAAAATGTACGTCATGTTTCTTTACAATGTTTTGGTTTTTCACAATGCTCGCCTTTGATAAAACATATGGTTTATCAATATTTTTATTATAATACATCTTATTTATTATTATTATCTTTTTATTGTTATATATCTTACTCAATCATCGTCTTACGGAATTTCCATCTGTTCCCTAAATCTTATCTGATAGCTATTGACGCCGATTTTATAACGGCAATCTTACCAATCTCAATTCCTTTAACTCTTAATGGGTCTAATGGATAATTCGATCTGATTCGAATATATCGCAAGAGTATGCGTAGTCTTGTATAATCGCGAAATTAAATGCTAAGCGAATAGAATATATTTCCGTGCCTCTACATGGATGTATGTGGCTACGTATATTGCAATCTCAAATGGCATTCATCGCCTATAGCTTGTTGGCTGTTAGTCTATGTAATCTATACTAATATATAAAGAGGAAAGATTTGATTGTTTGCATTGAATAGGCTCCGAAACTACCGAACCGATTTGAAAAATTCTTTCACTGTTGGGAAGCTACACTATCCCCGGGTAACATAGGCTTTATTATAATATATTTTTTTTTATTATTTTTTCCGAAGCGAAGCGAGGGCGATTTCCTAGTGTAACACATAGATGAAATGAGGGTCTCGTCTCGTGTCAGCGATTTGTCAGTGTCGAGACATGACGCAGACGTTTACGAGTGTTCATCATTATCACATGTCACATGCCCATATTGAGCCACCTTTCATATAAGCGACCCATATAGTTGAATAAAAATTTGACGGTAAAGAAGAATTGAACACAAGAAAAAGCCAAAATTAAGTTGAAATAAAATCAATTGTTACATATAATAATTGCACTCAATTTCAACCTATTGATGGGAAAATTGTCATTAACATAAAATTAATTAGGTAAAATTAACTACAGAATCAAACCCCAGAAAGTTCCCAGTTTGAACCAGTATTTAATAAAACGGTGCCTTGATAATAATTACTTGATGTACCTATGTTAGACTTAGATCGACAGACGTCTAACGAATTCAGAACAGTGCTGTTGAAAGCAGACAAGGGATTGAAACGGGTTCTGCGAACCTACTTATGCAGATAAATTAGTTTCCTGAATTTTGAATTGCTACTTATTTCGTAAGTAATAATAATTTTACGATGTCTTTGAAAAGCTTTTGGCAAGCGTCAACCCATTAATGGCCCACTACTGAGCACGGGTCTCTCCCCTTGAGGCCTAGAGCATTCTCCACCACGCTGCTCCATTGGTGGCATGAATGTGAGCATTATTTATTTATTATTGGTGGGTATAATTTTTATTATGTTGAAAAGTAGCCGAGTGACCTTTGAAGGACGAGTTCTAAAATAGCGGTCGCTGGGTTCGACAATAGCGAACTTTGCATGACTGTCATGAGATCCCGCGACGGAGCTTAGCTATATCTGTTTATTTAAAATAATTTCTCCATTTCTAAGCAACTTCATTCTTTATCCGAACATTCTCCGGATGATTTACAAGCATTGCCAGTATTCTCGCTACCATTATCATAATATCGTATGAAATCACTTTGGGTATATTCCCTAAAGGGTGTGACATTACTGTATGAGGTAGCCCATTTCTCATAATATTTGCGAAGGACGCTTGAAGAGGAATGACGTCGCTCCTCTTTACGGCAATATGTTTTATCTCAGAGACTCTTGTTTGTTAAATTATATTTGCATTTAAATAAGTGTCTCGAATTTTGGTTGCGTTTTTAACATGTCTCCTTTACGAGCACTCGTAGGAAAAATGGCGCTCGTAGCCACGCTTGAATCCAGTTTGGTCTCTGTACGTAACACAACTTGCTACAGAACTGCTGTAGTGTTTAAAGCGTGTGTCAGTTAATATGTATGGACAAATGATACGTCTTGTATGCAAATTTACATATAAGTATGTATTAATAACAAACAGCATTTTTAAATTTGAAAAGTAATGTTATTTTTTTATGACAAGGGTTTTGATGATGTTTGTGTTTTGTCGCTTTTTTACTCGTTACTCATTATTTTTTCTTTGTTTCAGGTAATGGCGATACCAGCATCGTTTGCACCCGATCCAGTTCTTAACAAGAAAGTTTCATACAAGATTCGCTGCTTTGGATCTTTCTGAATCTGAGCGAAATGAATACTTTTTAAACTTGACGCGGCTTTAAAACTGAGGCTCTCCCACTGAAAACTTTGCTCTCGTGCAAATAGACATTTCATTAATATGTTTCTTTAAATATATTGTTGTTTTGGTGTTTGTGTCAGCAACCCTGATAGGAAATGTTAACTCAAGCCCCCATTTCATATAAAAGCTTACACAACTAAATATTAAAAACTGCTTTACATATGCCGATGACGTCGGTAGTAATCTAACTTTAAAAATACACAAAATGAACCTACCAAAAACAAATACCCTAAATCGGTAAACTATTATAATGAAATAATTAATAAATAATGTTTAATAACTCAGTAGTTGTTTTTATAGTGTCAATTTAGATCCTAAAGCAAAATATAAGCAAATTATCAACTCGAGGGGTTTATTAGTAATCGTTGAGGATTCCATTTTTCAGGTCCTGACTCCTGACTCCAACATGAACCCGCGACACAAAGTGCAGTACTTACATATATAACACTTTTTTTAATTATATGAGCCCAAACTCAAGGGGTAATCGTCCTAGTGATCGTTGAGAGCACTATTCGGGCCCTGGCATTTGTAATTTAATTCAAAAGGATACTTTATAAGGTTTTCAAGAAGTTTCACGAAAAAACCCGACATTATGACGCTATTCTTCAAGACTGAGAGATTAAATACTTCAGTCAAACGTCGTTGGCCCTAATACCATTCAAATAAGACACAAGGTCGCAACACTGAGATATTAGGTTCATAGCTCGGTTTAGTGATTTTGTGTCTTTGACTGGTCTGATGTATTTGATTTATTTTTAGTTTCAACTGAATTTCAGTACAAGGTTAAAACAAAAATGTGGCTCTGTCGACCGTGCTGGGCGCTCGGTCGGATTTACTTTAAATGAGTGGATAATAAAAGTGTATCTGAGTGAAACAGTGACAATACATATTTTTGTTGACTTTGCAGTACTAGATACAGGGGCCGCGTCTCGGAATTGGGTCACAGTGTCACCCTAGACACGTTTGCTGTATTTTGTCAGATCGATCGAACGATCAGTTGGACAATTAGTCGAGCAAACAGTCGATCGCACGAATGGTGTGGATTTGTATAACTGTTATGCTGAAATAGTTTCGTGTGGGTATTAATAATAGTCGTATTATAATGTGGTAGAGTATTAAAGGGGTGGTTCTGTATTTGGGATTTAGTCCAAATAGTATTGCTTCCTAAGAGTCCCCGTAGACTGCAGACTTTAAATTGGCCTTTAGTTTGATCGGGTTCGTAACCCGAACAATTACATATACAATAATGATATATAATTGCGCACATTGCTACGATTCGGTATCGGCCAATTTAATTTTACGACACGACTGTTATACTATATAGAAGAATGATCACGTGATATTCGTTTTAGATATAAGTATCTTTTCTGAGTATCCAGAATTCAGTGAAATCTTTCGACATCTGAAATTTTTAGATTTTTGGAATTTAACTCCTTTAGAATCGATTTTCATATTTATGAAGAGTAAAATCAGACTTTCTCCGTTACGTTATGTGTTATGCTTTATATTTGTAATTCTTTGCACAGAATCTAATATAATATAATAATAATCTAATATAACAATAATCTTGTTACTGATTTGACAATCGCAAACTAGATGGCGTTGTAATAATCTTGTAACTAGATGGCGTTGTTATTGATTTGACGATCGCAAACTAAATGGCGTCGTTACTGATTTGACGATTGCAAAGTAGATGGCCCTAAACTCTAGTCGTGCGTCAGAGCTGACACACACAATTTCTGTTTTTCTCAAAATATAATTTTAGTTTTTTTTACTATGTCCACAAACATAATAATTACATTAACCTTATTTACTCAAAACATCACATTGGTGTATAACCAATATGTTTTTTTAGTACCTATACTGTTGATAGTAATCGCCAATACTATCCTCAATCCCATTTTACTACAACCTTAATATTTGTTTCCTTCCCTCTAGCAATAAACACGTTGTTTACTTCGGGCACGTATCTGTCTCTGTTCGACGGAGGAAAAATATCTCTTAACTTTGTTTGATTTCCTATTGCTTCGTTTTATGAGACTTTTGTTGTTTCACGATTTAATTTCCAGTTCATGAATACTGACTATTTACAGTTCCTTATTTGTTTATTTAGAATTTGAGACGTTCTTTTTGATCGATCGTCAAACGATGTTATTTGGATCGATAATCTTGACATACCTAGTTCAAAACTTGGAAATAGTTGAAATAGACATTAGTGTTGAACGATAAGATTATGAAACACCGTTTGAGTTGTTCTTTGTTTTTATGTATTCGATTGAGTAATTAATACGTCTATGTCTGTACGCAAGAAATAACAACAAATCAATGAAGATCTCACCTTAGTAAATAGGTACTACTTTTTTAGTAAGCCGTCATTCCTGGTCTTGTTGGTTAGGTGTAGGTTTTAGTAGTTTTCGATAATTCAAACGGTCAGATCATTGAATCTTGTTTCTTTATGAGCTACGTACCTTAAAAGAAGTATGTTTCGTAAATTGTGCCAACGTCAGGAGGACTGCACTAGGGCACTAGGAATATAGGAGAGGCGAGAGACGAGGTGCTCACGGCGACCTCGTTCCTCGACCTTCGTAGCTATTACATGATTGCGTCCTAAAATAACTCTTTCAAAAGGTGTTAGGTACATTTTAAGGCGTTTTACCTATATGTATATTTAACTCTTATATCTTTGTGTATTTTAAATAATGTTTGTACCCAACGCATTAGCTTTCTCTGTGTTATGAATACTCACTTAAGCATTGTCACATACGGCCCTTTATCAATCAAATTATGTTCACGGAGTGTTCGTTCTACAGACATTAGTCGTCATTAGTCACCAACTACTCAACACCATTTATACGAGCCTGAATTGCTCGATATGTATGATCATGATCACTATCATAAATCATTACATGATTATAAATAAATAATAAATAACGCTTTACACTCATAGCCTCACCTGGATTCAGGATTCCCTGTGTCGTGGGTGCCATGGACAACACACGTCATGACAAGGACACTCACACCCAGACCGAGAACAGAAATTCAAACTTATTCAAATTTCCTCCTCGCTGGGAATCGAACCCAGGACCCTTGGAGTGGTAATCCGGCATGGTAACTATTGCGCCTCACAAATTATAAAATGTACGTACCTACAATGTTTAAAAGTTCCATGTGCTTCATTGGTTTGGATGTCCTATTGCAATGAGAACGCCGAAGCATAATTCTGCATGTTAGCCGATTGCATAAACATTACACATACACCTGTGAAACTATATTGACTTCGACAACACGCCGCTACCAGATGGTATGTAGTCCGCTCCTATGTAGGCTATTCACATTAAAAAGTCACTTCACTCCTACAGGTGATAATAATTTAAACATAAAATACAACAGTTTACATGAATGACTTATTTAAACCCTCAATATAATTCAAAAGGCTTCAGCCAAAATAGTTTTGTGATAATTGGACCCGAATCGAATACATTTTGGGGTCGGACCTCAATTAATATTTACGATGTAGCCCCAAAATGCAAATTTGAGCCAATTAGTTATAATATTATTATACACGTTATAATTAACTACTTAAATACATTTTATGTTCAATGTTTAGTTTTGCTTTAGTGCTAATAAAACCGTTATGATTATTGATATTAAATTTAGTATGTAGGTACAAGTATGTATGTACCTATTTTGAGTAGATATCATACTGAAGCGCTCCTAGCCCGGCGGTTTGCGTCGATCCTAAGTGATCGACAAAGTTAAGCAACAGCGGGCGGTAGTTGGATGGGTGACCGCTGCTAGTGGCAAAATTCTTGAGCGTTTCCTTGCTTCAAAGGGAACGTAAAGCCGTCGGTCCCGGTTGTTATCATAAGGTAACAGTCGTTAAGCCATGTCGGAGGCCCTCGGGCAGTTTCAAAAACTTCCGACACTCGGATTGGCCACTAATCCCTCAACCAATCCGCACTAGAGCAGCGTGGTGAAGTATGTTCTAGGCTTCCTCAAGAGGACCCGTGCCCAAATAGTGGGCCATTAATGGGTTGAAGCCATTATCATACTATCGATATATATATAATTATAAAACACAAAAAATGTGTGTGCGAATGTCCTCCATTGACTCTGAAACCATCCAACCGATCTACCTAAAGATCTAAAGATGGCGCATCAACGTCAACGTAACACAAAAACACTGATCTGTCATTCTCATCAGAATTTTTTTTAGCGTAGTGGAACACGTCGAGTATCCAGTAGTATACTATATACAATACGTATACGTGTATACGATATTATAAAAAAGAAAAAAAGGAAAGTTTTGTTTTTTGTCTCTTTATTTGTAATGGATAAACTCAAAAACTTCTGGGCCGATTTCAAAAATTCTTTCAAAAATTCAAGAACTCCGAAGTAAGGTAACGAGGTTAACGAGGAAATCAAAAAGTGCCCAATTTCAACAATAGTCGCCAAAGATGAATTGACCACCTCATTAATGGATACGATTGCCGATATAAATCTATTTCACCAGTGATGTCATTGATGCGTTGCGTCGGTATTATTACAAATATACACGGTTGTGCTAAATTGTGTTAGTCAGCTAAACATTAGTGGTGATTTCCGTATCTTCACACACCGAAACATAATTTCTGAAATTCGCTTGAGATTTGAGTTTTCTGTGGTTTTCCTTGTCGCTATAAATAAAGTATGCAAATTGCTTCCATCAAGACGAATTGAAAATTCCGTATGTATGTAAATACTAACGACAGTACTCAAAGTACAAAGATATGTCGTGAAATGAGCAAAGATAAAAGGAAGAAAATTTTAAGGAAAACGGATGTAGAGTTATTTGAGATTTCGGTGAAAATTATATTTTGTGAATGCTACATTATGTTAAAGTAAGCGTGTTCCAGTCATGAACGCATCAATCTCCAACGGTTCATAAAATGCTCTTTTTGTACATAGGTAGGAAGTAAAATTCGTAGATTGTAGTGACGTATTAAGGTGGCTATCCTCTATGCAAGAGAGATGACGCCACGGTTTCTACATGATATAGCCAAGTTTCTATGTTATGACAAACGGCCTTAGGGCATTATAATTTACCGAATGTGCTTACTTTGTTTCGTTGAATATTAATGTAACTACAATGTATTGAACACTTCAAGGTCTTGTTTTGAAGTTTCTATACTTCACGCAGGCATCAGAGGACATAATTTGAGGCAGTAAATCGATCCCTTTCGCAATAGCGGTGTTATCGGAATAGTGCGAAAGAACCGCGGGCTACAATTCTCCGCCTACCAATTTCCGTGATCTTCGAAGTCTATACACATATTACATACAGTTATACAGCCACACCGCTTTATATTCCCCTGTTTTTCATTTATTATTGACTGTTTGTAAACTCCCTCACTCGTATTTGGATCTGACTGTATAGATTTAAAAAAAAATGTGTTGTGTGTGATGATAAGTCAGACAACTCTCCAAAAACAATCAAATCATTAATACCCACCCAATTGCTATTTTTACACCAACGAAATTAAAGAAAACCTCAAGTGTAAAAACCCATTCAATTTAATCTTGCCCACGTAAACTTTAAATGTTGAACACGGACTCGATTCGCAGTTCGCACCCCCTCTAAATCGTCTAAATTAAAATGCTAAGTTTAATCGAGCGTGCTGCCAGCCAGCCAGTTGGGATGAGAAATGGTGGAGAATAATGAAAGATGTCCGTCGAACAATTCATGGAGCGGCGGCGTTTGGGAGCGAGATTCCCAGGCAATCGACTTATACATCATCATTATGAACTGGTGTCCCAAAACGCAAATTTTATAATAATTTTGGAAATGTATACCTCAAGAATTTATTTAGAGCCGGCAATGCCTGATGCATTTTGATGGTTGACTTTGGTGTCGCCTTTGGGCGACGATATCCACTTACCATCAGGTGGATCGTTGTGGAGTGGCGTTGTGGTGGAGCTTGTTTGACGGCTATTTCCATTAAAAAAAATAAATTCAATAATTATCATGTTTAACTTTTGAATAAATTAGCTTATAAACAGTAATATGTTAATAAAGACTGTTATGACGGCCATCATTAGAGACCCGAATTATCTGACGTGTAATGTGTATATGTGTGTAATGCAATGTGGTAAAGACCAGCATTGGCTAAACGCCGGCAATTATTCACGGGCCTCATTAAGCTGGTCTCAATTATCCATCTGTTTTCTCTCGTTTCGATATTAACGTTCGCATTGTTTGTTACAGGTACGGAAATAGGCTGGATACAACGGGCGGTACGGAGACTCGCGTTGGAGCTAATGGTCGCTTCTTTATCGGATGTTACGACAACGACACAGCTTTGTACTTCAAGTGGTGCTGCCACACTACACTTATAAAATGTTTTATAATTGGCTTGACTTCAGCCCATTAATGGCCACTATGGAACACGGGTTTATCCTCTTGAGGAGGCCCAGAACAGACTCCACCATATGCTCCTGTGCGGATTGATGGAGAGGTTAGTAGCCAATCCCAGTGTCGGAAGATGGCTTACCGACTATTATCTAACGATAACAACCGAAACCGACTTCTTAACCTGCCCTCAGAAGCATGGAAACGCCATAGAAAGTTTGCCTCTAGCGGTTACCCATCCAACAAACGTCCGTGCCTGCTGTTGCTTAACCAGGTCGACCACTTACGATTGACACAAGGTGGCGAGCCCTTAGCGCTTCACAAAACATTACTTAACACTAAAACATTCATTAGTGTAGCAACACCTTTAAGCTCCATGCCACTCACACCAAATTCACTCATCACATGGAAGCTTTCTTAAGTTATGTATGTATACAATGCGTACACATACATACATAATACGAATATAACTGTCGTCACGAGTGGGTATTATCTATTGTGGCTATATTATTGTGTTGTTGAATGAGACAGCATGCAGTACAATTTCATAGAAATATGCCTCCACTGCTATCGTTGCCGGTGAAAACATTTATAAGCACCACTGGAATTATAAAATTGTGTCGTTATCGTTTTGAGTCGCGGGTGTATATTATGAAAATTACGTAAGACGGGGAATCCCGCGGAAATTTTAGTGCATAAGCGTTTGCTTATTGGAATTAATCCTCTTTTATAACGGTTAAAGAATTAATTTCTCATACGATTTTAACAAACATCACTTCCGGAAAAGCAACATTATGAAGTAGACACAGAATTTTGATAGCCTTCACCTAAACCTGAACCTACCTAGTTACCGTAATACTATTTGCAAACGATAAAGTGCCGAGATGGAAGGCCTCATTTGTAAGTGATCCTTTACCGTTTCCAATTTCATAACGAGATGGCCGGCAGTTATTTTATTAGTAGCACTAATAAAATAACGTAGATATTTACGAACAACTTCGCTCCTTCATAAAACCTCTCGGGAACCAGACGCAAAGTAACCAGAGCCTGGCGCTTGTTAAACAGGCACAATGAAGCGTAAATATTTAATAAGCGTAAAATATAACTGAATAGTACATAAAAATAAACATTTATTATTACATAGATCAAACTGTGGTGTACACTAAAGGACAAAAGTCCTGCAACACACAGTCCAATTTGTCGTATAGCATATATGTCTATACATCATCATGGAAAATTATTAAATTATACTGACTGAACTCCTTATACAATAAATAAATTCTTCTAGTCTACGGCCCCGAGCTAACGAAATACTTTTAAATAAATTAGTTTATAAAGTAAACTGTAATAAGACCTATGAGACTGAGATTTTTGTTCTTCAACTAAAAAGATGTTGCAATATAATACGATATCGAGCGAGATCTTCCGACACCATAGACATGTCGAGCGACATAAGTCATCCAAGAAGTACGCGGATGTATTCGAACATGTAGTCGCAATACTCGGAATAAAGTTACCAACAACATTTCTCAACTTTTCTCGATATCAGCATCGGAGTTTTAGAAAAAGAGTTCACGACGATACACCGAATAGACTTATTCCCACTTTCCCAGTATAAAACGGATAGTTTCATTAGAAACAGTTGTTTTAATTAATCCACTTTTCTTCCAGTGGCGTTCAATTGAATCATGGTGTTACCAACTCGTTATTTCGTTTCTATTTTCGTTCCTTTGTAATGGTACGAAATTAAACTCGCGCTAAATTCAAAACCTAATGGTAGGTATTTCTCAGACAATCGATGTACGAGTTTTTGTGGCGATATAAAAAATTTGGAATTTAATCTATATAGTGCTTTGCACTCATTCTTTACCTGCCCTAATTACTACCGCCCTCCTTGTAAAATCAATCTGGACATGTTTTTACGTGTTTTGGTTGAAATGTCTGCCTTTCGGTCTCCACTGTCGGAATCTTGGAAATGAAAATCTCCTTAATGAATGGGTAACCCATCAGGGATTTTGAACTAATTTTAGGAACAGTCAAGAAATGGATCTTTTGCTGAAATGTCGAGTTTTTGGGGCCGTATGTAAAATGTCTGAAAAAGATCTAAAAGAAGATGTATTTTTATACTGTCTTTTTGGTACATTTTTTGTACTTTTATAAAATGAAATAAGTTTTATTCGAAGTAGGTTTTTTATAAACGCTTTTCTCAAGTCATTCTACTCCATCGCTTCAACAAATAGTTGGTAACTCATTCACCGAGATAAATATTATGATTTTCAGTTCGAATTTGTTGGTTTTACCACGGAAGAAATAATAGTACTTATAATAAGTAGTTTTACTTAATCCTTTAGAAGTTAACTGTAGCAAAATATGATTTTTATTGTAATGAATTCCGCTCAGCGAAGTGGTGCTCATCTGTGGTCTGGGGAAGCAGCAGTCTAGCCAGTTTTTAATTAACCAGATTGCACCACCAGAGTTATTATTCTCGAACAATTCGTTCAGATCGGAAGACGCTGAGCTCACTGATATTACTCTGTTATCTTTTTGTTAATTCGCTTTAAATGTATTATTTTGTTTCGATAAAAAGGGACATATCGATTGTTTTTTTTTAAGTTTCAATATTTTCAGTTCCTTGAATATTGTAAGTATAGAGGTACCTAACTGTATTGCAAGCTGGACTTCCTTATTCTGGTTAAGTATGAACTTGAAGAAAACAGGAACTTCATTTTCAAGCTACTCAAAGTCATTTCTCTTTTTGTTTCTCTTCGTTTAATGACCATACATTTCTTTTTTCCTCTCACTTTCACACAATAAAATCATTATTTTTTGTATGTGTTACGTGAATTTTAAAATGGAATTGATATTTCATTGTTAACTGGTAATAAAATGTTCAGCTTAAAGGCATTACGATACGAATCTGTGACAATTTAATTTGGATCAGTTTACAATTGACAGTCCATTTGCATTCGGTCAACAAGGACCGTGTGAGCTTTTTAGTAATTTCCTTCATTTAAACCCTTTTACTGCCCAACTTTGCTCGGGTCCCCTTTCAGAATTACAAGGGTTTAGGAGGTTCACCACGCAGGTCTAATGCGGTTTACAGACTTAAGAATACTTTGAAATCATTAAGGGCCATTAATTATTTAAGAGTCTCGAGGGGGGGGGGGTTCAAAATCTCTTATGTCCTTACTTCGGGGGGGTTAAAGACATTCTTACGTAATAGTTTACAGTAGGTAGGAGTGATGAATATTTTATTACTACCTTAACCCGTTTTCAGTGTTTATTTATTTATTTCTACTTTGTGTTTATTTATTTATTTATTTCGTACTGTACTTTTATCTAAATTAGATCAGTAACGCCCCAACTCAGAGTCACTAACGGTTACTTTAATCGCTCCTTAGTAAAGAATCACCATACAAATTCTGTAATAAGTAGCGATTTAAGTAACCGTTAGTGACTCTGAGTTGGGGCGTTAGTGTTGTCCGTGTTCCAACCGCTTAGTTAATTAGTACTAGTTGTATACTAGATATTTGTTTAAAGGATTCTGTCCACTACAGTATACCATACCATGACCGACGACCGTGTTTTAAACGTATCAGGCATGGAAAGCAACTCAGTACGCTTGTTTTGTACGGAGCGACGGCGTTCCGCGCGAGCACATCTACCACTAACCAATGTAAATCAGAGCTTTAACTTTTATCACTACTTTTATTAGTCTCAGTAGTTTGTTAACCCATAGCTTAATTGTGTATGTCAGTGCTATCCAAGACTTTCGGAACCCCTGCACGGGAATGCCAGTGTTTGTTTATGTGATCAACCTTCAATAACTATACTCAACTTCAACTATGATCAACTTTCTTTCTTTTTCTTCTTTCTTTCTTGGCCGGCAACGCATCAGTGATGCCTTTGGTGTTGCTGATTTCATGGGCGGCGATAGCCACTTACCATCAGGTGGATCGTCAGCTCGTTTGCCGGCTATTTCCATGAAAAAAAAAAACTAATATAAAGATTGTACTGTAAATTTATTTCTACTATTCAATAACAGCCCGTGACATCGTAGCACTCGTCACGGTGTGTCGAGCGTGACGCGACTCTCGACGTGACTGGAATATGTGTGATATGTGTCACTACAGTACAAAAATCCGGGTATACGCTGTACAGTGTACATTCGTATTGGGGTCAATCCTTTCAGTGACGTTTTCGTTCACGTCAGCTGCTTTTCATATTTCCTGGCTGATGACAATGGATATTAGTTACGACTTTATTTGAATAGAAAGTATTTTTTTCGCTGTTTTTTTTATCTCCTCTACCTATTTTTTGATGTAAAATGATTAAGAAAAAATTGTTTATGGCCATGAGACCACCTCGTGCTGTACTTAAACCACAGCTTAAACGTCTGTAGTATTTTTTATTGATCTTTTTTTATGCCGTTCTATGTATGACTTGTGTTTATGCGGCGATGTTAAGATTTATCTAATCATTGTTCTAGAAAATTTTAGGAGGTATGAAACATGAAAGTTTAAAAAAACAATTCTTAGAAATATGTGCTTAACGACTGTTATCTAACAATTACCTACATTTTCTAGGTAAGTAATTAACGTACTTCTAAAACGCATATTTTTTTAATATAGAGGTGCGTGCCACGATTCGAAATTGGGCCCCTGCGTTCGGGAGACCCACGTTCAAACTGCTACGCTATCACTGTTATTAGTACTTGGTCTATCACTTACGAATAATAGAAGCCTTGCAGCAACAAGCGCTTCTATTTACTTACTAACAAGTTTTAACTTAAGTTTTACTTATTAACATTCAACTGTTCAATCTTGTTGCCTTGAGGGATGCTCAAGGAAGCTATTGTTGAATACAGTAAAAGGGTTTTCCCATACTTATCGGTGCAAGATCGGCTCAAACCAATTACAAAATGCTTTATTTATATGGTAATAAGAGCGAAAATTACCCGGATTTGTCGATCAACTTCACCTCGACCCGAATCTAACCGAACAACTATTGTCCTTATTGCCATTGACATAGAGCTTTTTGCTATCCGATTCCGCACCAATAAGTATGAAGAGACTCAACTCAGTAAATAACTGAATACAGTGTCAGCGTACGAAACATAAAAATAAGTACAGGAAAACGGAACTACCCGGTAATACCGGTCTATCGCAGTTTTAATTTCACTTGCAAATTGAACGTTGGAAAACAATTCAGCCGTCATAACTTTCGTTCTCATTACTACGACATGCTTTCTTACGTTGTTACTCCAATATGGATTTTATTCCTGTACGTTAAGTATTAAAATATTTTGTTTTGCAGTTTATTGACACTACGTGAGGTGAATGATACAGTAGCGTAGCGTTTAGATACTCATTTACTATTGATGGGTTTGGTTTACAAAAATATAGTTATGGATATTTTTATTTTATAGTCAAATGGAAACGGAAGTCTCGAGTATTTTAACATTAATATAAGAAACGATTACTTAAGATACATTTCGATAATCCCTGTTTTCGACTTTGGTCACTGCATGGCTAATTTTATTCAGGAATTGCATCTCGTTCTATTATTATAAGCATCCCTTTAGCACAGAGTTCCCCAAACTTTTTTGTGTCGTAGACCCCTTGCCATGTTTTTCCGTGTTGGGTAGACCCCCTACCCTACTTACCTGATATTGATTTCCTGTAAACTAACTGTAGCGAAGTTTAGTGTTAAAACCTTAAAGTAAAAACACATGTTAATTTATACATTTATTAATAGAATTTAAATTAAAACTACTCAAAATAAAATATTGACTCTGTTATGTAAAATATACGTAGCATTAAATAAACTATAAATAAAATAACATAAGCAATAAGTCAATATTTTTAGTGAGAAGGATGAACCTGATGCTTTAATAATAAATTATCAATATTTGGCGTCAATTTTGTAAGGGTTAATTTTAAATCTCCTCGGCTAATGATGTCCAGTCTGTTTCTTTTTTTCGTTAGGAGATTGGTAACAGCGCTGAACCCCCTTTCCACTAGGTATGACGATGGAAAGGAAATTAAAAATTTCCTCGCTATATTCCATAATACGGGATAAGTAATGGGTATGTTGTTTTGCAGCCAGAATTGCTGATATCCGTTTTTAAACTGAACCTTAAGTTCTTCGTTTGTACTTAGTTCAGTCAGTTCCTCTTGTATTAAGACATTCGTTTCTTCTATGTCACCATATGGATTAATTATCCACGGTGGTATTACCATAGTCAAAATATCCTCAAACCTAGATTCAAAATCTGAATAGAATAATAATACAAATCTTACATTTAAATGTTGAACGTAAGTTGAAACGTCGTCTTCCTGGCAGCTTTTTTTATGTCTTATAAGTTAATGCTTGACTACAATCCCACCTGATGGTAAGTGGCGATGTAGTCATTGGTCATTGTAGCTTGTCTGTGACAAATTGGGGAAGTGAGAAAATTCGCCCCGTCCAATATTTTGCTTCATTAGTTTAACTCTGGCAAGAAACGCTGATAAGATGTACTTTGTTTTAATCAAATTTAAACTGTCGCCTTGTAATTGCAAATTAACCATATTAAATTTTGTAAACAAATCTGTTATATAGGCGATAGTAGATAGTATGATGTAAGTAAATAGGTACTATCAGTGTATGTGTTGAGATCCACTTTCATTTCATGGACCCCCAAATTTTTTTTCGCTGACGTAGACCCCTTGCAGGTTGTCATAGACCCCTAGGGGTCGATATAGACCACTTTGGGAATCACTGCTTTAGCAGGATATCCGTTGCTCGGTTGAAAACGCGTCTGTGATGTCCTGTGAATTAACAACCATGGGCAGCAGTGACTACTTACTAACATACCGTCTACTCCTTAGTCGGGTTTTACGTCGAAAATATTGTCGGAAATTGAAGCCTTTCGGTTTTCTGGTCACTACTCACTGCTGTACAAACTGGGGAATGAGGTCACTAAGTAGTATTATTTCTTAACAATAGCAATGTGTTACGGATGTCCGTTCCTAATTGAACGTTAAATCTACTTTCGACTTGTGGTTTTAACTCTCGAATTTCAAACGTTGCGCAATCATGTCGAACGTTTCAATTGAAACCATCGTTCGATTTTAGTATTAAAATTATTAAGAGCAAGACTGTGACACATACAGTTTCGCTGTTAAACGTCAAGAGTCCCATATGACGTGATAACTTTCTTCAATTTGAACATTCATAACGCACGAATACATAATAAATACTATAATATAATGTTGCAACACTCTAGTAGGTAGTAACTAGGTATATGAATAAAGTATTCTTCTGAAGGATTTTTTGATTAACTTGATCCTGTACTCAAATGCAAATCCTATACAATCCTATACGACATAACAATTCCTACAAGAATAGGTATACATGTAAATGAAACATTTGTAAAATAACCTAGTTATTGTATACTGCTTATTCCAAAATGAATTTTCTTCTAGCAGGCTAGTTTGCTACTTCCTTATCAATAAAAAAGGTATTTTTTTAATTAAGCATGTTCTGATACCTACTTTCCAATGTTATCCATATTTTTTTTTAATTCTAATTTATATTGAATGAAAAAATGAATGAATTTAATTAATTCTAAAAGAATACCTACAGTGTGTAAGGAAGTATACTGACGTCATCGAGGTTACCTAGGCTAATGAATTCTGACGCGGGAACTTTCTCCACGACACGACACAAGTCACGAGACTCACGAGAGAAAGGAGAAACCATAGCGACTTTACTGCACCGCTATAAATATAGTTTATGGTGGAGTTGTGAGTCGTGAGTGTGACCCTCTGTTAAGTAATATATAATAGGTCTTTTACCTATGAAATTTGAGATTTTACAGCAGATTTAATCATCTGTGGATTGACGCGCAATTCGAAATTCAAATAAATTTTATTCGAAAACCGTGTTATTTTAATTGCAAATTCAGTCCGGAAAGGAAATACCGCTGCGCAAACACGAAACATGAACGACGTGTATGGGCCTAACACTGCTTGCATAAACACGGTCCATTATTGGTTCAATCGTTTTAAATCTGGAAATTTTGAGTTGAAGAACGAGCTTTGCGGTCGGCCGGTAACCATTGTCGACAACGACGAATTGAAGGCGATAGTGGAAGCGGATCCAACTCAATCTACGGCTGAGCTTGCTGCGGGCTTTGGAGTTAGTGTCGAAACAACATCGAAGCACTAAATCGGAAAGATAGAATATCTAAGTGGGTGCAACACGAAATAAGTGACCAGCAGCGAGACTTGCGCGTCGAAGCATGCATAGCGCTTCTGAATCGGCATAGATACGAGTGAATTCTAAATCGAATTGTTACCTGCGATGAAAAGTGAATCTTTTACGACAACAGTAAACGTTTGTCTCAGTGGTTGGACCAGGGTAGAACGCCTAATCAATGCACAAAAAAATTACACATACGAAGATGATGACTGCTAGTACCACCAGACAGTCACCGTCTGGTGGTACTAGCAGTGCCGGACTTGTACATCACAGCTTCTTACAGACTGGCACAATATTGACGAAAGATGTCTATTGCCAAGAATTGCAAACAATGATGGAGAAGCTCGCAATTCAACAACCAAGACTGGTCAATCGCTCTTCCCCATTGCTTCTCCACGACAACGCGCGAGCTCACACTTCACGACAGATCATCGCAAAGCTATTATACAAGAGTTACAGCTGGAAGCTCACCATCACCCACCGTACTCACCGGACGTTAATTTAGACATTTTTTGAGTGGGGAAAATTTCAACACCCGAGAGGCAGTACAAAACGCTTTCGTTAACTTTATCACCTCCCCGTCTTCCCGTCTGGAAGACTTCTACACTAAAGGGATAAACAAACTGCCCTCAAAATGGCAAAATTGTATAGATACTGCCATCAAAATGGCAAAATTTGGGCCAGTACTCAGATTAGCTAAAATAAAAAACTAAAATTATATTTTAAAATTTTACTACAAATGTCCAATTTCATAGGTAATTTTATTTGTCACTGTTGGTCACTAACTCCGCCGATCCGTACTGGAGCAGCGCGGCGTGGTGAATTATGCTATAAATGCCTCCACAGTTGAAAGGACTGTTGTTTGACTGAGTTGATTATTTCTTACTGTTTAAGATGTGTAAGTTAAAGTTTTGTCAGGTCAGATTACTGCAGGTCAGTTCGTTTTTAAACGGTTTTATTTAGCTTGCCCTATTTGTTTATTTGGGTCAAATCTTGCAAGAATAATTAGACCTACTTATCCTTAGAGTTGAAATTTTAAACATTGCTTTAGTTAGTTCAATGACAATGCATTTTGTGACAAGCTTGACCTGATACACCCAGGTTTGGCTCCAACCGAGGGAACTCCTTAATGGTTAACAGCACAGATCCAAATTTTTTCTTCAGTGTCTACATTGACAATATAAAACTGTGTATTTAGTGTTTTAAATTTTTACTTGAACTCTATGATTATGCTTTTTTTCTAATGGTGGTAGAAGCAACCATGTGCACAAGTGTATTGACATTGACACTATATCTAAATATATGATTAAACTAGCTGTTACCCGCGACTTCGTACGCCGAAAATAAAGATACCTTCATTATAAAACATGTTTTTCATAAATTGACAGCAAACTTGTCCATACTATGAAGAGAGGAGACCCGTGTCTTGTAATAGTCCATTATGGGTTGAAGCTAAAACACCTACACTTAGTACATATATCGTATTATGTAAATGAGTAAACTATTAAACAAATCTTTAGTGTTGATAATGAAATGATAACTACGATCTGATATTGTAGCGTGATTGGTAGTCAGCAAGATACTAAAAAATCATGAGAAGGGACACCCGGATGGAACGAAGTTCCTTTCGATTTAAGTATTTTATTTGTTTTGTTGTACAGCGCCATCTCTGTAAAACTCTCTGAATCACTTCAAAAAAAGTGTCGTCATTCGTAAGAATCAAATAGTGTCGTAATTTTCCATCCGTTCCCCCTTTCACAACGCGCGATAAGGATCTTCGTTCCAAAACTCTTCACCAAAATTACAGCTCTTAGAACCCATTAATTACCCATCGGGAGAAGCATTCATAGCCCGGGCGCAGCGGCTTGTGTCGGTTCTAATAGTAATCGATGAAGTTAAACAATAGCGAGCGCGGTCGGTAGTTGGATAAGTGACCGCTAGTGGCAAAAAATTCTTGAGCTCTCCGAGGTTCGGAGGGCACGTAAAGCTGTCGGTCCCGGTTGTTGTCGTAAGATAACAGTCGTTATGACATATTGAAGATCCTCGCCCGGCGTAATGACTTCCGACACTTAGGTTGATTTCTAATCCCTCCACCAATCCACACTGGAGCAAAGTGGTGGAGTATGCTCTATGCGTTCTCAAGAGTGAGTGCTCAGTAGTGAGCCATTAATGACCCACCCATAGAAAGGTCCCAAAATAATTGAACTTTTTAGAATTTAGAGGTTTATCTAAGTCAGGGCCTGAGAGTTTTTGAATTTTAAATTTACATTGTAATTTTACAGAATACACAAAAAACATATCTTTCTTTTCTTTTTGGACAGCAGCAAATCAGTGATTCCTTTAGCGTTGCTAATGTACATTGGCGAAAGTGACTACTTACCATGAGGTGACTCATCTGTTCGTTTTACAACTTCTTATTCCAAATTTACTCTAAACTTACAACCTCTAGTTTTAGCCCTTAGGGAATGTATTACCAAACAATCATGTTACGGTTATTATTGTTTTATGTAAGATTAAATACTAACTACCAACTTTCACAGTTTTAACTTAAAAAACCGGGCAAGTGCGTGTCAGGCCACGTGCAATATAGGGTTCCAAAGTAGTAAGTTTATTGACTATTACTCATTAACTACTTATGCTAACATAGCCTTGATAGTTTTCCTTATAAATTCATCGTATAACCTATTTTTGAGAATTTTATCACTTGTCCAACTCCAATCGTTTAGCCGTTAGGGGGGACACTTGACTTGACTTGGGTACCCAAAATTAGCACTTTATATATTTAGCCAAATATTTCGCAAACGGAACCCTACATCCAAAAATGGTCTCAAAAGACCCAGAATATTTTTGAAAAAACTTTTCAACGATACCCCACAATATAGGTATAAATAAAAAATTAATCCTCACGTTACGTGTAGTAGAGGTACCCCGAAAAAAATTATTTTCAGTAGTTTATTCTACGATTTTGAAGTTTTAATAAATATGTATATCCATGCCAAATTATAGCTTTCTAGCACTAAGGGTCTCGGCGCTTTGCTTTGGACAGACGGACAGACTGATGGACGGACATGACGAAGCTATTAGGGTTCCGATTTTACTTCAGAACCCTAAAAATGACGAAGTTTCGTATAAACATTCCCTGAATTAACCCTTTAAAGATTGATTTTTCAAATTATGTTAAAGTTAATTTTTGGTTATAACAGTCGAACTGAGAACCTGCTACTTTTTTGAAGTTGGTTAAAAAACCGGCTAATAGCGTGTCAGGTCACTGGTAATATAGGGTTCCGAAGTTCTAAGTTTATAGAACTCAATAACTAACTTACGTATGCTAATATAGCCATGATAGTTTTCCTTTTGAATTCATCATAATGCTATTGCCATGAATTTTTTTACGTGTCCAACACTTACGAATATTTCGCAAACAGACCCCTCAATCGAAAAATGGACTTTGCAGACCCATATTATTTTTTAGAGACCTTTTCCACGATACCCCGCACTATGGGGTGCGTGACGGAAAAAAATATCCCCATATTATCTACCTCTAGGAGAGGTATCCTAAAAACATATTGTTAAAAATGTTATTCTACCAGTTTAAAGTTTAAATAAACATGTTTATTCTTGCTAAATTATAGCTTTCTAGCACTAAGGGCCTCTGCGCTATGCTACGGACGGACGGATGGACGGTCGGACGGACGGGCATGATGAAACTATGAGAATTCTGTTTTGACTTGGAAACCCTAAAAAGAGTCATAAAAATCGCTGCATAAATAACGAATCTATCAACTACATATAACAAAATTTGACCTTATCCCTCAGGAACAGGTCTATTTTACGGGATAAAAAGTATCATATGTCCTTTCCCGAGCTCAATTCTATATCTGTACTAAATTTCATCAAAATCGGTTTAGTGGCTTGAAAGAGTTATCCCTCAGGAACAGGTCTATTTTCCGGGATAAAAAGTATCCTTTGTCCTTCCCCGAGCTCAATTCTATATCTGTACTAAAGGACCCCGCACTAATTGTTTGAAAATTGTGTTTCAGCGGATTGGTCTGAATTTTTGGTATGTTGTAGCCCTAACCGTACTGATCAAAAGTCCCAATGGGCACGACCCCCCAAATGCGTATTTTGTCCTCCAGGGGGCACTTTCCCCCAAAGTCTATTTATTCGATTTCTGCGGAATCATTCTGAATATTTAGTATGTTGTAGTCCTAATCATGCCAAACAAGAGTCCCAATGGACACAACCCCCCCTAAATGCGTATTTTGTCCTCCAGGGGGCACTTTCCCCCCAAAGTCTATTTATTCGATTTCTGCGGAATCATTCTGAATGTTTAGTATATTGTGCCAAACAAGAGTCCCAATAGGCACGACCCCCCCATATTGCGTGTGTTCTCCTTCCGGGGGCGCTAACCCCCCCCCATGTTCTATTTATTTGATTTTAGCGGAATAATTCTGAATTTTTGGTATGTTGTAGTTCTAACCGTGCCAATCAAGAGTTCTTATAGGAACGAACCGTATTCCGTAGGCGTATTTCCGCCAACTGGGGAAATAAAAACCCCCCAAAGCTTTAATAACACTAAAAATCTTAAACAACAAGATCTGGATTTTGAGTATGGAGAAAAATGTTGAAGTTCACACGAAAAATAGGGCATTAAGGACATTCAGGATTTCTGAATAAATATATGCAGTTAAGAGATCGTGCCCATTAGGGATTTACATTGCATTAGTAAGGGCTACAACATACTTAAGAATTCGGAACGATTCCACTGATATCACATGAATGAACTTGGTAGGGGGAGGTTGCCCCTTGCGAAAAAAACGCTCAGAAAGTTTCAAAAAATGTAGGTTTTAAATGAATTAGTTTTGGGGGGTTTTTCTTTCTCCAGGTGGCGGAAATACGCCTACGGAATACGGTTCGTTCCTATAGGGACTCTTGATTGCCACGGTTAGAACTACAACATACCAAAAATTCAGAATTATTCCGCTAAAATCAAATAAATAGAACAAGGGGGGGGGGGTTAGCGCCCCCTGAAGAAGAACACACGCAATATGGGGGGTCGTGTCTATTTCGACTCTTGTTTGGCATGATTAGGACTACAATATACTAAAAATTCAGAATGATTCCGCAAAAATCGAATAAGTAGACTTTGGGGGGAAAATGCCCCCTGGAGGACAAAATACGCATTTGGGGGGGTTGTGCTCATTGGGACTCTTGTTTGGCATGATTAGGACTACAACATACTAAAAATTCAGAATGATTCCGCAGAAATAGAATAAATAGACTTTGGGGGTAAAGTGCCCCCTGGAGGACAAAATACGCATTTGGGGGGATCGTGACCATTAAGACTTTTGATCAGTACGGTTAGGGCTACAACATACCAAAAATTCAGACCAATCCGCTGAAACACAATTTTCAAACAATTAGTGCGGGGTCCTTTCATCAAAATCGGTTTAGTGGCTTGAAAGAGTTATCCCTCAGGAACAGGTCTATTTTCCGGGATAAAAAGTATCCTATGTCCTTTCCCGAGCCCAATTCTATATCTGTACTAAATTTCATCAAAATCGGTTTAGTGGCTTGAAAGAGTTATCCCTCAGGAACAGGTCTATTTTCCGGGATAAAAAGTATGCTATGTCGTTTCCCGAGCTCAATTCTATATCTGTATCAAATTTTATCAAAATCGGTTGAGTGGTTTTGGCGAGGAAGTGTTATCCCTCAGGAACACGTCTATTTTCCGGGATAAAAAGTATCCTATGTTCATTCCCGAGCTCAATTCTATATCTGTACTAAATTTCATCAAAATCGGTTCAGTGTTTTAGGCGTTATTGAGTAGCAGACAGAGTTACTTTCGCATTTATAATATTAGTATAGATTATTTTGAATTAAGCTTTTTCAATTATTTTTGCACCAAAAACTGAACTTTGTCACATTCAAATGATCACCGCTATCTAACGGTGATGCTGAAACGTAATAAATATATCACAAGTCACAACTACAACCAGCTTCTTTAATTAGACACTGCTGCACTGGCGTTCCCTAAAAATATCACCTATAAATATAGTGCAGTAAACAAAGGCCAATTAATATATCGTCTCCGCTGGGGGACAGATAAATAGATCGAAGTGTGGACCACATTCCACCCCGGGTCGCTACATGGCGCGCAATCTAAATTCTTAACGTTGTTTTATGGCCGCCGGCGGAATGGATGCCCAACCATTATAATGCTGGGGCCACACTAACGGGAAATGCCATTAATTATCGCGATGATGGACGTTTAACGTAGGTGTAGCCACGACTTATCGCGATAATTTGACAACGGCATTCACACTGCCATTCGACAGTAGGCGATAGCTCAAATGGCGGTACATCAAAAAGATTATCGCGAGAATGAATGCGTTGAAGCGGCCACACTACGTATGTCAGTGTGAATCGTGAGCGCGATTGGATCACACGTATTTGTCATTTAATTACCTACTATGGCTGAGTGGAGTAATCCAAACCATCTTCTTTTTCTTTGTATCCTTTTTTTCTTCGTTCGGTAATGATAAAATATATTCATATAATAATAATTTACACTCATCAAATACAGATTCACACCGTCAACGTCCATCTTGGTTGAAATTTATGAATTTTATGAAATTTATTTATGGAACATTATCGCCAATTTTATCGCCAAGAATGGGCATTCACGTTGACCGTTCAAGTGTAGCCACTCACTTTATCGCGGTAATAATTAACGCAATATTTATCGCGATGATAGGCATTAACGTTTCCTGTAGTGTGGCCCCAACATTAGTGCGACATTGCGTTCCACTTTGGAACTTTGGGTCGGATCCGCGTCTTTTCTTGTCAGATACTATCTTCTATTCTATTTCCGTCTTACGCCCTTAGCGTATGAAAGAAGAGGAAACAATGTGAATGTGTCATGGTCCATGACAACAGTTTGTCTTTGGCACTTTTTATTGATATTGAACGATAAACAAAACCGGATCAGTATGAGTCGAACTTGCGTGGGCAGAGTTCCGTATTAAGATTATACATCTACCGTGCTTCGTCGAAGTCGAAAGAGTTGTTACAAATAAGTAATCACACGAACAAACTTAAGAAGTTCGTTTTAAAATGATTGATTTCTTGTTTGGCGAAATTTTTTTTTATGGAAATAGCCGGCAAACAAGCTGACGATCCACCTGATGGTAAGTGGCTATCGTCGCCCATGGACATCAGCAGCACCAAAGGCAGCACTGATATGTTGCCGGCCAAGAAAGAGAGAAGAAAAAGAAAGAAAGAACTGGTTCTCAAGCCCCCAGCCGCAACACGAGGAGTCGTTTGGCGGCTGAGTCATGCTCAAGGGTGGTAGCTATCCAGGCGAACCCCATGGAGAAATAATATTAGTAATAATGGTATTAATTAACAATTAAAATCAATATTACCAATATCATCCCTCGAGGGGCCCTACCACCAGCGGGCCGGTTTTATTCGCCTCTTACGATACCCATCTGGCGTGGGATTGGGGTTAGTATTCTAAGCCGCCCCAATACGGCTAGAACGATGTCATATAATGCCTGCTTATATAATGTCATATATGTAGATCAAATCAAACATTTAATGACAACGTTTACCTGCGTTCGACAAGCTCTCTACCAACGCGGCAACATGGTTAGAAATTTAATTATAATTAAAGTACACATTTAATTATGTACGTGTAATAATATTACGTGGTAAGGTACAGTAGGTACATAGAATATTAATTTTTTATCCACCCTACTAATAAAGGCCGTAAGCAATCTAAATTCTTCAAATCTCCTGCGTAGGGGTCGAAATAGATGATGCCCATTATTGGCAGGGCGACATATTGCCCAACGCTATTTACTGACCGCAGGGTAAGTTCAGAAATACCCCATGTAGTGTTCGGGGGATCAATAATACACACGCTTTACTCTGTAATAGGTGAGGTATGAATACGCAGAGCGCACATCTGCACTCGCTCACAGTTAGTCACCGACTGTCCGCTATGCATAGACACTACATCCCTTCTTTATTGTATAAAATTCAAATATTTTTATTGGTTTGGTTTACAAACACTTTTTGTAAGTCATGCAAGCTACGCCAATGCTTCAACAAGGCCCTACTGTGAGAAGGGCCCGGGAGAAGAAGCAGCAAGAAACTACCGGGGTGTTTTTGTCCTACTCACAGTTACAGATAGCACTTATTAACTACTTACAATCTATATTATAAAACTCATGTCCAAGCAGTCTTGTCATTAAAATAATCATTCTTCATAAGTTGTAATACCCTTTCATAAGAATGCTTTTATTATGAGTTTTAAATATATAGTATAGCATTTCCGTCAATTTTAATTGAATTTTATATTATTATTATTTTATTCCAACATCGATATAGATCTGAAAATAATAAATTCTTTGTTAGCCAACGTTTATTTTCTTTGTTGTATAACACGTGTTTCCCGTTTCTGTACATCGCTTTCACCATCAAATACTCACACCGCTATGTGAGGGCAGGGTTAAAGTTTGGTATCAATCTGTTAGCCTGAGTTACTTATTTTTCATTGATATATTTTTCTGTACCCAATTTAGGATCTGTAACTCCCTTTGTATTGTCCACATATTGTTCTCCTCTTTTCTCTAATTGAATTGTAGACATGTCAACTCCTGTGTCTCACACTACCGTCTAAAGGCTTATATATAGAGTGAAAGCTATTGTATTTGAAGTGTTCGGAAGTTAAAAAAAATATCTTACTAGCATAATAAGTCAAATGAAGATCTTCTCGTATTTCACTAAATACAACTCTTGTAGATCATAATTGTATTTTTAACTAACGTCAAAATGTAGCCTTGAAAATAAATTAACCCAAGCCATGTACCACAGTCGTCTACTTCAAATATTATTATTATTTATTACTATTATTATTTATTTATTTATTTCATTGACAATAAAGTAACATAGTAAACATATGAATTGGGTGTAAACATAAACTCTTTTGAGTTTTACCGTACACCCTGCGTACAACTTAAGTAAAAGTAACAACTTAAGTTCTGAAAAAAGTCTCGAGTAAATCCCTCTATTACCACGGCTCTCTCAGCCAATATGCATATCCATTGAGTGAATCATAATTATGTATTCAATATGCGTCACCCATACACAGATACACCTCCAACTTCACTACAACTTTCTTTCTTGAGTCCCAGTCTCCATCTCGTATTATTCAGTATCATGATCCTGTTTATAGATGCTCGACAAATACATGACGCCTCTGAAATGTGAAGCGGCCCAAATCGGCCTTAATAAGTGTTGTGTAAACATCGCGAAATGTGAGAGCACTTAATAAGTCGCTCAAGCATCGCGCCACATTTAATGTCACTGTGCTTCATAGTCTGTTTCTATCTTTATAAAACTTATGCAAGGTATAGCGAAAAGAACAAGGATGGGAAATAAAAATATTTCAAGTCTATAAGGTAGTTCGAAATTTTCAAACGTAAATCTTGAGAATTTTGATTCATTGAACTAGACATAATGCATGATGTCAATATAATGTCTACAGTTCAAACAACTCGCTCCGCGCATTATGAGAACTCAACTTTAAACAATTTTCGTATCTGATATTATTTTTTCATCTCGTGTCACTAACAAATTCAAACCATTGGCCAGCAATTCATTTAATGTTAAACTATTTAATTCTACCAGTATTTACACTGTTAAGGTCACAGGGACATTTCAAATAGTAGCAAAAGAACCATTATAGTCCGTCATAGTCAAGGAAACGAATTCAGATTACCTTTGCTTCCCAGGGGAGATTTCAATCGTTATCAAGCACTCTCTATGAGAATGCTTTGTGAGTTAGTACTCCTGCGTGCACGGTCACTCACACTTGCATGTACACTCGGCTTAGTGATGTGGCCACTCCAACGTCTTGATGGAGATCTAGTGCTTCTAGCTTCCTCAATATCAACGTCACTGTAAACTTGATAGATCTGTAATACAGAAATATACGACGAGCCGCGGACTGCATTGCTTTTTAGAGAAAAATCTCTAAAGTTACTTCTCTGCACTGTCATTCAACCTTTTTTTAGTATCCGCTTGGCAGAGTCAGGCACAATGAAATCGAAACAATTTGTTAACGTATACTCAATAATTACAATAGGTAACCTTGCCCTTGGTATCCATATTGAATACTGTCGTGGAAAAGTATGGAAACTGATAAAAATAACCTTTTGGTCATTAGCCGTCACTTGACGCTAGTAAAAGTGTTGATGTCGATTTTACACGAATACAGCCTGCGCTCTTTTCTGCAGAACTTCTCTGCGGAAGTCAGTGCCTCGTTGTCTCTTTACTATGGAGACAAAATCATAATCTTCACATATTTTCCTTTATTTTTCGGCAGCTCAAAAAGATTACCATTTACATTGCAAGTAAAGATATTAGATGAAAATACTACTATCTTCTGAGTCTGCAAGTGCTTATTTCTGTATGGATGAATCGTTATATTATTTCAATAAGAATAATAAAACATCCAATAAATTATTATGGATTATATTATATGGTAATAAAAATGAATATAATTATCACAAAAGTCGAATCTGTTACCATGAACTCATAACTACTTATACTAATTTGTCATAATCTGACTCAAATATGTGAATATATTATAACGTTTTTGATTCCTTACATAATACTTGCATCATTTTTCTGTACTTGATATTTGTGATTCATTGTGATTGGGGTAGCTTTCTGAAAACCTGCAATTTGTTATTTCATCCCACGATTTCATATCAGTGAAATGCGGCCGGCCGATTATGATAGAATCATCTCCATCAGACATTTCGAATAGGTGTCACATGACTCATATCCAACAGACATGTTTGGCTTTCAATAATCTTCATAACGGCATAGCTTCAAAACATTAATTTGTAAATATATGCAGCTACCGTGCATGCATGGCTTTTTAACAGTTTAATGTAACAGTAACATGACTGCGTAGCCTTAGAACATTGATTTATAAATATTGGCGGGCATCGTATATGCATGGCTTTTTTCTTATGAAACAGTAACATGACTGCGTAGCCTTAAACATTGAATTATAAATCTTTACGGGCACCGTGTATGCGTGGCTTTTTGTTTATATAACCGCAACATGGCTGTGTAGCCTTAGAATATTTATCTATTATATAAATATTTCTGAAGTTCTTGTATGCGTGGCTTTTTACTTAAGTAACAGCAACGTGGCTGCATAGCCTTATATTAATTTAATTTATAATATGCGTGAACTTCTAGTATGCATGGCTTTTACTTATGTAACAGTAATATGACTGTATAGCCTTAGAATATTTATTTATTATATAAATATTTCTGAGTCCTTGTATGCGTGGCTTTTTACTTAAGTAACAGCAACGTGGCTGCATAGCCTTATATTAATTTAATTTATAATATGCGTGAACTTCTAGTATGCATGGCTTTTACTTATGTAACAGTAATATGACTGTATAGCCTTAGAATATTTATTTATTATATAAATATTTCTGAGTCCTTGTATGCGTGGCTTTTTACTTAAGTAACAGCAACGTGGCTGCATAGCCTTAGATTATAATTTAATTTATAAATATGCGTAAACTTCTAGTATGCGTGGCTTTTACTTATGTAACAGTAATATGACTGTATAGCCTTAGAATATTTATTTATTATATAAATATTTCTGAGTCCTTGTATGCGTGGCTTTTTACTTAAGTAACAGCAACGTGGCTGCATTGCCTTAGATTATAATTTAATTTATAAATATGCGTGAACTTCTAGCATGCGTGGCTTTTTACTTAAGTAACAGCAACGTGGCTGCATAGCCTTAGATTAATTTAATTTATAATATGCGTGGACTTCTAGTATGCGTGGCTTTTACTTATGTAACAGTAATATGACTGTATAGCCTTAGAATATTTATCTTTTATATAAATATTTCTGAAGTCCTTGTATGCGTGGCTTTTTACATAAGTTTGTTTTGATTTTTAATTGACAGTACATGTTATGGTATATTATATACCACTTGTACATACCATACAGAATACATTATAGTATGTATAATCCTCATCACCTCGAATGACTTGCCATAGCAGCAATTCAATATATCGCTTACATAATTATGTATAGTTTGGCTTATTCCTTGCAACTCTAAATCAAGTGCCTACTCCGTACCTTAATTAATTATGATACTTAATTATGGTAAATACCCCATAAGTTGAATACATTTTTAACCAACTTCAAAAAAAGGAGGAGGTCCTCAATTCGACTGTATCTTTTTTTTATTTTTTTATGTTTGTTACCTCAGAACTCCGGACTGAGTGAACCGATTTTGATGATTCTTTCTTTAATCGAAAGCTGGCACTTGCCGTGTAGTTTCACATAAATTTGAGCAAGGTCCGAAAATGGCATCCTTGTCAAAAGCATATAAGTCTTAAGTTTGCATTAAGTATGTGCGCGATAAATGGACGAATAACTCAATATCCAACCGATTTCGACGATTCTTTTTTTTTATTGGATGTACTTTATTTTAATTCGGTTTGGTTAAAATTTTAGATTATTGCTATTTACTTATTTTTAGCAAACAAAGCGTTTCAATATTTTTGACATTTAGACTGAAGTTTAGTATTCTCCATCTTTCGATTTTAATAGACCTTTAATAGGAAATACACATCACATCGAATAACTTTCGCAAAGACTATATTTCGATATCTTTAATAGTTTGGCGGAACATAAAAATATTCCACGTCACTTTACAAAGAACTTTGTTTTTCTTCCCAAAACAGCCATCCTTGAGCCATCACGAACATTTTTGAATCAAACATAGTCAAATCGGTTAAGCTACCGAAAATACTAAGGTTCATTTTTATTTATACCAGCAAGAAAATATGTATATGACAATAATAATATGCCTAATTTGGGCTTTTTTTTTTACACATGTTACAGTAGCATTCTCCTTACAAGCCTTGTTTAAATTTGCGTGCCTTTGCGGCCTTTTTGTACACAGAGTACATTTGCATGCTCCTTACGAGCCGTATAAAAGTTTGCGTGTCCAACCAACGGACCTTGTAACGGGACTAGTGGGATAGACCCAACAACCTGCGTGAACCTTGACGTAGCTATCGATTGACGTAGTTATCAATATATTTCCTATTGGCTTTAGCATTAAGATATTAACCAATTGATGCTTCAATATTACTACGTAATAAGGGTTGTAAGGTATAATAAACTTTTTAAACATTATGTTCATATCCTAACACACTGTTCGTAGCTATTTTCCAGGTTCTTCATTAGAATGATTATATAGGCGTGATCTTCAAGTGAACTGTAGTGGCGTGAACATAATAATATTTCTATTGAACTGCCAGCTAATATGCAAAATTACACCTGAAACTTGTTTAGATAATAATTATCAACATAAAATCTTTGGATTCATTGCAGAACGGTATTTGAATTATGAAAATATTAACCACAGCATTATATTAATACGTGGGGTAGATTCTGAATCGTTTCTTTCCAAGTCATTCCAAGGGTAACGTGAAGTTTCACGCTTTTATTAATTATCCACCAAATACAACAAAACTTAGGATAATGTTATTGTGATTCGATAGCTTTATTTGAAATAAGAAACGAAATAAATTACTCTTCCACATGCTACTATATATAATATTACCGACAGCAATATCGTAACCAGTTGCAATAAATTCATGGTCTATTTGAAATAGTTACTTGATGCATGGCCCTTTGTAACAAGGTGACTTGCGTGGCCTTCGAAATATTTCATTAGTTTTGATGTTTAGACAACCATTTTGTGTACAAATCTGGCAGTGGTACTTTCGTTGCCGAGTTCTTAAAACGTTAATACTTAAATAATTGTTATTTAAGTACACGCAGTTAGGCGTACCCACATGTAAATTATGTGGTTGTAATGTAATTATACACTTTACTTACTTGAATACGTACATAATAGAATATATTCGTAACGAATTTGCCTGCCCAAGCGTATGCAAGCAAGGGCATTAATCCTTCTTTTTTCCAACAATTTTTTTGTAATTACCTATTATTTTTTACCGTCGTCGCCACTTGTAGTGTTCGGGGGATCAATAATACACACGCTTTACTCTGTAATAGGTGAGGTATGAATACGCAGAGCGCACATCTGCACTCGCTCACAGTTAGTCACCGACTGTCCGCTATGCATAGACACTACACCCCACAACGTGAACAACTTTACGGGTCAATACGTATAATATCATTGGTCAAGCTATGACATTTTGTTACATATTTATATCTAACCTTCTAAGTTTATCGGAAAATGTTGGTGAGACTTTGTTTCTATACACAAAATAGGTATTTCTGTTTACGAGTTATTATTCGAGTTTGTTCCAATTCGCATTTTAAATCGGATACAGACAACACTGTGACTAAAGGCCGCCCCCAGGCAACATCACCTCGCCTGGATAGAGATTTCCCTTTGCTGAAGATGGATGACCTGAAGAGTCCACGGGATTCAAAAGGTGCATCGGTCAATCTGAATCTTTCATGAATCGTAAATTGTGCGATAACACTCATATCGTAATCTTACCAAATAAAATGGATTGAGTGAGTCGATATTTAAAGTTTAGGAATTAGTTTACGAATACGAATGCGTTCTTCCATGATTACTTCAACACGTTTCTTGACAAAAATTTTCTGTCTTTCTTTTTCTTATCTCTTTCTTGACCGGCAACGCATCAGTGATGCCTTTAGTGTTGCTGATGTTCATGGGCGACGATAGCCACTTACCATCAGGTGGATCGTCAGCTCGTTTGCCGGCTATTTCCATAAAAAAATGAGATAGTGGGGGGTAGACAAATTGAGGTATTTAAGTCATTCTACGAGCAACTTGCAAGAGTGTAGGTAACTTAACTGTTACGTGAAACTAATTATAATTATTATGTGATTGGAAGACGTAGGAAAATGCATCAACTTCTACGATTGTAAACTCCAGTAAGAAGTTAATTGATTCTTGTGCAAGAAAATAATTGTCTGGGAAACTACGCGACTATGACTTGTTACGAGGAACTAGTGGGGAATGGTACACTGACTATCACACATCAGGCTAATCCACGGGGCCATTGGGGTATTTACTTCTTTAATTATAAACCGTTAAAAGCATTTACTAGTGAACTGAGGTCTATTGTTACCAGTAAGTAATAAGTATATAGAAGTTATTACAGTGCTGCCATTACTGTGATTAGTCATCATTATATACCATCATTTCAAATGATTTAATGTAATATACTCATAATTCCTCATGTCATGCCAAGGTTGTGGATGATATCGTTGCTTATTTAAAGTTTTAAACCGTAGTTATTTGTACAGTAACTACTTTATTCATAAAAACAAACAAATATATAGGAGGCTTATAAAATGTTTTGTTTCTTGTGCTCTAAAAAAAATAAAGATAAAACATATTATAACAGTGCAACAACTAAAATATGTTTGTTAAGCGTTTATGAATAAGACCGTAAGTATACAGTATGTATATGTTCTATATTATGGTTTCCAATTACATGTATAGTGGCGATAGTTGTATGTATAATAATTTATGTCGTATATCAAAAGAAAAGTTTTTCTACATCGGCTACCATTTATAAAATTTTGTTTAGAAAATGAGAAAAATGATACTGGACTCATGAGTCCATGGACACGATGAGTTCACGTGAGCTCTCACAAACATTTTATTCATTCAGGCACAGATTATTCAACGAAGATGAACACTTTCTTGTAACGGAATAATTATATTAAGTACTGATAATAAAATAAATTCCGATATTTTATATATGATATTTTTCTGCATCCGAAAGATGTTCTTTAATATTTTGTTATAACATATTTGAATTTTTCTACTTCTAGGAGCAAATGTGCTAACAGGCTAAATGTTCCAAAATGGTAGAAAAGAAGTGATAAGAACGATCGAATACACTGGAATAAACTAACTCTGACTTAGGTATGTTGTGTGATGATGGAATTTAATCAGCTATCAGATTAAACAGTTTCTCGTCACATTCCGCATTTATAATCTGTACAAATATCTTCAAAAGACCACATCTCTCCGCATTGTTGAAGTTGTAATATCTCTGGAAATAGAAACTCGGATCAGTATAATTTGAATTTAATTTAATAAAGGAAAATGTAAGGTTAGAAAATCTGTCGTGTTTTGTTTGACAGTAAAGCTGTCCTAGTAAACGCTACATGCGTCGGTAATGTACATGTATCTTATTTATATTACAACTTATTATTAAAGTGCTTGGCTATCTATTTACCCAACCCTATTGCCAGAGGCATCAATAGCCTCGCATCTTGAAAGATGAATCAACGCGTATAAATGTAAATAACATGATATTTATTTTGGAACTGCTTTGACATCCCTTCGGGTTTTGTAAGATACGCCGTAGAAAAATTGGTAATATGAGATAATATTCAAGCTTGACTTCTGGGGGTTATTTTTTGGCAATTTTTGTTTGATCACAGGGTAGAATTATAATATTTTGTTATATTTGAAAAAATGTGAGTCCAGAGTAGTTACCTTTTATCTTATAGTCCAGTAGGCATTATTTTTTATCTAGTGTCTGGTATATCTTGATTGTTCGTGAAGTTTCCATAGTTCAAGACACACGCAACGTTAGTGTCAATCTTTCTCCCACAAGGAGTGTGAACGTATCAGTGTGTATGTGAAAGTTGATTATATGTACATATTAACACAGAAAATATGTCGCAAGCAATTTTTTTCGAAGCATTATAATGGTTGGCGCACGTTTTACATATATAAAATGTCGTTATGTGGACATTGCCTTGATGAACTTTCTTCTCGTTCGAGTCGTAAAAGAAATAACTCGGGGATGCTTCACTTTGCTACGCTCGTAGTGAAATTCCCAGCTTGTAATAAACTCGAGCAGTCTTGGAGGAAATGGCACTGTTGGTCCCAACTCCCAGATGAGTTGCGTAATACATGAATGAAATAAACGAACTCTTTCAATTTACTTGGGAACTAAAAGTCCAAAAGACGCATGTTTTCTTCGTGATAGTAAAAGATTGCAGTGTTTACCTTTCATAACAAGAAAGTAAATTTAATTTTTTCACTTGAATAATTAGCAATTTAATATTGTGATAAACAAATAAACATATACGTAACATAATATGGTTGATATAAAATTATTTCTCCCCCGTGAAAAGATCTAGATCCAATAATGTACGTCGGTAGTAGTTAGAATTAGGTGGAGAACTTCCGTGTTTCGGTTACTAAGATACCAGACCTGGCTTTTATCGTTAGATAATATAGGTAGGAGACCGTCAGAACTGAGAAGATATGGAAATATCTGACGCTAGTATTGGCCTCTGATCCCTTCACAGATCGGTACTGAAACTACACAGTGAAGAGATCTCTTGGCTTCTTTAATTACTTACAAGGAGAGTAGCTACTACCTATGTGTAGTGTGCCGACTAGACCGTTAATACGATATCTAAGAACTGTGGTAATATTAATCGCAATATGAGCAAATTACACTCGACACTGACGTGCGATCTGGCAAGATATAGAATTATGTACCTTATAAAGGTATAAAGGGGGCTTTAACTTTTCACTTCTTTGAACGTTCACAGAGAACCGCTTCTTTGTTTCCTTCCTGAAGTAAACCATATTGACATTTAACCATACTCCATCAAGCAATGAATCAAATAAATTATTAAAAAATGCTTCAGATCATTAGGTACTGACAAGTATGTCAAACTGATAGGAATTACTTCGTCTAGATTAGCGTGGACTAATTTACCCCAAAACTATCCAAAACTTGAGCACTTTAAAGATTCCTTACGTAGTGGCTAAAACTCGACTAATATGATCAGCAATTGCATCCGAGTGAACTCTTTATTGTCAAAAACTAAGCGCGCTATGCTCGTAATTCAAGATTGACAGTTTCTTTGTCAGACTTCGCAAAGTAACTGAGCTGACGCTGACGGTTTGAAGGAAAATTGCACCGTGGCCCACTTCCGAAATTGGGGTTAATTTTAGGGTTGCGCGTCGTTGATCAAAGGGAAATGTTTGGAAACGAATAAATAAATATTTTTTGTGAGAAGTTAGTACGTAGGTATCATAGATATGCTAAGGACATATATTTTACATTCGTATTTATTTGAAACTTATTGAAAAACTAGGCAATCGCCCTCGCTTCGCTTCGGGAAAAATAGAAAAAAAATATAGCCTATGTCACCCGGGGATAGTGTAGCTTCCCAACAGTGAAATAATTTTTCAGATCGGTTTGGTAGTTTCGGAGCCTATTCAATGCAAACAATCAAATCTTTCCTCTTTATAATATTAGTATAGATATAAAACTTTATCTTTTTTTTGTATGGTCATTTGATTTCGAAGTATGGGAAAGTTTACATAGTTTATTTAAATTTAATTATTTTTATTAAACCGATATATTTTCACGTGTTACGGTTTTAGCTTTCGAAATCAGACAACCTTAAAAATAAGATACTTTGTCAATAGTTGCATAAGAACGGAAGTACCGGTTTATTTCTGTATCGTGGGATCGTGCTTTTATGCAATTGAAAGGTTCTTAGTCAAGGATCCCTAGTACAATACATTTTTGCACTTTGATTACTATCAAGCAAATTGTTCGTGAGTCGTGAGTTTCAAGCTAATGTTTCGTAGCTAACAGAGGTAGCGAGGATACAATATGTCGATTTGATGATTCTTAAATATTTATTACTAACAGATTATTTTTTTGTTTAATCTCAAGATGATTATCAAAATTATTCGAAAAAATTGTCCTACAAAATCTACGGTTTGATCAAAGTGGGGACTCTTCTTTGCAAAATGTATCGATAACGAGGTCATCATAAATGATTACTAACCAGCTGATTTTTTTTTATTTACTTAGTTAATATTTTTATAATTTAACGGTTATATTGTCCTACAAGTTGCGTGGTACGTTATCCCGGTCCTACGCTCAGAAATTGTTAATACCACAAGATCATTTTTCTCATTGCTAACTGTAGGACAAAAATAATATAAAATAAAATAAATTATTGGTTGTGATGATGATGAAGATCACCTAGCTCGTAACATAGCGTCGTGTAGTCACATGTCACAGATTATAAGTTTTAAAATCACTAGCAGTAAAGGCACAAACCTATCTACTGTAGTAATATTAATTATAAATCAAATCAAAATCTTTTATTCATAGAGGTATCACTGATAGACTTATGCACGTCATTTTTTAATCTACCAGCTTTTCGGAAGGGTGCTTTGTCATGGAGAAGAAAAGCCATAAAGAAACTCCTCGCACATCTTTTAAAATAAGGGAACATACCAAAACCACGTAACCCATTTTTTCCAACTTTTTACCCCCCTCCCCCCCCTTCGTGACCATCCGTAGTATATGAGAAGACCCCCCCCCTCCCCCCTGGTTTTCACGTGGTAATTGATAAATACGGTTTTCAATACCTTTTTGCAAAAACAGAGTTAAAAAATAATAATTTTGCTTATATTTGACGACTTTGTGGCGCAATGGTTGCTAAAATATTGACTACGTGACAAAAACCTAAACCCCCCCCCCTCCCCTCTGTGACCAATCGTGGTGTTTTGAAGATCCCCCTCCCCCCCCTAAATGAGGCACGTGGTTTTGGTACGTTCCCTAATGAAAAGTTACATGATATGTTTTTACCTACGCGGAACTGGATGCGGCACTAGTTTCCAGGCGTCTTTGTCATTAATATATTCATTTATACCATAGTATCCCTTGCCTACTAGCTGAGATTTAACATATTTCTTAAACATTTGGATAGGCAAATCACGTAATGTAATTGAGTCCCGGAGACGAGATTACAGACTAATACGACTTCGTCCATTTCAATGACTTGCAGTGTTGCACCCGCTTCAGCTTAGTTTGAAAGAACTAACAAAAACCGACTACACAGAGATTACACAGTTTTATCCGTGCTATTTCAGTAGAAAGCTAATATTTGAAATTTTGAACTGCAACCTGATGTGTATATTGATTTTGTAACGGGAATGACACTCCAAATGTCGCGTCTGTTTGTCGCTCGGCAGCAATAGCCATGGCAATGCAACGTAATGAAATAGCGAGCGTCATGTTCATTGCTGGGACGTGACTTGAAGCCTCTGTCGCATGTCACGCGGACGGCGATGGAAATTAAATTATAAGGTAGGTAGTCCACGTAGACACAAGTCATGCATGCTATCTTCAACTGTTGCATGTCGCTTGGTTGCAACTTTCTTGCATGTTGCGTAGTAAAAGTACGAAATCTGTCCACGGGGTGGCATCGTCGCATTTAAGGCTTCCAATACGTACTTACGTAATTACGCAAATACGTAATTACGGACAGATTTTAAGAGTCCCACAAATACGTAATTGAAGAGTTCAAATCCGTAATTACGGATAATAACGCAACGGATAATAAATAAACGTATAATAACGCAAGTACATAGATAGGATATTATTAATTTAAAAGAAAGAAGTTTAAGAATGTTTAAAACAATTTTAACAATTTTCATGCTGTAAAATTATAAAATAGGGTATGTCATTTGAAAGGTAATTTTATTGGATTTCAAATGCTAGTAAAAAAAATAATTTTATTTTATATTTCCTACTTAAATTTTAGGAATTAGTGCAACAGGTCGAAATTGTGGACATCTAAACGAATAGAATAAAACGAAAAGATCTTAAAATTTTATTTCCAATTTTATTTTCTTCCCCCTCAATATTTTGTATTAATGACTCTAATGACCCCCTGGTTCTAATGACTGCTCGTAATCGGTTTGTCACCGACCGAATGAGTTTCCTGATGGAATCTTGTGAGATTTCCTGCCACTCTTCGACTAAAGCAGTTATTAGGTCCTCAATCGACGCTGGAGCTTGCCATCTTCCTCGTACCTACCTTTTCAACTCATCCCACAAAATTTCAATTGCATTCAAGTCAGGGCTACGGGCTGGCCAGTCTAGAGTGGGAATCCCGACTTCTTTCAGGTACTGTCTAGTCTCTGCAGTGGTGTGGCAGCGGACATTATCGTGCATTAACAGCATATCCTGCCTAATAAAACCAGCGTAGGGAAGCACATAGTCTAGCAGAATGTTGTTGATGTATCTTTCTGCGGTTAGCCCTCCTCCCCGACCTCCACCGGGTACGAATATCAGCTCCGTTTTGGCTTCGATAGAAATCCCTGCCCACATCATACAGGACCCACCCCCGTATGCCACGGTTTTCGCAGAACAGCATTGTGCAAATCGCTCCCCCGGTCTCCTGTAAACTCTTCTTCGACGGTCGCTACCATGCAGACACATTCTAGTTTCGTCCGAGAACAAGACTCGGCTCCATTGCTCTATGCCCCAGTCTAAGTGATCACGGGCAAATTGAAGCCGGGCTTGTCTGAGCCGCTGCTGGACGTCAACGCCGGTCAAGTATCGATTCCGGAGTGAAGTGGAGACAATAAAACGGTCATTTCTCACAGAAGTGTATCGCTGACGGCCAGAACCTGGTTTTCGCACTATGTTTCCAGTTTCCCTGAAACTCTGGTATACTTTTGAGACACATGACTGACTCAGATGAAGCTGATGAGCGATAGTATGCTGAGACAACCCATGTTGGATTAGAATGACGATTTGAGCGTCTTCTGCAGGTGTGGTTTCTATTTTTTTACTTTCTGTGTTCCCAGTGGCGTGAATTATTGGACTGATGACAATTTTTTCACCCATGGCCCTTTTTATAGGGTTTCAGGACTTGCAAACCATATTTTGTTTTATTTTAAAAATTAATGAGTTTTGTTTTTACGTACCATGATATAAGCTGACTAAGATTTGGTTATGATATCAAAAGAGGATGAAAGCCAATACAATTACCTTTCAAATGATATACCACATTCTACAATTTCATTGCATGAAAATTGTTAAAATTGTTTTGAACAATCCCCGTTTAGGTGATTCCAGTATAAAGCTCGCAAGTCTAGATACACTAACTGCATAAATAACTTTGTAATCCCATATAAATATATAGGATAATAAAGTTACATTTGCAGTGAATGAATCAGTGTATATGTATAATATAATGGAATAATAGGTGTAGATAAGTACCTAGATATAATTATGTTCAAAGGTAACTTATAAAATGGTCAACGGAATAAAAAAGCAAGAATGGGAGGAGATATCTTATGAAGATTTACCAAAATCCCGCAAAATATTAAGTAGACTATATTGCCCGAAATTGTTAGTATTCAAGAAGTAGAAGGTACTGGAAGGGAAAAAAGTAGGACTAACTACAAAAAGAAATGAGATGCAATCAAAAACATAACTTGTAAAAAAAAACAAGTCTTGCAACTCAGTTCTACCGTAAAAATTTGTGAGATCCATGTAATACCAAGTTGGTTAATTTATTCAATCCCTACTTAAGGGTCCTTCTGTCTTAAGTTATTACGTAATTAGCTAACCTAACAACATCTTACAGTGACCATATCAATATTAAAAATATTTTATGTTCTAAATAAATAGATTGACTTGGCCATCATACATGGATCTCACAAATTTTTACGGTAGAAGAACTGAGTTGCGAGACTTGATTTTTTTTACAAGTTATGTTTTTGATGGCATCATATTATCAAGAACAAAAATTCGTACGTAATTGATTTTAGATCTGGCGTTTAATTTTAAAATTATTATCTTCTGTAGTTTCTTGTTAATATAATAGGTAAATGTGAACATTTGAAGATGTTTGATTTTTTATTTCTATTCCTTCCTAAAATACAATGTATTTTATACGCAAAAAAATTGCGCCCTAAAAAAACAAATCAGTTACGTAATTACGTAATTACGTATTTAGAGCAGCGAAATGCGTATCTAAATACGTAATTGGAAAATCCGTATTTTTGGAAGCCTTAGTCGCATTTGCCTATTGCCTATGTTTCATTATGCAGCTTGTATGCAAGTAAATGAAGTGCCGTGGACAGTAGACCTACGATAAATATTGGTATTGTATTTTTATGATCCTTGATACTTGATGGTATGTCATCAAACACACGACGACGAGATGTAATAATAGGTACCCATAATCCGAGCCGGAGTGCCTACTCCAATAAGACCTTTGTCAGTATGAAGTAATATAGTCGCTAATAGCTAACAGTCTACCGGTGCTCCTTATTCCCACCCTCAATGTATCGTTTGCAGCCCCGTAATTAAATTCGCCCAACGATGAAATGTCCGGAACTGTTCTGTTTGACCTGCAATCCGCAAACGCAATGTTACCCCATTAGTAGCAGTATGGTATTTTGATTCCTAGGATGTCCAGATATACCTTAAGAGACAGTTCGTGCTAATAGATTTCGAGATGAGTAATAAGTCATTTCAAGTAAAAAGTCGTCAATTCGAGCAAATCAGCATTCTCTACTAATTGGGGTCCGTATCTATAATATTTTCTTGATTTATCAATAAACCATTTCACTATCTAACTATCCCTTCGACGCTGCGCCTTGCGTCCATTGGAACTTAGCTTTATATACATCTTAATATATATAAATTACGTGTTACGTTGTTTGTCCTCGATGGACTCCTAAACTACTTAACCGATTTTAATCAAATTTGCACACCGTGTGCAGTTTGATCCAACTTGAAATATAGGATAGCTTACATCTCAATTTATAGTCGCAATATTATACACAATTTTCGCGTGCGAAGCTGCGGGCAACAGCTAGTTAGTATATAAAAAACAAACGACAAAAACAAAACCCTATAAAACAATGTGAAATAATGAGTTTCCCTACGACACCGCAAAGTACAACAGACTTCGAAGTTCGAACGGCCATTCTGCCGTGTCGACACACTGGGCAGCATTCCAAGGTATCGAATTTTGACGCCTTTTGAATAAACGCCAAGAATTACTTTTGGCTAGCGGCTCAGTTTCCTAATAAGTGAATTTTATACTGCCGGTAAGAATAAAGGCTTGAATACTTTATGACCGTATAGGTCGAATAAACTATCCAGATTAATGCTATATGACGTGAACTATGCCCAAGGTGGTATAATTCCTTTTGAGCGGTGGAGCTTTTGCGTTACGGTTCAGTGTCTTTGTGAAGTAACCTTTAGACAAAATAAATTACTTTCTAATTTTGACTGAAGAATACCGTCTATTTTTAATAATAATTTCAAGTGATATACTGTAGTCGTTGCCACTAGGAAAATCCTATTAAGTAATTTATCCTGGTTATCCTAGCAAATTGCGTACAGTTGAAATCCCCACATAGGAGCCTTTATGAATCGTAAATGGATGCGGGAAATTAGGTCATCGCATCCCTTTGATTGAATGTTCGAAATTATTCGCAATACATTCAAGCGTGTTTGCTGAGGTGCTTTCATGGTACGCAGGAACTTTATGAGTATTTCTAAACATATTCGTAATCTATACTAATACTGGTTAGAACTTTCAAGTTTCCACTCGTGAATACTCTCGTGTTAAACTTAGTCTTGTACATAATAGAAAATCAAGCAGCTCTCTAGTTTCTTTAGATTCTCCATGAACAAAGGACATGGGTTCGGTTAATTCTGCTGGATAGTTGAGAATTTGTCACAGAGGCGGTAGAATCTATCGGGTAGAGTCGATGCTTTTTGACCAAACAGTACAGTAGTTCTAACTATAAAGCAGGATAATATTAATGCAAATAATGGTTCCCCCCGGAGAACCAGTAAACGACCTCATAGGCTCGTAGTACTGATTTATTGTGCGCTAAAAGCCTTGCTGTGTAGCACCGCTCGCGTTATCGCCGTGCCTGCACTCGTAAAGACCCCGCGGGCCTAAGGACCTGCGCCCACTGGTAAGGCATGCCTAGCGATAAAAAGAAATTAACCTTAGTTTTATGGTGATAAAGTTGTAGTTTAATTGACAAAGTTGAAATTTGATGCCATGCCTTGTGACCCCGATAAGAGATTTTTAAGATGAGTATAGATGGACTGCTTTATTTCTTCTTCTACTTTCTTTCTTGCCCAGCAAATCATCAATAATAGTTTTGGTGTTGCTGATTTCGACGATAGCCATTTACCATCAGTTGGATCATCAGCTCGTTTGCCGGCTGTTTCCATAAAAGAAACAAGCAAGAGATTTCAGGGCGTCGTTAATTAATTAAAACACTGTTGTATCAAATAAAACGTTAATAATGAAGGTCTTTTCCAAACACTTTTTTTATTTACGCCATCCGCTCGCAGATTCTCTGTTTATAGAAGACATTAATTACCCCGCGCGACGCCAGCACTTGCCCTGATGAACTTGTACAAATGTTTGATGAAGCAACCAACTACGCTGCTGTTGAATAAGTAAGTTTGTCTAGGCTGCGGGTACCCAAATTAAACGCAGGGTCAGATTGAATTGGATGTACCTACGAGAAGTCTATTATTAATAATAATTTGCGTTGACTTTGTGAAAAGAAAGAAGGAAGGAGAAGGATGTTGAAAATCCGATTTGAAACAGATTTATAACGATTTTTTCATATATTTTTTTTATATTAGTAGTGTCCAATACCTATTAAAATTTAAAAAAAATCGCGGTCTTCGTGTCTTTATTTCATTGGTAAAATAAGAGAGGTTAAGGCCATAGTCCGAATACACTGTACAATTTTTTTTATTAAAAAATATGTGACCTGGTCACTGCAATGAAACGACGAGCGTTCGCTCGTTGGTTCGTTCGCCAATCACACGTTCAAGATACGAATCTTAATCTTCAGTGCTGAAGTCCAAGCTACAGGCTATCTGATGCTTATAAACGCACCCACACAATGTTTATTTAATTAAACGATCCAGTTAAATTAAAATGGAAGGCCTCATCTGCATAATTTCCAGGAGGGTTAGTTTATTGCTATTTATTATGATGCGGCGCACTGGAGGGTTTCATTTTTTTATGGCGTCCATTATGGTGTTTAACGATGATTTATTACTAAGTGATCTCAAAGTAAACGACAGATTTTCAGTTTTATCGTTTTGATTGAATCCCTACTTTATGTCGTGTCGTGATAGCATAAGAATTTAAATTTAATTTTTTGCTTCACTCACGTTTAGTTACTTTTTGTAAATCACGTGTATTAGAAAATTAGATTAAGTTCATCCAAAACCTTCAAGTCAGTTTCCAAGCAACTGTTAAAAGTCATGAAATTAAAGTGTCAATTGTTATTACTTTTCCTACTAACTTATTGAAAAAAAAACTAGATTATTGACAACAGCCGTCAATGGTTAATATAATAAATAAATAAAATGATATCTAGCATAAGGTTTATCCAACTCTCGTGCTATCAATTTAATAAATTTTAAAGTTTTCCGGAAAGCAGCCGGGAAATTTGTTTGTGTTAAATGCTGCTACCTCATTCCATATGCCAGGCAGGCATCACTGCCTTCTGATGAAGACGAATGGACATACACACAAATACACACACACACACACATTTAAACGAACGCACTTTGTAACGCATATCATGCTTATGGGCTGCGATGCGTATACGATAAGGCTTCCCGCCCACGTCAGACTTTTTGTAGGACCGATAATCGGGCCGATTTTTCCTCCGATTCTTATGACTGATTTTGTGGCCGACTGTCGGTGAGTCGGTGAGAACGCATACATTTCCGAACGTTCCATTTTTCACCGATATCGGTCGGAATGCACCGATTTTATTTTTGACCGACTTTTTGTAGGCGGGAAGCCTAATGGCTTGGTCCACACTTCCACGCTTTTTTTCGCTGGAGCCTAGGGGTAAGCATTCCGCAGTTTCGTTTTGCACTCCGCAGTGTTCACTGACCGCAACGATAGGTACAGAATAAAGCTACATTCAATTGTTGTGCAGTAACGCTGTATGTAACGTTTTCTGTATAGAGTTTTTGTGTATATTTAGGTAAGCGTGGCGTTTTAACCGACTTCAAAAAAGGAGGATTTCAATTCAGTTTTTTTACGGGTTTAAAAAAATATTTATTTGCAATTTTCGACCCATTTACGTCATTCGCAACGTACTTGGATCTGATGGCGGAGACTTGTGTTTTTCTGAATTGGTTTTTTTTAAAGCCAAGTTCGTCAGTTCGTTAGTGTATAACAGTAATGTATGGGTCAAATCTTCCGAGCTGAATTAGAACTATATATTTCCTCTCATCCTACGGAGTTGAAATTTCGCATATTGCTTTGTTTCCGTTGACAGTGCATTTTTATGAGAATGGTGATCTAATAAGTACTTATTCAAATTAAGATAGTCGTTCTTAACTGAAATTTATGCTTGTTGGAAATATTAATTTATTGTTTGTTTATAGTAGAACAAAAGCCCTGGCGCGATGGCGTTACGTGACTCTTTATGTCACCAGCAGACCAGTCGAGATAATTGTATTGGAGTGTGGAGTCCCTGTCGATTTAGATATCCGCAGTCCGCACTGTATTGGGATTTGCTGTAGTCGTCAACATTGCGATGTTTTATTTGTATCACTACGAAGATGAAAACGGTTATACTATGCAACTTGCGAATTCGTTTCCAGTTGGCAGACTACAGTTATTTAAAATTATAGTGTAACAACTATTAAAACTAAAAGTTGTTGAACTAAAGTACCTCGAAGTAGTCTCAAATTAGTCATACGTCGATGAGGCGTTTCGGAAAGTTTTCATCCGAACTCCAGGGGTTTTTATATCAATAGCCAAAGAGCAAGAGTCTGCTTGTTCTTTGACCTCTTAAAATTAGGTAGATCAGACGATCCACCGGTGCCTTAACACCAGTAAAACCAAAAGCACCACCGATGCTTGCTCCAAGAAAAATAACGAAAGAATTAACTTCAAAAATTGCAAATCCCAAACTGCATAGCAGAGTGGAGTTGAACTAGAGTGCAATGTCCGCAGTGAGTCTATTCATTGAGCTCCAACCGCACGGCAGCCAGATAAACTTGTCAACATACCCTGACGCTGACAACAAAATATAGTCGTTGCGACTTTAAGATCTCTTATGTTTAAAAATCTACTTTTTAAGGAAATAAAAAAAAACTTTTGTTAAGCAAACACATATAACTCGTCGGAAATATCTGTGGACCTGGCTCAATGACGTCATGCAAACTGGAGAGATAGCAAAGCAAATCGAGATGTAAAGATTAAAAATATTATTTTGATTTGTTTGTATCTACTTTTTTGCATTTTTATACAACTTTTAGATCAGTATGTACTTTATAGGGTTCCGTACCTAAACGGTGTCAACGGGACCCTATTGCTAAGCCCCAGCTGTCCGTCCAACCGTCTGTCTGCAAGCTGTGTCTTATGAACCGTAATAGGTAGACAGTTGAAATTTTCACAGAGTGTATATTTCTGTTGCCGCTGTAACAACAAATAACGAAAATGAAATAAAAAAGAAAAGAATGAAAGAGCCGTGTTTTTTTTCATTTTCAAAGAATTTGATTGCTTTGAGCACTAAATTCCGCTCTGCTTTATGTATCGTCCTACCCATCTTACAACACTAAATAATAATAAACAATAAGAAACAATAAACAACAAGAAACAATAAACAACAAGAAACAATAAACAATAACGATTACGAAGTAAGAATAATACACGTGCGTCGGCGCTTGGTTTGCCAACGGTACTGGATAGGCGAAAACAGGGTGAGGTCCGAGGAAGCGGGAGCGGCATCGAATTCCAGCGAGGTCCACAGATAGTTCAGACGTGTTATAGGTGATTTTGAATTTGGTGAATAAATTGCGATGAAAACGTTATACACACGAGTGTTTTTGAATTCGATAGTGCTTCAAAATCTAGAATCGTTTGTCGTAAAAAAGTGATTTTGCCAAAAGTGACACAATATAAGAGGTCTTAAAGTCGCAACGACGATGCTGCTTTTGAACCCCCGACGCAAAAACGAGGGGTGTTATATATTTAACGTGTGTGTCTTTAACTCTGTTTGTCTGTCTACATGTCATCGTAGCTCTCGAACGGATGAACTAATTTTGATTTAGTTGCTTTTGTTTGAAAGATTTATTAGTCGAGAGTGTTTTAGGCTATGTTTGAAGAAAATTGGTTCAGCCGTTTAATAGTTGTGGTGGAAGAGGGGATGAATAAACGATACTAAGAGAATATATCCGAGTGGGGTATCAGTATCAAATGAAAGGATTTGATTTTTGTATTACAAAATTGACTGTTTGAAGGGGGAAGGGGGATGATAGTTATGGGGAAGGGGATGAATTTACTAAATTCAGCGAACATACCCGCGTGGGTTATCAACTATGGTAAAACACGATTTGTACCTATATTTCATTTTGAAACAAGAAAATACCTCCTACCTAAATCTAAGGTTAAAAAGCGTTAAATAAAACTTAAATTAAAAATTAAAAAAACCCCGACTAAAAATAACTCGGAATAGGTAAAAAGTAAAATACAACTTGTGCTGGCACATTGTTGTCATATTATAAAATGTTTAAAACTTTACACTTTAACACTGTGCGGCAGCACACCCTTCACACCACTTTTTTTCGTATGGCCACTTATTGACCCTTTTGGCTACACCTCCACGAGGACAAAGGAGTGAGCTTGGAAAGGTTCAGCCGAGAAGACAATTTTTACGAATAGACAGATACGCACTTTAAGAAGAAGTAGGGGTTGAGAGTATTTTAAGGAAACCTCCTGTGGAGTTCGTACCTCGGCTTAAGACGTCGCTTGGTGGAGGACATCATACATTATTTAAGATATCGTTGTCGTGTTGTGTAATGAAGAACGACTTTACCCTAACGTTGACAACAAAGAGTAACACGTCCCAACTCCCAAGAGACCGGAGATTACGCACTTAGAACAATGAGAGCCTTACGTTGTACCCGCAGAGTTTAATATTCCAATGAATGTCACAGCTTAATTGGTCTCCGTTTGTGTTGTACAAACAATTAATGAACAATTTCGGAACTACATTGTGTTGGTGGTCCTGTTTAATTGCGTAAACGGGTAGTTGATTGTTTGTCACTCAATTTTTTTGTAGTCGTTTCTGATGTAGGTATATGAAATTTTTTTTTACACAGATCACATTTAAATTAGGCCGTTCCGGGACTTTCATGTACCACCAAGTTATCATCTACTAGGTATTTTTACTTTTACATTTACCTACGTACATTTGAAAAAGTTCTTGGTTAATTGGTCTCATCAGAGTAATGTTGGTGCTAAATACATTTTTGTGAATATTTTTACCACAAACAACTTCGATGTAAGAATGTATTTATTTAAACCAGTTGCGCGGTCTACGAACGATACCAAGAGCTCTACGTCTGGTAGGGTCAGTACCGAAAACTTCTTAACGCTGACAAAGGGAAAGGCTAATTGTAAACGAGTAAAATAACATAATTTGTTACTTATGTTCTGACGGACCACGGACCACCAGCTGAGATGGAAGCGGGATAATTTAAAGGAGAATGCCCATTTAGTATGGAGAAATGTACTGACTTTAACATTTTTGTGTCTTGATAAAAATACCTTTATTTGATTATTTTATCTTAATAAATTACACATACTAACTTTAGTCAATGTTAATAGTAGGAAATAAGAGATTTTAAACAAAATTAATTTGTATTTAGGTTATAGTAAACTCACAGTAATATGGACTCTATGCAGGCGTATTAAAGTCGATTGCGTATGTAATATCGATCTTTTAAGTTTCAAATTCATTTGACAGTCCCCAAACACCATGTAGTTTGTAATGTATTATAATCACAGAACACTATTACTCCTGGCTGATTATAATAATTTTCTAATTCATTTGACAGGGACTTGCGTCATCTAGTTTGTTGTCATGGATACTATAACTGTTGTATCATAATTATAATCGAATCAATGCAACCTATTGGCCCGAAGGATCTTAAAAAATTCCTGATTGGCCCTTATCCAAACATAAATGGCCCAATGGTTTTCTTTTGTAAAACGGAAGTAAAGTTACTTATTAATTTCAGAAAATTATTCCCAATAAGGATTTTTTAGGAAATAGGGTAAAATACTTGAAATATTTTAATTAAATTTTTTGTCCAAAAATCATTGTGACACAATTATTTTTTTAAGAGTACTGGCTATGGGCATTCTCCTTTCACTTAATGTACTAATTTTTCAGAACATTATGACAAAGCTTTAACATAAAGCTTATTAAATGTAAAAGAAATATTAATGAGCAAAGGGAATTCGGTCAAGGTTGTCCCAAATCATCGTGTCGGGTAGAATACACACATAGAATAGAACGAGGGTAGTATGCAATTTACTATATTTAAGCAATCTCTTGTGTCGCATTCTCTTGTGTGTCAATAAACAAATAAAAAGTATTTATTTATGGACTCAAATAAATGTATTCAATATTTATATTTGTAATAATTATCATACAAAAAATTATATATCTATCTTCACATTGTTTTTGATTCTCACGTTTTAATTAAATTTACCTACAACTAGCCACATATACGATTGTTAGTAATTAGGTAAAATTAATGGATTGAATATTGTGACATATTTTGTGAGTATCCTCTGTCCAGAAATCGATATTTTTACTATCGATATTTTTTACGATCTTATCGTAGAAAAATTCGTCAAAAAATAAAAGCACTTTGTGCAAGGTTGTCTATTTAAAACATAATGAATAATTTAAGTGCTAGCTGAATCGATAAAGATATTACATGTCGATTGCACTACAGCTCTTAAGATCTATAGATAGACTAAGCTCGTCTGAATAGTATAGATTCGATGAAGATAGTGTGTTATCGCTGACACCACTATTTTTCTTTATTCTTACCCTTATTTGCTGCGTTGCATATATGTATAAACCTTTACGCATGTCATTCGAGTTAGCTGTTATCACGTTTATTTTAAGCTAGGGTAGATAAAAGATTGCAGTGAGTGCAATCCTAGATAATTAACTTCGGAAATGCTGAGTGGTTTACAGTCAGACTCCGTCTCTAGTGTTCAAAGTTCGTATGAGTTATTATTATTGCTGGGGACTTGAGTAATAAACCCCTAAATCGTTGTTTTGACAAATCGGAAAATCGTGAGAAAACCCATCAGATTCCTATGAAAGACAGACAAAATATTTTATTCTTAGGTCTTGTTTTTAGTTTTTTCCAACTCATGAGTGGCATATTACCAGACCAAGGGTGAAAGTATATCTTATATATAAAATTATCGTGTCACAATGTTAGTTACCATACTCCTCCGAAACGGCTTGACTGATTTTTATAAAATTTTATATACATATTCAGTAGGTCTGAGAATCGGCTACTATTTATTTTTCATACCCCTAAGTGATAAGGATTGTCCACCCCTAACCATGTCTATTCTATTCTGTCTGTCTATTCCATAAACAAAATGTCAAAACTAATGATATTTAGCAGTGTAGAAGTCTGTTACATTTTCAAACTATAAACAAAACGAAAACCTTCTAATCGTTATGTGCAATACTGTTATAATATAATTTGCACATTAATTCCGTCATACTACTGTCGCGACAGCTGTTTGAAATGATTTATTTGACACGCTCCCCGTCATGTGGGGTCACACCGAGTGCCTTAACACCCAGTTCAGTGACCACACAACACGAAGCTATCCGATACGATCGGGGAAAATCGAATAAAAGTCATGCGGACTTCGGATTTAATACTAATCTCTAAAGTTTAATGCCTTAGTGGAAACACGATCTTAAGTTCCACACGAACTGTTTGGTATATCTGCAGTTCTTCACGTATTTATTAATCCGCTGGCTTTTGATCGTGTTTTATTAGTGCCCCAATGCAGGGATATGGTGTTTAAGCATAAAGCAGGTGTTTGTTAGTCTGCCCAACGGTCTCCGACAAGGATATAAGGTAGCAAGTAGGTCTAACTGCTAAGGGAACATACCAAACCCACGTAACCCATTTTTTCCAACTTTTTAGCCCCCTCCCCCCCTTCGTGACCATCCGTAGTATATGAGAAGACCCCCCCCCCCCCCCTAGTGTTCACGTGGTAATTGATAAATACGGTTTTCAATACTTTTTTGCAAAAACAGAGTTAAAGAATAATAATTTTGCTTATATTTGACGACTTTGTGGCGCAATGGTTGCAATAGACTACGTGACAAAAACCTAAACCCCCCCCCCCCTCCCCTCTGTGACCAATCGTGGTGTTTTGAAGACCCCCCTCCCCCCCTAAATGAGGCACTTGGTTTTGGTATGTTCCCTAATGCTCCAATGACCATCCATCCATTATAAGAGCTCATTTGATTTAGTTCTCTTATGGGTAGTATTTGCTTACTCGACTATTTAGAACATAGTAGATAAATCTTCTAATTTATTTATTTCTTTTCGAATAGATCTCCATTTGATAGTTGACCTCGGCAAATAAATCACAATTTTTTTACAAACTGACTATGACACTGTTTATTAAGAGTAAAAACACTGAAACTAATGTTACCTTATTGAAGGTCTCATAAAAATATCTTCCAATGATATTTTTTACTTGTGAACTAGCAACGTAATCATAGCCTGGCTAGTGAAAGTGCGTGTCACTCACGCTTTTATGGTTTTACGGTTAAGTCTTAAATTACAGATATTTAACTCGTTCGCTGTTTAGTCATTAATCGTGTTATTAATCGGTAATAAGCACCGGCTGAATCACATACGTTTTGTGAAGATTAAATTTAAGACGCAGCTTTCTTCAATGCCAACTGGTCGGTAATACCTACTCGTATGGTGGTGATCCATCGGCGGCGAAAACCATTTACTATTAAGTCAATCTGTGGTTTGTAAGCCATAAAAGAAAGTACACTTTAAGACTGCAGGGCTTAGAGTTCATGAATGTGAAGAGTTAGAGGTTGATTCCGCTCTGCTCCATTATGGTGAAGCTTAAGTTCACTCAAATGCGTTGTTCGTGTATTATTCCCACATTTGACGTTTGTTTTCTAAAAACGGCTACAAGGGCCCTACCCACGCTCCTGACCCTTCCTACGTGACCTTCTCGCTGGCCGATGATGTAAGTCAATTACAATGACCTCACGAGACGTTTAATAAATTCCCTGTAACTTCGCTCGCTTTGTAGTCTAACATTTCGGGCTATGATCCCTCGACCTTCCTGATAATTGGATATTGACCCTTCTTGTTTATTTAAAAGTGATAAGATGACAAAACGATGTAAATTTCAGAAGAAAGACATTGTTTCACGTGTGATGATAAGGAGATGGATTGCTCATGAACAGATGAGATGAATAACTGATAATACAATATTGTGATGACAAAACTTCAATTTATTTCTGTGAGGTGTTTATTGCTCAACTATTTCTGTCAATCGTGTAAACAAAGGCGTAACGGCGATGCCGTCGGGGATTAATTGAGCTTATTGTCAGTAGCAAAAATTTCAAAAAGTTACTTGTCTCGTGTCAAGATAAGAAATTGTGACTTATCCCTAAGTCCTGTCCTTCAAGAGGCATAAGAACTGAGCATGAAGACGTAAGTTCCAGCCTTCATTGTTTTAAGAATGTTGGTAGATGTTTCTTCTGTGAACCCAATCGAAAAAAGTTTAAAGAAAGGCCACGAAGTTCGCATCATTAATAAGCAATGGCAAGAAAACACAATTACATTTACAGTTAGTTACCTTTAAACTGTTAACCAAACTAAAACTCGTTTAAAAATAGTTAATACGCTGTCTCGAAACACTTGGCGGGTGGATAAAAGGTCGTAAAAAGTTTCAGGTGAATTGGGAACGGTTTGCAGGGAAACTTGGAGACTGCAAAGTGGATATCTCGACGGTAACGTATTATTTCGAGTCGTGCGCTTCAGGCGGTTACTGCAGAGTTCTTTATAGTTTTGAGTTCGATTTAATGCTCGTGTATGTTGCAATTGTTATGTAATAATAAGTTATCACATAATTATCATCGTCATAACAGGGCAAAAATATCCAATTGTTGGACTAATTCAATTTCAGAACTTCATGGAAAGTTTACGTATACTGATTTCTTCGTGATTTTTTGATCATCGCAAATCATATGATTTTGTTTTGGTGAGTGCAATATATTGCACTTGCTTATTGCATTTCATCTGACAAAATCAAATTTGAAATAAAAAATATTTCAGGGGTAAACAACATGTTTTACAACGTTACCTTTTCATTACCGACTTTTATTGGGTGCAGATCTGCTTGGTAGATTAGAATACGGTACAAATAAACTCCAATTGTAATATTGAATTTATTCAAGAAAGTAAATTCAAACGTCTCATGAATCAAACGAGATCCGATCGAGTTTATTGCCCCGAGTTGATTAAATCCGAGCACGTTCGAACATGTTTGATTTGGCTAAAGACAAGTAGCTCTTGCATTGCTACATCCCGGATACATGGACCCTAACACAATGTTTTGATTTGATCAAGTAATTTGGTTATGATTCAACACTGTTTCACATATGTTTCTGAATCATGTACTTAATGTGGACTTGCATTGCGATACTTGACAGTGCTAAATGCTATCTCCGTTGTATGTTTCTTTATTGATGGGAATGCGTTTACGCATCCCGCCCTTGGGCCACATAAATAAATAAACGGCTTGGGCACCTGCCCATTTAACAGATTGTAGCACAGCCGTCGAAAGACTTGCTAAAACCTATATTTCTCTCGTTGTGTATAAATTGTATAATAGAGTGCAACGGGACCATTTTCGCATGCTACCGTGGGCAGACAAAATCCATTGCCTAAATATACCTTACTTACTTTTATGTTCCTTTAATGTAGTAGGTATTAAGTTACTTAATATTATCAATTAAAATTAATATAACCATGATACATAAATTATTTTATGTTCCTACTCTTGGCGGTAACACTTGCCATGAATTTTTCACCCGACCGCTTGTTAACGTACAAATTCATTTTATGTAAAAACCTTACTTCATTGGTCTACTTTCTTATTGTGAGTAGTTAGGTAGTCAAGTGCCGTGCCGTTATTATCTTTCTTTATTGGTATAAAGTACCTACTAAGTTTTCTCAAAATGCCTTTAGAAAGTTTTTGTTAAATTAAATAATCACGAGGGAGAGAAAGTTTAATTAAATTTAATGGAAAAGTTATTTATAATCTTGGTGTAATATTTGTGACACAAATAGATATTTCCGCGTAAGGTATGGGTTATTTATTATTAGCGAAAAAATTATTGACAAAATAGCTACGGCAAACATTGCCTTGTCTGTGTACATTTTTTAAAGTAATTCGGTGCACTAAATGAAAGAAAACTCACACACTAATGACTTATGAGGTGCCATGTTTTTCTTTGCGTGGGAATCTTTTATTTTTTAGATGGTATTTTTTATTGAGACATCTCAGCGAAGAGTTCTTAAATTTACGATTACCTATGTTATAAAGTAGATATAAAAAAATCACACGGCTCATGAGAGTTTACACAACGACTTGTTCAAGACATCTCAACTCCATCTCTTGAAAAACTTGTTAATGCTATAAGACATCAAAACCTTGCAAACATTCTGGTGTACAGTTGACACGTTCAGCACTTGCAATATGAAAACAAAACGGTATTAATTCGATAAATAATTTATACGTACAGTGAAATAAGAACCGGTTATAACAACAACGGTACGTTACTCGAGAGACGTGTGGACCGCCAGACAGGTCATCGTGCTGTGACTCATGCTGACCGTACGCTGACCAGTAGTGACCACTGGCCACTCATTGTCCGTCGACCGACCGACGCGTAGAACCGGTATTGAACGAGCAATGTCTAATCGAACCAAGAAGTTTATATGGAGGGTAAACTTCGAAAAGGTGCCTGAAAACGGATCACGTGACATTCGTTATATCTGCGCCCTACCATTGGTTGAATTTGAACCGACACCCTACGAGTGGCTTACGAGTCTTAAGTAATCAATCAGTCGAAATTATTCATCCAATGTCACGTGTCCCTCTTCACGTACCTCTTCGAAGCTTGCCCTCCAGATGTTATAAATATATAAACTTCTTGAACTGAACCCCCTGTTTAGGTTTCTGTTGTTCGATTTAGTTGGTAAAAGCAACTTCTATCTACTATCAACTTTTTATTAAAACAATGTACAATTTATCTATTCTATCGCCCATATTTGAAGCCTACCACAAACTTAAGTAAAACCTGTTTATCATAATCTACAATTTTAACAAAAAAATAACCGACTTCTTTAAGACTTATATGCTTTTGACATGGATGCCATTGTCAGATCTCGCTCAAATTTATGTGGGACCACATGACAAGCACCAGCTTTCGATTAAAAAAAATCATCAAAATCGGTTCACCCAATCCAAAGTTCCGAGATAACAAACATTAAAAAAATACACTCAAATTGAGAACCTCCTTAAATAAATAAATATTATACAAAGTGATTCGTTACCGTATCAGGTCAGTCTGCTGAACCCTTGTTGTCGTGTTTGTCGATGAGCTGCGCTGAAAGTTGGGTTTGGCCGAAAACTTACATCATTAATCATATTCTGCAATATTCATATTCATTAGCAGTAACTATATATATGACTATGCTAGTAAACATAATTTTTGAAATTCTCGAACCGTGTCTCATGTTTAATGCAATTAAACTTGTACTCATGATTTTTCTATGGAACTCATGGCTTGAGTTTTTTTTCTGTTGTGTTGTCAGAGCATGTCAATGGAGTATAGAACCTATTAATGACCCTATGTTAAGTAAGAGTTCCTCTGACTTCCAACTTAATTTGTTTTGCATTAAGATATGCATTGAACCGCATTAGTAAAGATCCTAGTAGTTTATTGATTGCTGCAACTTCTCTTTCGAAACAAGGTCTAAGAAGCTTGGTAACTCTAGAATTTGATGCACTCTTAATTTTGATCTCGGAAATTCTTGAAAATTAATGCAACGAAGACATTGCTTATCGGGCTATGAGAAATTGTTCTCTATGCAGTTGTTTTGCTCATTAACCCCTGAGTCAAAAAGAATCAGTTTGACGTGTCTGTACCTATCTGTCTGTGGCATCATAGCTCCTAAACGAGAGGACCGATTACGATGCGGTTTTTTTGTTTAAAAGCTGACGTGAGATGGTTCTTAGCTATGTTAAACCTAAATAAACATTCGCAGGATTTTTTTATATTTATAAGGTCATACTTCAGTACATAGGCGCTCGGGCCGTTCGCTTGTGGCGTTTGTAACATATTACGCGGCTGTTTCCCCATACTCGTAATTGACGTGCGAACGAGGGTGCGGAGTACGGACACGATGGCTTTGCAATATTCTTGTAGTAATTGATGTAATGTGGCCCAAATGGCCTAAATGAGGATATATGTTACGTTACGCCACATGCTATCAATTCATATTAGTGTTTTAACTTTTTTGTGTTATGAAGGGGTTAAAGGAACCAAAATGCGGGTAGCTCTCACTAAAATGGTAAAGTCAGTCTCCAGCTTTACATTCAAGGACGATAATTTTTCATTATTTTACATAACATTACAAGTAACTCTAGTCCTAAGTAATTTATAAAAAAACTACTGAACCTGAACTTTCTTTAACCTACATAAATAAATAATGAATACAGAACCCGATAATAAGTTACTATATTATGTTAATAATTTGAAATTAAATGTAAAATTTCAGTGTATTGATATTAATTTTGAAATTATTGTTACAGGTAAGAAAAAACTCCATGTTCTTCTACAGAAGACTGACAAGATTGCTTATACATATAGGTAAGGATTCACTTACATAAGTAAGTATTGTAAATGGGTCGCAATAACTAGTACGATAACTATGCGTAGATAATTCAAGTCATGAAAACCCGCCCACTATTTGTCTAAGTCGCTACCAGTTCTGTTCCAATAGTGTAGATATTAAATTAAATGGTTTTAATTCTAAAACCATTGCAGACATTTATTAATGCCTGCCTAAATTTGTTACACCCTCCCGCCTAATTGCGGCTATTCCTATACGCAAATGTCGTAGACTAAAACTCATACATTTTGTTTTTATTGTTGGCTGTACATGCTAGGAGATCACGTCGGTGTCACCAATGTAGTATAGGGTGTACTGGTCCAGATGAGTGACGGGATAACTAGGTAAAAGATGGTATTGCATAACTTCAGATTATTAGCGCAAGTGACCGAGTCGTGTCACTGCGCAAGCGTCACTGGTTCACATACATAAAAAGACAATGTAATATGTGTAGCAAGCACGATTAACTTGATATCCTACATACTAATAATTTTGATCAAAGCCTACAGATATGCCAGTATCATTATTTATTTGACAATTTTGGTTATCGTGTTTTATTATCACCATATTTTCACAAGTGTATCTTTATTTGTCTTTCATTAAACGCAAAATTCTATTCTCCACAGATATATTATAAAATCGACCTAATCGTCCCTCAAATGACTGAGTATAATTGTGTTTAAGGGATCGTTTGAATAGGTCCTTCAAATTCGTGAATTGGAGGTGACAAGCGACCTCGAGCGAGCCCTCATTGTTAAAACACTAGAAAAACTTAAGCAATCAAAACTCGAGTTTCTTATTTAACTTTGATCGTCGGTACACCGTGGATAATGAAGTCCGACATTGTTAACGAGGTACGTTCATTATAGTTAACGTTCGTAATTCAGTTACCGAATTTAAACTTGCACAAAGACGAGCTTCATGCTGCGAGTGTAGTTGATTAGGGAAAGTTAACAATACGTGGCGCTGATATCGAATTTTAAGTTCGGAGCCAAGCCTTAATTAGATTATTTAGATTTATTATTTTTATACATTGTCTGTATCGAGACCATCTTAATATGGTAAGCTACTGATTTCTAAGTTAATAATTAATTTTAAGTTAATGTATGTTTATTATTATATTGTTAGAGTTTTGTAAATTTTGATTTTTGCTAAGTGAGACGTTTGTTTCCATGACGAAATAAATAATTTGACTTTACCTCATCGATAAAGCCGTATTATTTTCCTTAGTAATTCGAATTGTGAAGGTAACAAAAAATTAAAACGGAAAAAAAATTTATATCGACGCTTGAAAGGAAAAATTGACTGACATTGAGCTTACTTTATAGGAGAGCAGTTTAAAGTTGTATTTTTAGAAAAGTTGTTGTATATGCCACAATACAGATGATACAATAAAGATTCCAAAACAGTAAGAATAACGTCGGTAGGTGGATTACAAAAAAAAAATGTTTTTTTTTTCTAAAAATTCCAACTGCTTTAAACGGTTCTCCTATAAAGTTAGCTCAATGTCGCTAAGTTAATTTTTCTTTTCAAACGTCGATATTATTTTTCATGACGCAAAGCAGTGGCGTACAACTAGTTAAAGTATATCTACAGACGAAACAGCCGAAATACTAATTTATCATTATTTATAACAATGCAAATTTAATTACTTTGAGTGCTCAAAATATATGAGTCGTGAAAGCTAAGTAAAATATATTTACGTTTTGCGCCGGGCTATAAATTACTTCCGTCCGAATGAATACTAGCGTGTTCCGTTTGCGTGGGTTAGTATTTCTGTCGGTGGCATTTTACAGGTTATTTCGCGAATTCTGAACGACCTTGGTAATATTTATGACACACATGATACATGGAGTGCAATAACTGTAAATGCCATCATTATCGATATTTGACTTTATGAAGGACGTCCTTTGTACTTCAGTTTGTTGGTACTCGAATGTTGTCGTTGATTCATGTCTACTTGCGCTGGAGCGTAGTCAAATACAGTAGAATCCGTTTATTATGATTCCGCTTATATTGACCAACAGCTTAATAAGAAATGAAGTAATTACACAGCAAAGTTTGGTTTTCAATTTCATATACAATTCTTTATAACAAAGTCGGTGTGATTTTGAATCGGGCGGGTCCCTCCTTGCCATTTCATGGGAGGCTACTGGGCTTAGTATTACTGACCTAATTTTTTTGCTGTTGCATGCTGCAATAGCTGCCTGGGCTGCTTGCTGCTATAACTGGCCATCGCCTAATTAACCGTGAATTGTTTTTATATTCAAAGTTGTTTGGAAAATAAGATGGGAATACATCGCTTCCTTCTTTGATGGCAACGTAACATTTATATTGCGGGTGTTGTTGGCAAAATTAAGTTATATTTCGTCTAAATAAATATCAGACAGTTTTACGGTCGTATCACTTTGCGACTCCTAAAATGTATATTTTGTTTTGTGAATACGTGTTTTATAAAAGGTTTCATTTCCAAATATCAAAGGTGAAATGTTATCGTGCTTGCCAATTTGTGATCCAAACTTCCCGTTGTATGTTGTATTTCACGAAATGGGAAAAATATAAAAAGGAAATGGGAAAGAAGCACTTATTTTCATATGCGTATGTTCCCATGTATGAGCATGACATTTATGTGAAAGATATTTTTCCTATTTCAGTAGCCGAAAAATGAATAATCAGGTGAAAATGCGTTATACTGAACGCATTACCGACGCGTCGCCGCTATGAAGTAATCCAGAAACCCATGTTCAATGTGGGTACACGGTAGTGTATTTACATTGAGCATATTGTACATAACACTGGCCGCCGAAACAAGGTTTTTCAAAATGGCAGACTTGTGACTTGTAACTTGTTCAAACCCCTTTTCAACCCATATCGTGATCACGGCTAAACTGACCGTGACTACTTCCTAGTAAACGATACGTCGAGCTATCAGTTAACATATACAAAGTTGTTCAATCTCAGGATGAAAACTTGTTTAAACAAATTTAAATAAAGAAACGGCTCAAAAAGTATGGAGTACGTATACATATTTTATACGCTCTCCATTTTATTTGCGTTTTCTCAACCTACTTTAGGTTATGAAAACGCATGAACGTTGCAGCAATTAAGGGTGAATAATATAGTAATTTCGTTGACGATAGAATAGATAATTTAGATAATAATCTATTCTATCGTCATAGATAATTTATGGTTAGACCCTCAGTCCCTCACCCACTCATTTCTTAGCACTTGGATTCTGCAACACTGCAGGTGACATTGACGTAGACACTAACACAAATATAAAAGAAGATTAAAAACCTCAGTTTTTTTGTTGTTTTTGTCAGTTTTTTGTTTGATTTTGTTTGTATTCTCAAACACAGGTATTTTGTCGTGATGAATCTTATAAAATTTAGGTATATGTTAGCTTCATTCAGTTGGATATTGAACCCGGGACCCTGCACTCGTTAACACCAACAAGACTACAAGCCGCATGAGAACGCATGTCATTCTATAATATAAAAACTGTAACACGTAGGTACAATAAATTCGGTAAATAATTTAAAACGAAAGTAATTACGGCGGTTACACAGAGGTGGGATTTCTTCGGCAAAACATTTTGCCATTTGTGGGGCCTACCGTGTAACGAGGTGATGTTTAATTCAGGTCACATGATTAAGGCTTCTAAGCTTAGCGAGCCACGCCGCGCTTGCGAGCGAAGCGAGTTATGAGGCTGAGAATTCACTAGAATTGTGAGAAAGAAAGAAAAGAAACACTTAAAGGAAGCAAGGCAATACGTATACTTAATTTTCCTAGCTTCGCGTAATGATGTATGAGTGCACTGTTTTTTTTATATAAGCTGCGAACGAGCTGACGATAACCCTAATGGTAAGTGGCCACCGTTGCCCATGGACATCAGCAATACCAAAGGCATCACCGACGCGCTGCTCGCCAAGAAATAGAGAGAATGAAAGTACTGGCTGCCAAGCCAGAATACGGTAAGTTGTTTGGCAGCTGATTCAAGCAAGACTGTGGTAGCTCCTCCCTTAGGTACTGCCTGGCACATCTCTGGTAAATCATCCATCATATATGTTAGAGACTAGGAAGCCTCGCATTATGAAAGATTTTTTTGATATACTTTTTCCTAACGGACCGCCTCGCAACCTCTCAAATTTCTGGTGGCATGTCAGCCTAATGCAATGTACGAAAAGCTACCCCTACCTTCTCTTCTTTTATATTTCAAGAGCCAATGCCATTACACGAACACCTCTCTAAATCAAGCCGTTCGCGTTTATAAAATTAACGCTGAGATTTATAAGACTTATGCCCGGTTTACATTATTCCAGTCCAGCGATCGAATCCAGCGCTGGATTGCTACTGGAATAATGTAAACCGACACTGGAATGCACTGAATCCAGTGAGCATTCCAGTCCAGTAACTGGATTGGCGGTTTACTTTTGTATCCAGCGCGACCAATCCAGTGCAACTGGAATAATGCATGTTTAAGCTGTAAGCTAGGTTTCTTTTCACAAGATATTCTTCTTTGCAGACATCAAAACGATCAATCGAAACGATCATCAGTCAGTCTTTTTTACCACTAATGAGTTGCATAATAACATAGGAATGTTGCTTCAAATTTAAATAGAGTGATAAAATTAACATTTTAAACTAGGCTACCACATTCCGTAAGTGTCACGCGGCTATAATCAAAATAGTGTGTAAATTACCAAAACACGTGATTGAAGGGCACTATGAGTTCGAAATTAAGGTCAGCTGCCCGCTGGCCGTAATAAACAGACATACAATTTTATTTTTATTAATATAATGTATAAGTGGCGAACGTGCACGCAGTCAGCTGTTGGTTGGTCCTGTTTGGCTTCAATCTATTGGCTGTTTCTTCATTGAACGACACGATAATGACACCTTATGTATGTATTGTGTACACAAGCACACATGGAAGCTTACGTATAGAAGCTGTCCTCACGTCACCAGTAGGAGTCTTGCTGCCGACGATAACGATATTATCATGTCGTTCTCCAATGAGACAGCATGCAGTACAATTTCATAGAAATATGCCTCCACTGCTATCGTTGCCTGTGAAAACATTTACAAGCACCACTAGAATTATAAAAATGTGTCATGCAATTCTTTTCGTTTTAAGGGAGCCTAAAGCTTAGTTCACCAGGTTTATGAATGGATTGATGCTTTATTCGCCTTCGCGGTAGTGCCTCACGTAAATGATGGAAGTTCTGGCATCTGTGGACCAATAGCTTAGCCTGCCAACTGCCATGATCAGTTCCGACTTCCGACACATGTTGTACGGATACACGAAAATTGCGAAATTATTATGGTCCGGTTTTCGCCATTTGTTATGCAATTCAAACTGTAATATAAGTCTAATTTCTATTAGTCAGTACTAAGTTAAGCTATACCAAAAGAAACACGGCCAACACAGTTATTGAACATCTGTTTATAAGGTAAATTATGCACGAGCGAATTACCTTTGAGAGCGATGGGACCAGGTGGCGCAGTGATAAGTAATTGTAAACAAGTGGACTCGGGATGAATTTATAAACAGGTCGTCGGAACAGCGCCATTCCGTATTAACAGGTCATGCAAGACTTCCGATTTTGATATTCTGTCTCAGAGGTTCCCAGATTTTTTCTCATAGACTACTTTCAAAATTTGGCTGGTTCCGGTGAACCCCATGCAGCTACATTTCTATCATATGCCCAAAAGTCGACAAAAAATGTGAAATTAGATCTAACTATGGAAAGCCTTGCATCCGCAAGTTAGAGTTTAAATTATATAGAGATTAATATTTTTCGAAATAAAGTGAGAATTGATTGGTAAATTAATTATTTGATTTTTTGTTCTGCCAACGTAGACCCCTGTCGAGTCTCCCGTGGACCCCTGGGCATTTGCATGAATGCATGATGTACCTATGTACTGGAAATAAAGTTTCCCAAAATAATTGTTAAGGAATAGAGCTACAGAGCTGAATCTCGTGTATTCTGCTAAATTGGTCAAATTTCACTGAGGAAGGTAGTATAGGCGAATGTAAATAGGTAAATCGTTTATAAGTAATAGGTGAAACTTTCAAAAAAGTATTTTAATTCGTTTGTGTTCTAGACTAGTTCAGGTAGACATAGACATATGAAGAAAGCCAGAAGTTATGTTGGTTCTTGTGAGAAGTCATTATCGAAACCACCAGCGCAGTCAACATTGTGACGAAGATTTTGCTACATTTTTCTTTATCACTGTACCACACTGAAAAAAGATGACGAATGAAATATATTTCCTTATTAAGCAAGTCGGTATCACCTTGGGGCATGAGCTATTGTTGTTCTCAGGCCATTGTCACCGCTTCATTTGCATAGCATCATGGAAATAAGGCAGTTTCGCAAACCTGGAAATGTTGTTTATTGATGCGGGTATAACTGAGTTGGTACGTTATCACCTAAGTCTGTATTACCACTTACCATCATGGGAAATCAAGTCATCATCATCAGTCAAGCATTAACTTTATAAAGTAAAAAAATCAATAAAAGAGAAAAAAATTGCTATGTGACGAATTCGGTGTTGAAGACATAAATAAATAGATTAGGTACTCATCGGTAGCAATACATCTCTGATCGACTTCTGTTTGGATTGCAGTTTAATCAAAAAAATGCAAATTTAATAACAATAAGTTACATTTTATCTACAGCACAAAATTACTATAATATTAGTAACTAGTGGTACACTATGAAACTATGGATACAATATGGGAACTGTTAAATACGACAGTCATCAATTTGATTTCCACCGGCCTATCGAAACTGCCACATTCGATACGTAAATCTATTTTGATTTCGATAAATCTGCTGTAAGTAACGCAAAAATTTATTGAATCCGCAATATGAAAAAAAATTAACGAAGATATAAAAAAATATTTTAAGAGGTAAAGTAAGCAACAAAATTTAAAATTGGATTTCAACCAAATAAGAATTGTTAAAATACATAATACATATAGAACTTACTGAGTAATCTTAAGTTGAAACATGGAAATTCGATAGTGTAAGTACATAGCGCAATTCGATGTAACTTTGAATTATGTTTTAAATATTTAAACTGGTATTGAATAGAAGTTAATTTCAAAAGCAAAGAAGTTACTTTTATGAATACCGAATATCCGTGTGATGCTGAGTTGAATCCCGTAATATATACGATACACGTGTTATGAAAGCGTTGGGATTTGCAGATCGCATTCATGCAAAGTAATTACTTTATCAGACATCTCTCAAAATTCCACGTTTACACAAATGCTCTTTAAGCTCAGCACTCGACCTACTTTGCTTTAGACTACTCAAAAGTGGACTTACACTTCATACTATAGATGGAATGCTTAATATAACATCAAACAGATTTTGAGTGTAGTTTTATGTATGTTACAGTTTACTTGTTTCTCTGACAAGCCTGTAACTAGATGGTATAATACTGAGTTACTGACTGCCAGCCACGTTTTTGATGTCTTTATATGTTTCATGGCAAAGAGCTACGTTGGATATAGGATGGCTAGTGCGGGGCTGTTACTGGGTGAACATTAAGTTACCGTTGTTCTGTGCGCTGAGTTTCATCGTAACCATTTAACGGTTAGCACGTGATGAAGACTTCCAAAAATCTTCACTAACCTTCACATTAATAATAGTAGGATAGTAGGACTTATCCATTGTGTGTGTCAGAGCTGTTTATTTCCAAATATAGTGTAACGAGGCAGAACAATACGTGCGGTTTAGTGGTTGCTTTGTGCTACACCACGCTACACGCTTCACGCTCCATTCGATCGGTAACACGAGCCCAATGCGAATCCAATGCGGTTTCATCGGTAGCTGAGCCCTGATACTTAACCTTTGGTTGTCCATGCTAAAAGCGTTGTTCTTCTTTTCATCTTCATGTTGGTAATTGAGTACCTTACCATTGATTGACTAGACTAATGAGACTATAGTCGGTTTTTTAACCGACTTCAAAATAAGGAGGAGGTTCTCAATTCGACTGTATTTTTTTATGTTTGTTACCTCAGAACTTTGAACTGGATGAACCGATTTGGATGATTCTTTTTTTAATCGAAAGCTGGTGCTTGTCGTGTGGTCCCACATAAATTTGAACGAGATCTGACAATGGCATCCATGTCAAAATCATATAGAAGTCTTAAATTTGCATTAAGTATGTGCGCGATAAATGGACGAATAACTCAATATCGCGCTAACGGATTTCTATGATTCTTTTTTTAATCGAAAACTGGTGCTTGTCGTGTAGTCTCACATAAATTTGAGCGAGATCTGACAATGAAATCCATGTCAAAAGTACAATGTACTTCATTTGAAGTCGGTTATTTTTTTGTTAAAATGTTAGATTATTGTCGAGTCTGATTTGGTAAGCAATCTTGGCTCTAATATATTGTATGATGGATACTAGGAAGTGGTTTGTTTCATAAATTTAAGTACTCTTACAAACTATTAATTATACTTTCGACTTTGTTAGATGTATTCTTACAACGATGTAAGAGGTTGTAAGATGGATTAATTATCCGACGGAAAGTTAATCCAAAGCCCTTAGTTTTTCCCATTCCCGTTTGAAAGACGAAGTAAAAAGCATGTAAAAAAACTCTTAACTGCTTTTCAAACTTTGCGGTCACGTATATACATAATGAAATTAATATTTACGTAAGTTGTATGTTTATTTATATTCATTTCTCAAAGGCGTAATGCAACCGCATCTCCAGTGCCAATGTTTGTACCTTGGTCGGTTAAATTAGATTCGCCCCCGATTTTGCTTCCTTACAGCATCCTGCCCGTTGATAAACACCAGACATGATTAATACATTACACTGTTTACACGACCTCATTAACCACCTAATGGGATGCACATTCGTTTTTTTTTTTTGTTTTATCCGTATATTGTTTGCGATTGTGTGTTAACTATGAGTAACTTCGAGTATAATTATGAATTCCTGTACCTTTATTATAATAAATATGTTAAAGGAAAAGTTTACACCCCTTTGTAAGAACATTGCATGATGGAGTATTGAGCGAGAGAAACAGATAGAAATAAGTAAAATGCAGTCCGCACCAAACACGACATTCAAAACACGAGTATGATCGAACTTTGACGAGAGACATTATTTAATTGGACACTATACGTTTGTTGTAAATATTGTAAATTGTATTTGCACCTTCTATGTATTAGAGCTCAAGTTTTATTATAACCTTTTTATACAAATATTATGGTAATACTGTCCCAGTTTGCGCGCGCCCGCAATTTTCCTTTTAATTATCTTGACCTACGTGTGACGCGCTTATTAATTTTCCTTTTCCATGAAAGCTTTCGGCTCAAGGTCGCTCTTTTCATCACTCCTCCGAGGTACTAGGCTCGCCTACTTCACTCGTTGTGTGGAATAACTGAAATGAATTGAGGTCGGGTTTTCACACTCTGGTGACTCGTGACCACATGCACTTGTCTCTAGTCTTGTGTTGTGTGTAAGTATGACTGTTTTGTATACTCACTTGGTGTTATAATAATAAGACTAGTGTTTTTGTATCTTTTCTCTCAATTGATGTAGGTGTAAAGGAGTATTCGTTTGATCATAAGTGGAATTGCGCCGTCTGAATTACGTTCTCGTGTACAAAAATATTTAATATGCTTTTATGTTTTTTAATTAAGATTGTAATGATAAAATTTTAATTGTAATTGTAATTTTAATATTTGCATACCTTAGCAGGTGGAACTTGGCGGACCTACACATTTAATGTAATCTTTTATATATATTACCCATGTTCATGCAAATAAAGATATTGAATTGAATTGCTTCTTGTTAAAGACTGCAGCGAATAAATAAATCTGTTCATAAATAATTTGAGAAACACATAATTTATGACCTGATTCACTAAACCATTCATGACACAAAGAATCGCCCGGATAATCCGATTTCACCCTGGCAGTACTACCGTTGTCAGTTTTAATCTACAAATGGCTTGTTCAGTTGACAGTTATTAATTACTTAACCAGCTTATTACTTATTTCTCTTTATTATCTGATACAGTGACTAATTGGCTCGCTGAAAAGTGACGCACGAGCTAACCATCACATGGAATTGTAGCGGCTTAGTAATGTTTTTCAAAAACATGTTCAGTGTTGAAATGTGTAAATTTCATTTTTAACCGACTTCAAAAAAAGGAGGAGGTTGTCAATTCGACTGTATTTTTTTATGTTTGTTACCTCAGAACTTTGGACTGGATGAACCGATTTGGATGATTTTTGTTTTAATCGAAAGCTGGTGCTTGTCGTGTGGTCCCACATAAATTTGAACGAGATCTGACAATGGCATCCATGTCAAAATCATATAAGTCTTAAATTTGCATTAAGTATGTGCGCGATAAATGGACGAATAACTCAATATCGCGCCAACCGATTTCGATGATTCTTTTTTAATTGAAAGCTGGTGCTTGTCGTGTAATCCCACACAGTGGCGGCCATTAGCCATTAGTCATTGCGAGGCCCAGGGCAGCAGATCCTTGCGAGGCCCTTGTCCGTTCCGTAAAATGTGTTTAGATTTGATTTGAGAATTTTTTATTTTGGCCAACCACAATGACTCCATCACCTGATAGAAAGCGGGCAGTGCATTCCAAGCATGGGTGAACGCCACGAGTATCTAATGCCGCGATATTCGCCCACATTACTACTGCATGTGCACAGGTCATGATTTTTCGAATCCCGCACGCCCGTGGATTTAATGAGGATTGGATTGCAATATGTCACTTTTAGTCTGTGTTAGGTTTTTAAAGGTTTCCTGAACAAAATTTTTCACATATTAAAACGCGGATTCACGTAGGTCATGTTCAAGCTGTTTTCTTTTGAGATATTATTAATTGGGTTGACAATAAAAAAATGGGCAACTCTTAAAGGTTATATATGTATACTCAGCCAAGCGGGGAAATTATGTATTTGCGAAAAACATCTTAACTGGCGATAGTGAATATTCGTTCATAAAGACTAGAAAAAAGAAAATTCACTTCTGAGTGCGAAAAAATTACTGTAAACCATTGCTGTAAACTAGCATATAAAATTTAAAAGGGTGGTTTAGGGAGCGATGCCCCCTACCATGAAAAAACAGAACTCAAATATTAGGTTATATAGTTCAATCAATAAAGTAGTTGTAGAGTGCGTGAGCGGGAACCTAAGCGATTTCTTCAGAAACTTATTCAGGGTGCTTAGGGAGATAATATACTAAAAGTCCTGGCGTCTAGGAAGCGAGCCGGAGGGAGGAGGGGGGGGGGGGGGACAAAGGTTCCGATTTTAGGTTTTTCAGCAATATCTCAAAAACGGTGCATTGTAGCGAAAAATGTTCTAAAATGAAATGAAGGCTTATAAAATTCTCTATAACTTTAATTCGGTACACTTTCTCCCTATCCCCAGCCGTTTTTGAACTACACGCTCTAGAAATGTAGAGATTAAAGTTATTCAGCTTCGTCAATATCATGATTGTTTTCCCGTCTCTGTTCAGTTCTCCACTGTTATAAAAACACAATTTCTTATTGTTATAGCCTTCATCACTTGGAGGTACTCCCAGCTTAGGTTACAATAGGACCATTTTCGCATCAGATAATGGTCATCACGCTGAATAACTTTAATTTCTACATTTCTACACTTACAATTTTTTTTATAGGAGCGTGTAGTTCAAAAACGGTTGGGGATATGGAAAAAGTATACATAATTAAAGTTATAGAAAATTTTATAAGCTTTCATTTCATCTTAGAATATTTTTTGCTACGACGCACCGTTTTTGAAATATTGCCGAAAAACCTAAAATCGGGACCTTTGTCCCCTCCCTTCCTCCGGCTCGCCTCCTAGACGCCAGGACTTTTAGTATATTATCTCCCTAAGCACCCTAAATAAGTTTCTGAAGAAATCGCTTAGGTTCCCTCTCACGCACTCTATACCATCTTTTGAGTCATACCTTGATTGGACTATTAGGTTAAATAATTTTATTTTACGCATAAAATTGGGAGGGACCTCGCAAAACGTACTCAGACTAAATTTATATGCATTTTGAATATAATATGAGTTGTCAAAATTTCAATACAAACTACACAAAGTATTTTCAAGTCACCGTTTTTAATACTTGAATTTCAGTAGTAATTAATAATAATTATTCAGTTTTTTTAACACCTTTAATTTGACCTTGAACTCGCTCGTATAAATTTACCCTTTTCCTTTGAGAGCTAGTTTTTTTTTCGAACTGCCCTATTTAAACTTTCTTCCAGAATCACGATCACGTAAATAATCATTTTATTACTTTTAATGCGTACATACAATAAACACGCTTTTGTAATTTTAATACGTAAGATTCACAAAAAACCTATTACGATCACGACAGAAAACCAGAGATAAACTAAAATGAATACTAGAGATACGACTTAGGTGCATATTGTAAAGGTTTCGGTTTTGATATATGTAATACAGACAAATAACAAAAAATAAATATTGTTATGTATTTTTATTGTTATTTTGGTGTATACATCGATCTATAATACACCTGATCGAAAACTGTATAATATCATAGTATTCCGTTCGTAGTTATGCAATTATATTTTTGTTGTGGTCTACAAAGTTTTTTTGAACTCGGGTGATAGCGCGAGGCCCTTGCAAGCGCGAGGCCCCGGGCGGTGGCCCCGTTCGCCACCCCCTAAGGCCGCCACTGATCCCACATAAATTTGAGCGAGATCTGACAGTGGCATCCATGTCAAAAGTACAATGAACTTCATTTGAAGTCGGTTATTTTTTTGTTAAAATGTTAGATTATTGTTTGTATTTTAGATTTTTTATGCGGATAGTATCAACGAAATTTTTTTTATAGTAGTCATAAGTCATTTCAAAAGTTTTTATTGCATCATGCTTAGAATAATTATTATGGTCTTGAAGTACGTAGTAGGTATCTGTGGTAGTATCACAGAAGAAATAATGTACTTATAACAAGTAGTAGTGATGAATTGGATTAATATTTTTACGAAATCGATCCTGAGGCAATATTTTTATGGTATATTTTTTTAGTTTGCCTTTTGTTTTTTTAGATATCTACAACATTCCCGTCTTTATGCTTCAATAGTTTTTTAATCAAATGTTGATTGTCAAAACAAGAAAATAAACTCTTTAATTAATTTATTAGTTGCTGATTTCGATGATGATATTTAGGAGTCAGTCAAATTCCTTATACAAAGGCACATTTTAATTCATTTAGGTAAATTTTTCGGTACCAACCTCTTTGTAAGCTAATTTAAAACTGAATTCATGTGTATCATCAGTCGTCGCCACATTTAATTTAAGTAAATCTCTGAGTACTTAAAAGACAGTACGAGATACATTCTTTACTCCCCGAGACCGCCCCTGTTATAAAGATAGTGAGGGATCTTCCTGAAATGAACTTTATTCTACATCAAGTGTTCTTAGTCACTTTAAATGCTAATTAAATATACTTGTAGCTTTCAGTCAAAAGGTACCTAACAAAATTGTACCTAACTATTATTCATTGCTGTACAGTGGCATTCGAGTTCTCTTATATTTTAATATTCAATTTTGTATTTTTGTACATACGTTTTTCAGAGCGTCAAGTTTGGCGAGGTCTGAATCTGAATAGTCTACTTCTAAACGTCTTTTAATTGTTTTCGTTTTGGAGATATATTACAAGTAAATATTCTTGGGACCTAAAGTTCTAACTACTAATTTGTTTCTACGATTTTCTTGGATTCCTCAGCGAAGAACACGATGAATGGATTACGTAGTAAGATCCTCGTGCAGTAAAAACCTATATGCAATAATATTTTCAGTTTCAATTTCAAGTACCGTGCAATAATGAAGCTCCGTTCCGCTGAAGGTACGACACGGTACGAGCATGTTATGGCACGCTCACTTGTTTAATGAAACATGTTGCACGCCACATACTGCCACATACTGGCGCGCTGGCGCTAACAAATGGAGCTATGTCGACTGTGGAGTAGACTGTCGACCTCGTGACTCGCGGTAGAAATGATATCCTTATTATACAGGATACTGAGTCTGTTCTATGTGGTATGTTAAATGTAGCTTGATGAGATCGAGGCAATACAATACATATTTGTGATGTGCCGCGAAAAATGGTACAGTCTTGTAAAAATACAAAGAATAAATAGATGTTTGATGTCGATAAGCTTGGAAAAATCGATCTAGCGAATATCAGATCTTAAAATTTTCACATCTGGGACATTCGCTTACTACATTTTCATCCGAGCAGAGCTCGTTTACCCAGGTAGTTTACCGACTATTGATATAAAGAATATTATTGTGCTTAATCCCTAATCCTCAGATATTTCAATTGCAATGCAGTTGATTACAGCCAAAATGTACAATTGCTCTGAAAATACTTTGCAAGTTAATGTTCATCATCCATTTTATTATTAACAATATCTTTTAATTTTCTTGTCGTAAAAAAGTATCCTTGAAAAAGTATTTTCAGTCCCTTGTCAGACGTTCGTGAACGTGGATAGACTTGAGTTTTACTTTTCATAATTTTCAAAGAGAAATATTTGTGTTGGTGACCTCAAAGACGAGGAATGATTATATTATCTTATTATCTAGGTCACCTGATTGCGATACAGTAGGTACACTCTGTTTGGTCTTCGGGGAGACATAGCTCGTAGTGAGGTTCGAAGAACTGATGAATTTTTGATTCGGTGCAATATTGATATTTTGATTATTGTGAACGTTTCTGTTGTAACAAGGATTATTGCAAAGTTATTCAGAAGGAAGGATTTTGCAGAATTATATGATTATTAAAGTTTATTGTAGACAAAATAAGCATATGAAAAGTTTTTTTTTAATTTTAGTAATTTGATATAGCGATATGAAAATGTATGTACTGATGGTGTACTTAGTAATATTTTTACAAATATCGTTAAGAATTGGTGTTTTCAATTCAATATTATACTTTTTATTTCCACGTATTCGCCTATAGGTTTGCTACATTTCATGCTTAAAAAGTGAAATAATTAATCGTAGGGAGGTATGACGTTATTTCGTATTGGGAAAAATTTCCTTTCGTTTTATATTCGGGGTTGGCTCTCGTATGGCCTTTGTCCATTCTTGGTCCATGATTTTCTTATTTCTCTTCGTCGTCTATACGAAGTACACTTGTCGGGAAAGAAAGTGAAGTTCCTATCTCATACTTCGAATATTTGTAGGTATAATATTGTATGTAACATATTTAGTTAGTTAGTTTTACATTTTAAACTATTATCGTTATCAATTAGATTAATTTAAGCGACTTCCACGTGTTGGAGTTCATGCTGTAGACATAAATATTTTTATGTGCCGTTAAATGTTAAAATATTAACATTTGCTTTGAAAATGACGTGTGATAGCTTTGTATTATTATTATTTCTGTGGGTTGGGCTTATGATCTCAAAGGCGACTAGGATCATTTAATTGCTGTAACCAGAACTAAGTGTAAGCATCTTTTCTTTTCTTTACAGGTAAATACGGGGTTCGCGGCCTTCACTTCGACCAAATGAACAAATGGATACAAGCACGGCATACATCGGAAGTCGATTGACTTGAAGCGCTTAGCTTACACGTTTACTCTAGTTTACAAGTTCCTGATGAGAAGGGACTTAATTACATACTTTATTGGGATTCATTCAAGTAGTTTCAGACTTACACGTGTGGCTAAGAGGCTCTATCCATTGTATTAGCCCCAGCCAATATTTACTGCTCGCGGCGCAAGTGACTGAAATCAACAAAATCGGCTTACCTAGTCGAAAGTTCGGAGGTAGCAAACATAAAAAAATACAATCGAATCAAATACTTTTTTGAAGTCGGTTAAAAATATACTATTTTGACATTGGTAGGTATATGCCCGCAAGATTTTGTCCATGCATAATCTTAGTATTCAGTTAACCAGTAGGTAAGGTAGGTAAGTTCGAATGGTACATTCAATATTATGACATTCCAAAAAAAATTTTCACACTGAATGGCGTTTGAAAAATGATACTTCACCATTAGCCCGGAATAGCCCTAAACAAAACAGCCAACTGTGAGTTAAGCTCATGGTTATTCTCCAGAGACGTCCTGATATCCGAACAACATTTGTGCTAGAAATGTCCACACGGCTGCAAATCAGGTTCAAAAGGGACACCGCCGCCCGTTCAGCATGCACTAATGCTCCCTGAACGCTCAAATGTTTGGAATTGCAATTTATATTGGCTTCAACCCATTAATGGCCCACTACTGGGCACGGGTCTCTCTTGAGGAGGCCTAGAGCATACTCCACCACGCTGCTCCAGTGCGGATTGATTTGCAATTTATATTATTCGTTGCTTAATCCAGTAGTGACTAAAATTTATTGTAATAGGTACTTGTACCCATACGTGAGTAATGATCGTCCAAAAAACAAAGTATTTTTATTAGATTTAATCAGGGGTTTTACATGTTTTAATGCCTGCTTTTATAACCTACTAGTGAATCGGTACCGGCATGAAAATTACGGCAGCTATTTCTAATAGGAATAATGATATTTTCAGACAAAATATTTGTGTTTATATTACGACCACCCAGTTCAATAGGAATCGATCCCGTGAGAGTTCACTAAAAAAAGTATATCAAGTGGCATTAGATCAAATGATCGTTAGTACTTATGTTATTCTATTAATTATTGCGCGCCCCCGTTTAAAATGCATATACTTGAAAGTCTTCTGCAGTGCGACATCGCATAAATTTTGCGTCGTGATGTTTGTCGCAGAATGTGATTCAATCACGCCAATTCATAAAATGTACTACGTAGTACGTAAACTCTATTAGTGGTCTTATCTAGGACGCTGGTATTTATGTAAATTGCCGATAAACGACGCGTTGAGCCAGCTGATGGTAAGTGGCCTCCGTTGCCCATGGCCATTAATTACACTGAAGGCCCCATCGATGCACGGGACTTGCGTTATCTAATATGTACTAAAATCGAGACATGTAAATAAATATACAGTTAGATATTTTAGAAAAAAGGTTTGATCTATCAGTATTAGCGTAATTTTCCCCGTAATAGAAATTTGGAGTGGTATTGGATGTTATTTAATCTGCTTGGATAAGGATTTATGAATGCAAACTCTTTTGTTGTGCACATTATAAATTTTGTGTCGTGATGTTAGTTGCAGAAGAGACATTCACGCAATTTATTAGGTCCTTGAATAAGTACTCGTTGTTGACGATAATTTTTATCTTGGAGATAGAGAACGCTCTGGCGCACCGAAAAAGTTTCTAGAGAAAGAATTCAAGACCTAGTAATTCATAATGCATCTATTGATGTGTTTTTACTTTATAAAAAGTTCCAGCAATAGATTCATATTTAAATTATTTAATTTTTACATGAGAATTAAACGGGTTAATGAAAGACAGAACTTTGCGAGAGTACGCGGTACGTTCATTCAACACCGTAGTCTGACTCATAATGCGATCGAACGTAGCGCTCAATATTTTTTATTTGTCTACCCACAATCCACTTATACAGCTATATATATAATGTGAAAATGATCCCAATGCACTGTACTGTCTGTACTTCAAAGTTCAAACTCTTCTACAGTGCGCCATCGCATAAATTGTGCGTGGTGATGTTTGTCGCAGAATGTTCTAGTTTCGACACTCATTAGTTCATAATGCGGCGCCATTATTACTGGTGCCCAAGCCAAGGAGATTGATCACCTTTTTCATTACGTTATTTTGGCTTGGTATAGCCTGTTGTTTATGTTAAAGCTGCGAACAAGGCTTGGTGTGTTAATTGCACATTAGTCCGTAATTATAATCATCTTCACGGATTGCAATCTAATCTCTTGTCATTGATGTTTAGTTTAGTTGATCATGTTTATCTTTGTTAACATTTATAATAGAAAATCTCGCAAGGTTGCAGATTGTTGTGAAATATTTTCTTCTAATATGGTAGCAGGTCAAGTAAACATTAATTCACAATCTGTTAGGTACTTGCTTCTACTTGCTTCATTCTAGATTGATAACGCGTTCAATAATATGTAATAATTTAAAATCAACGGTGCGTTCAAGGTTCCTTGCGATAGGCCGACGTCTGAACCATTTTTATCTCAGAAGGTAATACAGTATAGTATAAAGGTACAGTACAGAGTACAGTATACACTGTATACTGTATACTATACAGTATAGTGGTCACAATAATTAATAACATAGCACATATTTACCGACCGCTGCCGGTGCAAGGGGATTAATTGCCGAATTGTGCGCACCCGACACTACGGCGCGGTTTGTACACCTTCCATATTGTGGCGGGCGCGGCTGTGGTCACCTCGCTTTGGTGCTATAATTGGCGTCGTTATGCCTGTTAGAAACTGGACCTTGCTAATAATTCGACTAACTAACCGGTCGCGTAGCCAAAGAGAAGTATGAAGATAGAACGCGACTGCAAGCGAGCGACCTAAATTGAGTTGCTCTCGAATTGAAGCGATTACCTACTGAGTAGTTTAGCGGACTCTCATACATTACGGAATTTCATACTCGGTAACAACTAATATTTCGGCAAGGAATAAGGTGTATTAGAAGCATTACATGTTGCCTTTACATTTCTTTTCTTAGGGTTAGGTTCTTGGTTATTCCACAAAATAGTTAATGTTTTTTTTATGAAGGTTAAGTTTAAATGCCGTAAATGTCGATAGTCCGAACTCCATATGTACCTACCCGCCAACATGGTGAAAGGCAATTCACTGTGTATTTTCTATGGTCTAAAGACAAAAAATAAAACCGTAAGCATTCACTTTCATAACTCGTCTGTGGTCTAACAACTCGCAACATAGCAGATATTAGGGTGTGTGAACACTCCAGTGATGATGAATTGCCTAATATGGCGGTCCCGACACAGCTTTGCGGTTTGTTACAGTTTCAAACAGTTCGTGTTCTCATCACTTTTGCATTTGAACGCATTATGCTAGTAATTTGTGTGACAAATATTTAATACGCCAAACCACCGGGACGATTACTGAGGGAAACTAATAATTTATACATGGTAATTGATAGAGAAAGCGGCGAGTATATTATAATACGATTCATTACCGTTAATTTTATGGTTTCATGCTAGGTTTAATGACGAAAATGATGAAATATTTTGTGCTAACTCAGTTGCTTCTGAACAGTGTTTCTGAAATGTTTGCAGGGATAGCAATACATAGTACATCTGTGACTAACTTTTATTAGTTTCTCAATACTAAGTGAATGCATGACAAATATAATAAGTGCAAGGGCGAATATTGTCCAAAATTTTACAATGCCAAGTAATTTGCGTTTAACGTTGACGGGTCCTTTATCTTCATAACAGACATTTTTTACGTCTGCGTTAAATAACAAATTAGATGAAATCAAGCAAGCATACCAACAATAATACAGACGGGTTAAAGTGGTTTACCGTCTGGAGTTAGAACCTGCGCCCGGCTGCAATTCCGTAATTTAGACCTCAACTTTGCAGACTGAACCCTCCGGGAAACTTATCAAGAGGACTCCTTTAAGGACTTGGTGCTTCACAAAGCAACGTCATTTTACAGTTTTTATTATCTAGCTTTGTTCGGATGTAGTCTGAATTTAAATGATCCTAATATATTTGCAGTATACCCATTACTGAACTTTTTCCAACACGTAATCGTTTCGCTGTGTATGATAAGGCATAAGAATAAATCAGCATCATGATTACTTAGTTATTTTTATCGTTGTCAAGACTCATAATACTTAATTTTGTATATTGTCATATGTAATGCTCCTGTTTATTTAACAATCCCCATAGTACCTAAATAGATAAGGTAAGGTAAAAGCTTACCGTAATAAAAACCAATTAACTCTTTTCTTGAAGACATAGTAATTTAAAATCTCGTTTGTAATGTAATCCTACACTATTCCAAACTGAAACGGAAATTTGTTAAAAACACACCAAAATTATTAAGTGTCTCATCCATCTTGTACGAATCGTAAGAACAGCGCCATCACCACGCGTCACCGAGCAATCAAGGGGCGGTAAGGAAATGTGATCTAATTGCCGATTGACCTCAACCCGTCACGGCTCCGGTCAATCACAATTTGCGAGTCGCCCGCTGCTCCCGCTGATTGGAACTGATTGGTCCCGTCTTGGTCGCGAGCGATTTGCGTAAGAAAATCATTCAGTTATACCCTGCTTAAGTGATTCTTCTTGTGTATCGTTCTCAGGCTCAGGTATTGAAGTGCGTTTATATGCGTTCATGATTCTTTGCTTGTTTTTATGAATAAGGGAGTGAGACTCTTAGATTTTGTTTTGTTCTTTGCTCCTTCGAATAAATGCTTTTTCTTTCTTTCTTTCTTTCTTTCTAATTGTTTCGTGTAATTTTTTTTTCATTCTTCTTGGCTCACTTCACTCCATTGCACTTAGGTATTATAATATTTACTAAAGACTTCTTGTTTTATGTGATAGCATAGGCTACTTCATCATTGTCCGCGATATTTGCTCCATTATTCTCTTAGAAGAGTTCAACTTCATCGTATGTAAATTAAGAAAAGCAAATCTGAAATCACATATCGTTGAAATAATTAATTGAAAGCAGTAAGTACAATCCGTTGTTTTAATTAAAATAATTTGGAAAGTTAAACGAAGGCGTGAGGCTCACTTTAGTTAATTTTACTAACCGCAAGCGCTACTCGCGACGCGAACATTACGAGGGTGCGACGGGACGGGGACGCGATGGGGACGACGGGTTGGGACGGGACGTGCCCACCGCAATAATAAATGAGTTTGCTCACAATCACACCTTATAATTACTGTGATAGCTCAGTGGTTTTCACGTTGGTTTCTCGCACAAGGCTTGGATTCGAATTGATCCGGTAAAGAAAAATCATTGAAGAAAGCTAAGATGAGAGTTTTTCATGGTGTTCTAAAAATTGCCTGTACCCCTCACATTGTGAGAGGAGACTCAAACCCAGTTCTGGGACACTTACCAGACTGGCCAAATTATAGTGGCAATTTTTTATTTTAACGGGTAAACACATACAACAATATTTTATGAAAATAATGATTAATTAATTACTTATTTCATTATAATATTCTAAATTACGTCTATGAATATCTTCAGTATTCATGCAATTATAGTTTTTGACTCATTTAATAGTCCTTTTGTAAGTGCATAATTATGCGTCTTTGTCTCCTCCCCTGAGATCGAATTCAATTATATCACAAACCACAACCAGTATAGTGTGTTCTAGGGCTGCCATCCGACAAGGATTCCCCGAAATAGGTCCTTTTGCAGGGTGTCAGTTTGGAAAAGGTCTGCGAGCCGTCCGGTATAAAGTGTCTTTAAAGTATCCATGTTAAAATATTTGTAAACGAAAAGACATCATTTATATTATATTTGCTTTGGCTTTTGCTTTTGTAGCGGCTTTTACAGCTTCAAGCGGACATACAGGCGAGCTTGGAGAGACATAGTTATATTATGGATACGGGGTGCTAGTTTAATTCAACAATAACCAGAAAATTAAAGCAATAAATAAAATAAAAAATTTCATGATTATTAAAATTAATTCATTAATAATCTCTACGAAAAAAGATGTAAAACCATGTCTTTATTTTTTGTTAATAATTTTTTCTGGGGTGTCCGGGAAAAAATGTTTCAGCTAAATGGGTTTTTATGAAAACAGTCGATTAACTAGTAGACTGATGGATGCTATAGTCATCGTCGCCCACGGCAAGAAGTAATACCAAAGACATCACCGATGTATTGTCGGGCTAAAAAGGAACGGGGAATCCATATTACTTCTGAGGAGAGGTTATCTTGAACAGGATTTTTATAATAATATCTTAATTTTAGGCAGCAAGACCTTATAACACACATACTTTACTGACTAACATACATCAATATGCACTGGTAAATAACTTATTCATATATTATTGGCAGTGACACCGCTTCCGTTAACTCTCGGTAGTCTCGGTCCCCGTCGACGGCCGCGGAACTAAAGTTTTTTTTTTAATATAAAGTTTTTTGGGCGTTGAAAATTTTAGTTAATTGCAGGGATAAACATCCTTTTAGCGGCTTAGCCCATACCCCTGATATAGTGAAATACTCATAGTAACAAGAAATTATGCGGAAAGAAACTCGCATCTTTCTTCGAAACCACTGGATCTACAAGAAAATGTATAATAAAATGTCAGTATCCTTATGGGCTACAACTTTTATTTGAAAGATTTTTCCGTAAAATCAATATTTTGCCAAATACGTGAAAAATTAAAAGTAATGTTTTTCAAGGTGACCTTGAAATAAAATTTGCGGATATTTGCCTATGATATTCGTTATCAGTGCGTCGAAATACATAAGTAAGTACCTATACCAAAATCAAGATCAATCGGAGATATGGTCTAAAAGGAAGTTCACCCGATTGCAGCCCTAGTGTGACCGTCACACAACCACGTAGCACGTGTGTCGCCCTTGTGAACGGGTTTAAACCCTTGATATGAAACACGTTTCGCATGTTTATCGGGTAATGACCACCCGTGAAGGACCCACGTTTTCCGAATTTGAATATTTCAATTTGCGTAAGTTAAATTAGTTACTCTGGGTCATTTAGTTACTTGGTTATATACCTACTACATGGTATTTAAATGGTGCAATGAAGAACTCGACTTCTGATAGTGGAATGGTCATTTTGAGACCTGCTAAATAGCGCTCCTTCTGCAGCTTTGTACGCGTTCTCCGAGATAATAAATAAGTACCCTGTGTCTTATTCCAAACCATGGTGTGCTTTTCATAAAAATCTGATCAGTAAGCTACCATACATCTTTACAAACTTTCACACTTATAATATCAGTAGGCTAAGAATCTGTACGATTTCGCGGTTGCATCAATGAGGATACCCAAGATACCAACTTCAGCTATGAGTGCAATTTGTGTAGGTTAGCGTGTGTCAATAACTGAGTGTGAGTGTGTTCGTGCATGGGATGTTAGCTTAGCGTCGACGATTATTGCTCCTTCTGCGAGCCAATAAACAACACTCGGTACGGTCTCCTCGCCTCCTGTCCCGGCGGAGTTGCCAAATTGCTTTTATTCCATCAGCCGCGTTCATCGCGTCGCTAAATAAAGACAAATGACGGCTGTGGCTTTATCCACCCGCAGGTAATACGTGCCACGTGACTGAGGGAAATAGCCACGACAACAGAGATGTTGAATGGTGGTTGATCTCTGTGTGGGTTGGCAAATTGGTGTTGATTGCTTGTAGCTGATGGATGATAAGGGCCTACGCCCAATGACGGCACGGTATTTCTAGACTAGGCTGACATTAATAAATCACCGAAAACAATTTGACAACTGTCTTGAATGCTGAAAACCGAGTTTGTTGTTAAAGTGCCCAGAAGCATACGAAGCTTTTGAACTGTTGGCCCTTATAGCGGTGGCAAAGAAAAGAAAGTTAACTAAATTAGAGATCATAATAATTTGTTTTAATAAAAATGTCAGTAAACAAAAGAGAAGATCTTAAGTAAATACAGTACTGCCGGTGTCATTTATAACAGCGACAAATTCCTGTCACGCGGCCTCACTCCCGCTAATTCTTTAATTAACTCCCGGCGATACGGGCAAATAGAGGGGACGAGAGGTACATAGGCAGAAAATACTATTATTTCATTATATTACACATCTTTGATTTGCCTTTAAGTTTGATTATTGATTCGTGTCGGAAAATCCATGCTTTTGTTTGCGTGAATTGTTATAATATAATAATATAATAATAATAATACACGCTTTATATTAGCTTCACCTGTATGTTTGTTATATAATACGTTTTTCAAAGGTTAGAAGGAGCTACGAAATGATGTAATCTTTGAGACGAGTTTTGTACAAATATTTTAATTTTTACCGTCTACGTAACGGAGCAGCTGTATGATTTTTATGTGACGTGTTTATTTGTTTTGTGTTTAGGTACAGGTGTTAGGTGTATGGAGAACACATTCTCCAAAACGACTTCATCAGTTTTCAATGGATCAGTTTGTACAACGCCACTGTCTCATAACAATATTACATAATCTCATTATGTACTCGGATGAATGAATATGCCATTTACTTTACAATACATTTTTAATAGTATTTTACTATTTATTATTGAACACAAAAGGTTCTTACTTTAGTGGCGTAGTGCATCCTAACCATAGCTAACAGCAGCTAGAACTGCTAATTATTTAGCAAAGGGCTGCAAACGAACCGCGGCTGAATGACGGCCATTGTGGACTATTGTGAGGCCTTCCCTCGCACTGCGCCGCTTTCAATTAGGGTTGCCAGATACAAAATTAGATTTTCCGGGAAATTAAGTTTCGAAATTAGGGTTTCCGGGAAGATTCTATTTGGGTATCGTATTTGGTTTTGATCCTAGTAATAAATATATGAAAGTAGGTTAATATTTGTATAGTTCTCGGTAAAGTTTTTACTTTTTTTTAAAGCTATAATAAAAATGTAGGTAAGTTATTTTGAAATACACATTTTTAATATGTTAGTGTTTTCACATTGTTATTAAAACATAACAAGAAATGAGAAGAACAAGAAACAAGTCAAATTATTGGACACGAGACTAGACGGACATTCCCGTATTTCCCGGGTACCTGGCAACCCTAGTTGCAATGGGGCCCGTGCGTAGATTGCACATTTTGTATTGACGCGTTTCTCTATTAAATTTTTAATTATTTTTAATAAAAACATTGATAGTATACAGTCTAGACTCTAGGTCTACACTGAGTTGGTTAAACTTTGGAATAGTTGATTTTGATTTGCGTACGTATTTATACTTTTAATATATTTTTCATTGGAGGTTGCTGGCTGGATCCCGTTCCATCCAGGTTGATCCAAAATTCCCAATGGAAGTCCAGCATGATGGATATCTATGTACTCGTACCTATCATTGTAACATAGGCCGTGAATTTTCATTTCGGTCGCAGTGTCTGAGAGGGAGAGAGAGAGAGAGAGGAGAAAAATTGTCCGACGGTGACCATTCACCATCATGTGACTCAGCGACACCAAAGGCAACACTGATGCCGGTCAAGAAGAAGAGAAGAATCACTTTGTAATTATTATGATGTATTATTATAACCAAATACTAAACTTGTTTTGTTGACTGCGCAAAACTTGACGTTGATGTTTATGTATGAACAGACGCCATCGTGTGCGGTAAACTTGCCAACCGATATACATTATGTATTCGTATTAATTATGTATGTACATGTATTGGGAGCTGGAAAACAACAGACTCACGTGTGAATTCACCTGAAAATATCGATGATGTTAATGCTTAATCGGATACCTAGCATCGGTAATGAGGCGAGAGTTGAGATCGGCGCGGGCGGGGTGATTTTGGCTTGAACATCATTATTATTGACTGTTAAATAATATTGATACTGTCATGTCATACTGTCAAATGATACTACTGATGTTGACGTGTACTGATCAGACGTTCTCGGAGGTCTGTTGCACTAGTTTACGATTGAGAACAGAGATGTGCCTTTATCTTAAGAAAGCTGAGTTTTTATTCAAAATAAGGCCCCTGGCCTCAATCATCAAGTTTGTATTAGATGTTTAAGAAGATGATGTATCTAAATTATATAATTATAATCGAACCTTTTGTAGTACTGGGATCTATAATATCCCAAAGCTTAAATTAGAGTATGATACCTATGCTAACAATGAAAATAAATCTTAATTTATTACATAATGTATCTTATTAAGTTTTAATACAGACGCTACAACAAACTCATCTATGAGATGAGAATATCAATTTCAAGAAAAATAAATCGGTCAAAAATTTTATTTCGGTAAAGCAATTTCAAACCTGACTGCTTCCGCAGAAGCTTCGTTGAATGGGTTTTTCATTTGGTTTTCTCCCGCCGATGTCTGTCGCTGATTAGCTAGTTGCGGTCGAAATCTTCATTTTTCTCTGACGGCCCTTGTCTGACGTAAAAACTACAGCTCGGTAATAGCTATCCGTTCGTGGCTGAATGAGCGGGTAAAAGGTTATTGTACTCCCTACTCAGACCGAGCTCATAGTTACTATCTTCCCTCTGACCAGGGTGTAAAAATAAACTGATGTGTCCATCCTAATAATATTATAAAACTTTTTTATGGATATTTTTACTCTTTAGCGCAAAAACATATAAAATTATTTGCATTATTTAACGTGGCGACGCTGAACTTAGTTCGAGTGGGGCTAATTTTTGCTTGTTAAAGAACATTTGTGTGAAATTTTCCGATGGGTCTATCCTTTTGTTTTTTTGTGGGAGACAATCAATCAAACACTGATGCAAAAGCAAACAACTATTAGGAAGAGGTTGAATTCATTAAAAATTGACTAGTTTATATTGAATCAATGTACCCAAAGTTATTCGAGGAAAAATCACTGTAAAAGTATTTAATTTCATTACAGAACTCTTTGTAACTAGTCTTTAATAAAAACTTCTTTTTCACAGTACATAACTACATACTTATCTACCTAGTTGAGTTTTATTTATTCAAAGCGAGTAGTCTTGGCGGTCGGCGAGGGATTTTCCCGAGTCCCACGGGAGGGACTGTTCTAAAGCTACAGAATGGCTGTCGTCATATTAAAAAAAAAACGTTTTCATCCTACCCTCATGTGCGTAGTTCTGCACGTATCGAGACAAAATACATTCTATTCACGAGTGTGTGACGGTAATTGAAATACGCGGTCTTCATTGTTAAAATGTAAGGGCTCGTAAGTTGTAAACGTTTTTATTTTTCAACATAATATTTTGCCTATTGGAAAATTAAAAGTTCACGCCTCACACGCTTATTTTGTTAGAAATTGAAATTAAAAATTGTCTACAACCTTATTGAAAAAATACCTTTTACTATTGTGGCTTTTAGATATTATACGTTATATTATATGTTATAACGTGCCTACCAGGACACATTGCCGTCATCCTACTAAACTATTTGCTACTACAAGTTGCCGCACTAATGCTGGTAAACGTTCCCCTTTATATCGCTTAGTGGTATCTTATAATAATAATTTCAACAATATAGATATGTTTGCAGTATGTCCTGGCAGGTTTAAAAGACTACTAATGGATAACTTAAAGTGTAAATAGAATAAATTCACCTAACTTACTGTAATTACCTCCCCTGATGTGACCACCTTTGATAAATTATATTAAGTAAGCTGTGGTTAACGATGCTGGTTAGCGACATATTACTACTATATAGTTTACATGTGTACTATTTCATTGTCGTGTACTGTTGGTTGACCCAAATAAAGTGAAAAAAAAAAAAAAAAAAAATTATACAGGTCGATAAACTAAGGATTCTATTTAAATGATAACAATCAGTTTACAACTTAACAGAGACGATCCCCGCCTTGCCAGTGACCTACGTCTCGCTTGACAGCCAGTGTCACCGAGAGACGTCACTGTCAATACGTCACAACTATGTATGTTTACCTTTTACTTTAAAGTGATTAAGAAAAAAATTATAAGAAAAAATCTGATAGCGTTCAAACCAAATAGTTTGTTATCTTACCAACAGATGGCGTGGAATAGTTAACTTTTTTCCCCTGAGCCCTTCAATTATGTTATTATTTCTCCGGGGGGGGGGGGGGGGGGTCACTCTCCAGCTACCTTCAGCCACCAAACGACTCGTCATGTCATTTCAGGCCATGTGATGCCTTTTGTGTTGCTAATGTCCAGGGGCGACGATAGCCACTTACCATCAAGTAAATCGTTAGCTCGTTGCCGGCTGTTTCCATAAAAAAGAATAAAAAATACTTAAAATTTAATAAACTTACATTTTGCAGTGTTTTCAGTATTTTTGTAATTAATTCGTTCTTTAGACAATGCATACAAGCCGGATATAATAAATCCGACGAAAATTTAATAAAACAGTACGTCACTGATATAATATAGCAAGCCTTCAAGATTTTTGTTGAAAAAAAAACAACGCTCACAATAAGGAATAAAGAAAACTCTCTCCTTTGTACGTTTTACGTTGAAATAAACGAATAAACTGCGTAAAAACAGAAATGCTTGTCGATAAAAAGTTTCATTCCTTGCCTTGGACTGAATCGTTTTCATTGCGGCTTTGACTACAATTGTGAATCCGTTCTTTATACTACACGTTTGGTTTAAGCCGATTAAGGTAGTGAAAGTACTGAGGCTTTATATTTGTAACTGACAAAGGAACACACTGGCTACATCCCACAAGTGGTCAATTTGGGCAACGTTAGATGACGGCTTGGCCGCTGAAAACTTATGAATTAAAAGATGACTCCTACTCCTTAGTAAGGAGTCCTTGCTATACATTTACCTTGAATAAGAGTTGTATGCATAGATTAACAAAAAATACAACATTATTAATGGAATTGACATTATGCTTTATCATATCATAATTGAGCAGCCAAATAAGCCGTCCAATATTTGCCATGTAATACTGTGATTAGACGGTCAACAAATTGTTGGGCAGACCAACTCAGACATTCTGCTATTAACAGAACGATCTCGTAAATCAGAGACGCTGCAAAATACAACGGCACGATGAATACGAACAACAGAACGTAATAACAAAGATATGAAAAAGAGCAGTAAGGGCTCTACTGATGCGAATGCGTGAATAGACTAGTGATGGTCGGAATGGAACGGTATCAGAGTGGTTTGTTATGTATAAAGTCATGTGATTAAATGACGCTAGGCAGAAATTATTTTACACTAGCTGATACTTCGTCCACGTGGTATTTTAAAAAATGATCCTATTTTTTTTCCTAACCCTATTTTTTTCTAAAATAAAAGTAGCCTAAGTTACTCCCATCCTGTCAAAATCGGTCCAGCCATTTCAGAGATTAGCCGAAACAAACAGACAACAAACAGACAACCGTGTATAAATCTAAATGCATTTAGTAAAAAGCGTTTATTTTAATATTATAAACAGACACTCCAATTTTATTTATTTGTATAGATAACCACTTTACAAAATGTATCAGGAAGTTTTGCAACACTTGTTTAAAAATTTGAGTATCTATTGTTATATTTACTGTACTCGCAAGACAAGCTTTCAGACCCCCAAAATGTAGGACATTATTTGAACGTACCAGAGATAATATCTCTTATACATATTATGTAAAATGAAAAAACCTACCAAAATCGTATAATTTAGCAACTGGAAATTAAATTAGAAATTTCGGCTAATCTCGCAATAGAATGTTTTTAATGTGGCAATGTTTGGTTGAAAATTATTTATAGTTGATTTCTGTTCACAATTTTTAAAGTCTTTGTTATATTTCATGTACGTTATGAATTAAACACTTGTTACAAAATTAAGCATTTTTCGATATTAATAAAATTTTTGTGTTCGATATCGACATCAGAAACATCGATTTAAGTTAATCGATTTGATACCATCACTATTGCAAAGGCTGCAAGTTCAGTTGGTAAAGGCAGGGAATTACGACCACATAAAAATGAAGCGGGGCTTCTCACCGAGTCTGGAGACAATGCCTCGAGTGGAGTCACCGTTGTACCCAGACCTGAAATACATATGTAAGAGTTATAAAACAGAGCTCCAGATTTCATGGCCACGATACAATGTTATACCGAGTTGTGTTCATATTTTTGCATTAGTTTATGCGAAGTAGTAAAATATACTGCCACCATTGATATCAAGCTACCCATTCAACATCAGGATTTGACTATGGCTCACATCACACATGACAAAGCGGTAAATGGGTTTCCGTGATCCCAAGTTTTACATTATCATGAAACAGGTGACTGGAAAGTGCCTCGTAACTCAACCATGATCTTTATTTGATGTTTTCCATCAAGCTCGACATGAGATTTGATGGATATGGGATTTTTAATCGTTAGTAGATGATGATGTTGTTATACGGTTTTATTTCGCTTGACCTGTTTATGTCAAATCTTGCAAGCCTTAATTAGATCTACTTCCACTTATTCTTAGGAGTTGAAATTTTACACATTGCTTTAGTTCTGATGACAATGCATTTTGTGACAAGCTTCACTTGATACTACACCAGGTTTGGCTCCAACCGAGGGAACTCCTTAATGGTTAACAGCACAGTTCCAAATTTTTTCTTCAGTGTCTACATTGACAATATAAAACCGTGTATTTAGTTTTTTAAACTATTACTTCTTTTTAAAAATCTGTCAATTGCAATCCCATAATTATAATTAGACAGGCGGCCATCTTATGGTGGCTGCTTAGTAATAAAGTTGCTTTATATCTATATCTCTTAAAAAAACTATATCATTCCATACAAAACAAGAAGATAATAGAGAATACCCAAGATGGATGGACTAAAAATACCCGTAATGTTCATTAACGAATTTCCACTGCATTTAACAGATTTATTGGCTCGCCATCATTCAATGAAGCGAATGAGATTAAATTCTCCCCAATCAGTTTTCTTACCGTTTGCAGTATTCCCGCACACGTCATCCGATTCACAATCTGGACGGAGTGAATAATGTTTTGATCCAATTCTCTGTTTTCTCTCAGTTTGTTTCAAATCACTTTTAATTCATAGGAGTTGATGAATTGAAATCACTCAATGTCTGTGTGTATGATAGAGAGTAACGAGTATATTCTGGATTGGATTTGTCTTTCGGAAATGATTGCGTTGTAGTCTGAAATTCTGTTTGAAAGATTAAAAATTGGTTCTTACATTTAAATCATGACTGCACTGCTCTTTAGTTTTGAGTTTTTTTCTCTTAGAATTCGCTAGTTTTTGTGCTATCCATGCATCACTTCAATTTTTAGTTGGGTTAGCTACCACGCACTGACAATTCTGGAAGGCACTTTTTATTACTTTCGGGTGAAGCCCCTTGATATTATTTATTTTAGCGAGCTCACCATAAAACAGATAGCACACACCTACTTACCAGCTGTTACCTTAACATGTAAAAGATATTACATGGTAGATATGTATACTATGTAAAAGATTGTCTGTAAAGAAAGTACCATGACTCTTACATATGTAAAAGACATCTAAAATCACAAAAGTTTTTTAAGTCACAGCGTCTCTTCCAAGCCAAAATTCTTATCACGTTTTGTGTCCAGAAGAAAATACACAATTTACTTTTTTAAGATGAATTTCTTAAATATGTTCTTGTTTACTGCGATCTTATAAATATTCACTAAAGTGATTTTAAGTATAAACATCAAACAAACGTTATGCTTTATGATTGTATTGTAGAGGGCAAACCATTCTTAATCAAAGAAAATATCTATCTGTTCAGGTCAATGAAATAAATTGAAGTGTTTTCTGAATTTTTTTTTACTATTTTAACAATGTTTTGTGGACTCAGTACAACATAATGTACTGATTTTTTGTGTGCTGTACAAGGTAAGGAAAATGTTGAGCTTGAATTTGGTTGCAATAACATAATATGCTTCGTGTTAAGGTCAGGTATATAAACCGTGTTCAGCCTTTGGTCAGACTTAAAATTATTGGAACCATAATAATGGTCATAAATCTACCTTAACATTAGTTGTTTAATGACTTTTAAATGTTTCGTATTGTCAAACTCTCAGTCATCTAGCACATTTTACTCGGCTTAGTGCGAGTTTTACGTGACATAACGGGCTCGCCAACATAAATGCTCGGCTATGCTATTGGCTACAGATGCATTTCTTTTAAATTCTTTTCACTGCCACTAGATCGGTATGTCTCGTAAAACTCGCACTAAGCCCACTGTTGTCTCAGCAAGGTCTAAATCTAAGCATATTATAGATCTCACGTTTAGTCTACCAGAAAAATATGGTTATTGTAATATACCTATATTTTGATTTTCTCGTTTGTCTTCAGCTCACGTTTTGTAAACAACGCCGTCTGTGTCGTTGACGAATAAGTACGTTAGTGTTTTCATACATTGCCGTCACGTTCGCCGCTTGGGAATGCGAATGACAAACAATTAATTTCTTGAAGCTGTCCTTAAATACAAAAGAAGCATCAGAATATTTGGGATTCAATTTAAAAGTTGTTTGATTTGTGGCAACATCAATAAAAACTTAATTGGGTTTCTCGTGTAGAACTACATACAATATTTCATTACTAATTCATTCCATCTATAAAACCTGTAATTTAGTATCAATCGGTTTCATATTATTGCCTTGTAAATTTTCATCTAATGACTTTATACGGAAATATTATACCTACATCCCAAGTGGACTTTAATATAGTGTATCATAACTCATACATTTATGAAAATAGCCTTAATCCCACATATTTTAATCTGATATACGACGTTCCCTTTACGCTCACCATCATTTAGTATTCCTGACATCAAAGGATTTTCGACTATAACAGATGCAAGTGCACTTCATCGTTGTGTGAGATTAGTATCCATTATGACTTACTACTGAGGTAACATGCAACAACGATGGATAGTATTATATAAGTACTTTGCAACTTTTTTTTTGATGTAGGTACTATATGTTCAAAAACTATGAACGACAACGTAAAAATCGCACTGCGATAGGAACGCTTATATACATATAGATGTGATAACCAATTTTTATAGAGTTATCTTACTCATTCAGTACGATAAATTATAATAGAAATGTAAAGATTTTCCAACAAGTATTCAATGCTACCATGATAAGTGGTATCATGGTCGTTCGAGTATTTATTATTTAATTTCTTTAACTTAAAAACAAAATGCCTTCTATAATAATACTACTGGTATCTTTATCAACAGGTAATAGTTATTATTAAACTTCTATTCTATGGTATTCGTCATACATTCCATCGTCTTATTGTATGCAAAATTAATGTGTGCGCGTTTCTAATATTCGTCTGTTTGTAATTGTCAACATTTCTGAACAAAGTGGTGGCCAACTCTGCATAATCTTGTGACGTTTAATTTGGTCCCGCGTCTCCTCGTCGCTAGGGTTGTCAAATGACCGAGACATCCGGAAATGCACTGGGTTATAGCGTTTTGTTCCGTGTTCGGGAATTAGATTTTAGTGTTCCGATTCCGAAAATTTATTTATATTTCGTATTGTTTGAAACGCACTAATGTAGTAAGTTACTAGGTAGCTTTTACATAATGAGAGTAGCTATTAGAAAATAATTTGTTTCCCAAAAAAAAAAGTAAAGCAGATGTACTAAAATACCTATTATTTATTTGTTACCTATTATTTATTTATTACCATACGACACAACAATAATAGTAAACTTATCCCGGAATTACTAAACCTGTATCTGGCAACCCTACTCGCGGCGGATATAAAACGTCGGGAGCATTTCGCGCGTCCCACGCCTCGAGAATAACGGAATAACCACCAAGCCAGTAATTAAAATAACTTTCGTACTTCAAATCTGTCAAAATGTAGTGTTGATATAATTGCATTAGATTTGATTTCAAAATTAAGTATTAAATTAAAGATCACACATATCACCCCGCAGTAGAATTCTGTGTGACGGGTCGCATGGACACACAAATTGAGACATTATATCACTCACATTTCTAGAACTATTCCCATTTAATTTTTCAGTAGGACCTACCTCATTCAACAAATATAGTAAACTGATATGAAAACTTCAAGTCAAATAAAACAATGAAAGAAATAAAACAAAGTGGGATAGACCCAACTATTCATGTAAGTTTTTGAGGTAGTCGATGAATCAGCAATGACATTAGATTATTATTACTCATTCATTACATAACAGTTATAGAAACAACAAATGTTTTATGTTAAAATACAAGGGTAAACAACCTTGTATACCTTGTGGATGAAACAATTTACACATTAGGTTTGTTTGTACATGTTTATTAACACATTGTCCCACTAGTCTCTTTAGAGCCATAGCGGCTAAACGACACTAGACTAAGCCATTAAAATCTCCACTTACAATAATAATCTTAATAACCCAGTGCTTGGGCTGAGTTTTGAAATGAAAGCTAAAATCGTTTTATGAGAGACGTTGAAGATTTAATCCTGAAATCAGTAGCAGAAGGGACCCTTTTATGTGAAATTATAATGCCACGAGATTTGCGATATACGGCATTCGTCGTCACATTGATTATGGTAATTGAATGGGTCTTTCAATCTCATTTGATTCATGGATTGCGATCAATAGATTTAGAATGTATGATATACTTATAGCTGAAGCCTAACAAGTAGCTTGGATGTGAAATCTGTGAATTTTTGTAGATGTGAAATTTGCACTGCTACGCTTGGGTCTTCTCTCACAATGTGAGGAGTACAGGCCCACCCTTTCCAAGGATAGATTGACAAAATTCACACACACGCCTTGAAGACATTACTGAACTTTATAAAATCCTGTGCCCTGTTTAATAAACTTTACAAATTGTAAATTGTAATTGTAAATTACATATTACAAATCTACAAGTTTCTGTTTAATAAAGAATACAACTTACAAGTTTACCATGGTATAAAATTGACAAAATTGAAGTGTACCTACAATTTTACATATTTCTGTTTAATAAACATTTTCTCTTTACAGGTGACAATTGACATATTTGTAGGGAAAACTGTTTTATTGAACAATACTGGTAATTTACAAGTTTACACATTTTGTAAATTGTAGTACAATTCCGACAGGTGGACTCGTCTTGTGTCAGAACTTTACAATTTAGTGTCTCAACCTAATAAGTAAAGAAATTTATTTGTAAATTTTATTATGATAATGGTAAAACCAAATTCTAAATATTTTAAAATTTTTGAAATCTATTCTCGTAAACTTCAAGCGCGCTCATAGCCCTGCAGCTTGCGTCGATCCTAAGTGATCGACAAAGTAACAGCGGGCGCGGTCGTTAGTTGGATGGGTGACCGCTAGTGGCAAAAAATTCTTGAGCGTTTCCGTGCTCCGGAGGGCACGTAAAGCCGTCGGTCCCGGTTGTTATCATATGATAACAGTCGTTAAGCCATGTCGGAGGCTCTCAGGCGGTTTGAAAACTTCCGACACTCGGGTTGGCCACTAACCCCGCCACCAATCCGCACTGGAGCAGCGTGGTGGAGTATGCTCTAGGCCTCCTCAAGTGGAGAGACCCGTGCCCAGTAGTGGGCCATTAATGGGTTGAAGCCAAATTTCTTAAACAAAAATTTACATTTTATGTAATTTGTAACTTACAACTACAAATTTGTAGATACAATATTTCATTGAAATCTACAGGCGTTTTCTACATATGTAAACGTTTATTAAACAGCATTTACAATTCTAATACTTGTAACATTTTTCTATGTGAAATTTTTACATAATTGTAAGGTTTATTAAACAGCACTTGTCATAAAACTTAACAAATATGTCACTTATTTACAAAATTGTCGAATTGTAACGTTTGTTAAACAGGGCACTGGTCGGCACATTTAATAAGGGGAAGCCTATGAGTGAATATAATGATATCATCATTAGTCTTCTTGCTAGGTCCTTACTGCAAAAAATGAAGTACCACAAAGCCGTTCCACTCCTTGCACCTTCTTCACCTCTATCGAACGAAGTTTTTTCAACTTCGGCAACTTAGGTGTCAGAGCGCTTAGAACGCAGTAAGTTTCGCTGAGGATACCTTGTTATGACGTAACACGTGTTGGGAGTACTTGGGAGTGACTTCTTTCTGGAGTTCGACCGAAACTTTCTTAAAATACATTGAGCTACGGATCTTCAATAGTAAGGAATCTTGTATCCGCAATATTCAAGCCTCTAAGTTGGTATTATGATGATTTTGTTGGACCATGTTTATTTTGATGGCTTTGATACAGATTTGCTGAGACGTATGACGCATGTGCGCTACTTGCGCAAATCATAATACGTATTATAATTTACCTGTGATCAGTATATAAAGGGCACCTTTTGTTTTTATATATTATAAGTTACTGGCATTGTTATTTACAGTTAATTGTGCATTTCGAAGCCCTAATAGGTATATTGTACCATTATATCAAGCAACTAAATGCCCTTCAATTTTCTGTTTTAATCTCAGCCATAAACCCTTTGTAATTGAAGTGGCAAGCACATAAAATGTTGATGAATGTTTGAGCAAAAGGGCGTATCGAGAGGCTTTTTATATTGGAGTGGCTGCAGGCTGGCTGCGGGTTTGTTTCGCTATCGGCCACGAAAATTCAACGGTATTAGAGGGTAGATTGAAAAGTACCGGGAATTATGTAATCGAAACTTATGGGGTAAGGCGATATCATGGTCAATTTTATATTATATTCGCGTGAGAACCTGCTAATTTAATATGATGTAAGCTCTTCAAACAACCTATTGTTGGAAATTATCTGACTGTTAGGGTTTATTTCAAATAGTTCTATCTTCTCCTGTATATATTATTTTTTTGGTTACTCATGCATATAAATTTCCTATTAATTTAGTTACAATTTTCAAACATGAATTTAATTTACATAATAAATACTTCAAACAGCAATCGATACACATATTTTCAAGTTCAACTCTGATTACTATACCTACTGAACATAAGCAACTCAAACTCACTGAAAAGGCTTTTCCATTTTTCATTCTCAGTAGCTTAGCGTGTATCTGCCGCGTCTATTTATCCCGTTGTTAAATTCCGGCTTGCAGTAAAATCCTTGTCGTCGCCATTAAAGTAGAGTTGACGCGATAATCTGTTCTCTAACTAAAGTTAGAGCACACAATGCAGGTAACAAGAGGTACTAGACGACTCTCGACACTCTGTACACTCTGTACGGCGCGGCACGACACAGTCAAAGAGGGAGACGGAAGAGGGAAATAACAATTTACGTGACGTGAACAGTTTTCTTGTACAAGAAGTTTAACAGGAATGTTAATTATATTGTTAACATGATGATGTAAATATAATAAAATTGTAGTGCTTCGCTTCTGAGGATGTTAAACGTAAAATTAGTGAGCTCAGCATCTTGCGTTCAATAGTAAAAGTTTATGCACTCTTTTCTCGGACGTTATGACGTTACGTTACGACTAACTTGTCGATTATTTTCTACGGATCATTCAATAAATCATGCCTTTATGTATCTACTATGCCGGTTTCTGTACACTGATATACGGTCTCGATCGTAATATTCAGACGTCCTTGGAACTAACTACGGAACCTAACTGGAGAGATATTTAACTTTTGAACCGGAGTTGGGTGTTGAACAACTGACTTTGCATCGAATATTCATAAACTAAAACTACAGAAAAAAAGCACATTTACCTAATGAAAATGTATATGTCGAAGAAATAAATCGAAGTCGAAGAAGAATTAAATCGAAGAAAAAGGCGCATTTAACGGTCCTAAGTTCACTGTAGGATCCGGTCATTTGAAATCGATGTTTTATATGGGGATATTTAATAAATATCTCTGTAATAATAAATACGTAGGTATTATTTACGGCTTGTATGACTTGTATGCGATTTTTGTCGAAACAGTTTCACGAGTGAGATGACTAAGTTAAAGATTTCCCGAAGTGAAGCGTCGGCTGTTAAAAAATAAAACAAGTAGAAATGTTTGACTGAACTGAACTCACTCTCACGTAACGAGTTGAAAGGTCGAAGGTGTTCATTGCTTGGAAATTAATCTTGTCGGATTAACAGAGGCTCGCTTGATGCCGGTTTTTATTAACAGTTTTTGATTTCATGCGGTCGCTCGGGACAAGTATTTTGATTTATGTTTTGATTTAACAATGGAGTAATGGCTTCGAGTATTCTTCACAAGCCGAGTAAGCGAAAACTAGGTGCGACTCTGAGTATTAGACTTTTTTTCCATCTGATGAAAACATCTAATCCGTTGTAATTTTGTCCCATAGTGTCATGTAATATTTATTTTAATGAGTTAATGGTGTAGGTACATCACACTGTATTGCATTTTTGAGACAAAACATACATCTTTTATATTTTGATTGGCTGAGTTCGCAAGATGTCTTGAAATATATACCCGATGATAACGAGGAAGGGTTATGTTATCAGGTTTTTTTTTTATTTTTAGGGTTCCGTACGAAAAAAACTAAAAACGGAACACATATAGGATCACTCGTGTGTCTGTCCGCTTTTAAATAATAAAATAACATGATAATTATGATTTAATCAAGTTCATTGTTTGATCAAAATCATTCATTAACGTTATATTAGTACACACAAAAGCGTAAAGCAATTTCTCAAGTGAATGAATTTGTTAATAACTTGACTAGGATTCAAGATGTACAATATTTAATTTGCACACGCATGCCTATCTCCGTGTGGAATTAATATTCAAAATTCGCTAATTTCTCTTACGTTTAGAGATTTTCTCAGAATTCTCAGTCGCTCAACCCTTCAGGTTAAATTATGCTTAACTTAGCTGTGTATCCTATTATTAATCCTATTAATACGTATATGTCGGAGATCATAAAATGGAACATCAACTGGATGTATTCGGGTGTTAAAGATGGCAGTACTATGCCAATTGTCTACTGCCATTTTTGAGTACACGCGGTAGCGGGATAACCGAGGAGACCTTTTGACTTGCCAGCCATCATCGGGCACTAGAAACGGCCTCCGAGCTGAGCAGACGCCTAGAGTAGAACGTTGTTACTTTTTGGAGAGCCTTCGAGCTGAGCGGAACGCAACGTGTGAATTATTGTTGGTTATCCAAAATGCCGTACCGCGCTGTAAATCCGACTTCACCGCGTTCTATTAGTGATTGGTTATCTTATTCGAGTCGCATAATAATCTGTTCAATATCGTGTGTAGCCATTGTAACCGCGTATTTTTGTAATAAGTTTAAAACCTATGTTAATTAGTTTCTGACTAAAATTATGTAAACGCCCACTGTCTTATCATTTTCCGAACCACCCACTTCGAGAAATATTATACATCTGAAAGTTTGTATGGATTTTTGTAACTTTCACGCAAATTCTACTGAACCAATTTTCATGAAAATTAGATTGATCATGCAGAGCGCTACTTAAAATTAGTATCGGAACTAAAAGTTGACACAGTCGATTACCATCAGTGATTCTGACCGCCGCGGCAGATTGCAACGGTACGAGCGCTGGTGACCGTTATTTTCGCACTAGCTGGTAACTGTGAAGCAGAAATGGGTATATCGGTAAATGAGTAGAGGCCGATTTCAACGGCTTCAATTGATTTTTTTATTAGTGATCCGCGTTGTAAGAAGGTCAAACAATAAATTTCTTAACTTTGTTTTAAAACAGGTTCTCATGAAAACCTTGTAAAAGTGTAATAACGTCTGTTTTTATAATTTCGTTTTTCGTTTTTCTTTATACTTTATGTACACCGCTACCCTTTTTCTTTCTTTTTTGTGCCATCCTCTTCCGTAAGGTTGCCTGGAAGATATCGCTGCTTTAGCGATAAGGTCGCCTTTTGTATACCGTACCTTGTTTTATTACTATGTATTGTATTTATTTCTGGTGTACAAATAAAGAATATTTGTATTGTATTGTATTTAATTAAAAATTATCTATATTATCAAACGATCATACATTGATACGGAAATCCTAATGCAGTCGGTAGCAGGGTACATAATAAACAAAGGAGAACCCCGCCAAAACTAACAAGCATATGCTTCAAAAACTAACAATCGTGCACGGTGCATACAAATATGACATTTATTTGGAACGCAATACTCTCTCATTTCGCTTGCACCCAGCGAGGCTGATTTCGTATGCGATCCGTGAAATGCAAGGAAAATAACGCATAGACAAACAGTGCATAGTGAACAGATGAAAAAACTGTTAGGCGAATGCCAGATTTGCACGCGGTGTTCTGAATATTGATGGAATTATTGAAATTTAAATGTGTGAGTAGAAGCTTTAGTGTAAAAGACTCGTAAGCCGTAAGTACATACATACTCACATATTCGCACAAGGGTTTGATACTATATTTAGTTTAGCCAGACATGAATGGGACTGTCATAAAAGTTTTCGTACTCTGTGTCTCTTGCAATATCTGCATCTATTCTGCATTACACAGCACTTCTATTAAACAGACACTTGGCTTTAACCAGATCGATGCAGCGATGCAGCGTGATAACACCGGTACCATCTGGGGTCGAGGTTTTGGTCGAAACATCAAAAGAAATACGGATACGGTACAGTTAGGTATAGGTACTCTACGGTCAAATAGGTGCGCTACGTCTAACGGCTGTTTTCGATAATCTATCTATCATTCCATCCATAATCTTTGGATAAGTACGCAAAGTAATGACAATTAATGCTATAATTTCTGTCAGCTGCTTAGGATTTGATTTGAGGGTAATGGAAAGATGGATCATTGAGATCGGCTGGAAGTGGACAACCGTATCTAGCGATACGATGAATGGTAGGTGATATGAAGCATAAGATCGAGCAAGGCTTTGCGTAATTCACTGTACTATGTAAGACACAATAGGCGAGCCTTATAAGATATATTACTGTAATTAATTTCACTATTCAAGGTAGTTAAAGGTAGGTCTCAGGGTTAAGCCGCTGTGATAATTAGCTGCCTTCGTCTGCCGGCTATCGACGCCTCAGGTACCAAACCCAATAATCCCCAGAGACAATCAACTAGAGCCTCTGGCAGATTAATTTCCTTTATCGGGACTTTAATCAGTACGAATGCGCTGCGCTGGTAAATATTGACGCGCTCTTTCTACTTGTCTTTATAAATATAATAGTTGAGGTGATTGTTTTAACTTTCGTTGAGTAACTAAATAAATAAAAATTCAATAACACATATATTATAAACCTAGCACTACATGTCATCCTCATGTCTCCTCATTTCCGCTGGTTGGTTGGAAGAAAATGCTGTGTTAGCATTAAACCTGCCTTTTGTACCAGGTCATATTTTATGAGTGCAGTAAGGTATTATAAAATTTCAATTGTTTGACATCGGAAAGAATTGATTGAGATTATATTTATTTAATTTGTCGAGTCAACGATACTACTGGTGATAGTGTGCTTCTACTTATATCAAAAGTTGTTCTCCTTTTTTGACAAATTTTGGTTCGCCTGTGTTGATAAGTTGTAATTTATAGTTAAATATCAATTTATTTATTGGTATTTTTAATATGTATCTTATATACTATTTATAAACAAGTGCACGCTAAATTAATTTTATACCACTTTTCCATTCCGAGGTGTGCTGGAAGAGATTTCTTTTAGAAATAAGCATTGCCTATGTACAAAATTACTTTTATGAACTTTTGTAACCACTGTTATACGTGTGCATAAACTGTTAAATAAAATAAAATAAATAAATATTTACTAATGGATACCTAGCGTGTTCCACTATGCAAAAAAAAAGATGATGATTCTGATGATAATGACAGATTAGTGTTTTTCTGTTGACAGTCTCTTTATACGCCATCTTTACAAATTATCTTCAAATTGTTGTATGGGAAAAGTGGAAAATCGACTTTGTCAGTGGACTGAATGTGCCTAATGCTTGTTTCAGTGGTCTCAAACCACCTTGGATTGAAACCATTTTGAGGTATATCTGTTGGAGGGTTTCAGAGTCTATAAAGGACATTCTTACAAACATTATTTTTGTTTCATATTTATAGATTGGTCGGCAATGCATCGATGATGCCTGTGGTGTTACTGTAGTCCATGCGCGACGGGTACCACTTACCATCAGGTGGGACGTGTGCTCGTCCGTCTTTGCATAAAAAGATGTTTTGGATTAGTTTCTTTAGCCGTGGGAACAGTGTTGTATGGTATCATGTTTCATCAACGCCATTTTGTAACGGTCGAGCGGTTGCGGCATTCCAAGAAGAGTGCGAATGGAATTTTAAATGTAAATTGTAAAGGAACCAATTACAGTGCCATTGGCGATATATTTGGGCGAGGTATATTGAGTTTTTTGTATTTCGTGCGGATTTTATAATATGTCCACTACGAGCTACGGTTCGGTAACCAACATTATCATCCGCGTCCAAAGCCGTTTATATTGACGGCTATGGTACCTACTGTTGTGCGTCAAAAAACTTAATTATTAATTATGCTCTTCCTTTGTTACAGGTAACGGATCTATTCAGATCATACTGATACTTCAGTCATTTGAAAAGGTACTACATCTCCACGCTGGAACCCGAGCTCCTATGAATAAGTATTGTAAATAAATTTATTAGGTACTTATAACACATACACTTATACACTTATAACAAGTGAAAAAAAAACAAATATTTTATCCCCAATCTCTGAATTACTTAGCAAATCAAATAATATCACTTTTTGCCATAAAACTGATGACCCTATGCTCTCTAGTGATCAGTATGATCACCCGTTGACTGTCTGCTTGTTAGCCGAAGCCATACCACAAAACAATGCGCATTACGAATTGTGTGACAAACATTCACAATTGCCAGACATTACTGTAATACGATATAATAAGTTAGTTATGTTTGCCAACCCCAAACATAAGCTGGGCCAATGCTTCACCCAGTAGCCTAGTTGGCGCCGCTCGCCGGCTCTCGAACACGCCCCGTGACGTCACAGCCATCAGCTGATCGCCGCCGAAACATCGACGCTACTGTCGTATGCAGTGTTGCCAATTTAGCCCTTTCGGGGCTAGATCTAGCCCTTTTTACGAGTTTTCAGCCCCTCAAATATTTTTTTAGCACCTAGCCTTGTTAATGGTTTTAGCTAGAAGAGATAGAAAGACACATTAATTTTAAAACCCAATTTTATAATTTATGTGGTGAAATTGCTGGACAGGTAGCGCAATTTTAAGCTTTACAAATTGATAAACATGTAAGAGCACTCTGGGAAATTTCCACGTAAAACTGAAGCGAAATTGCGTATTAAACGCAATCATGGATTACCAGGAAATATCAATTTGGAACATGCTGCATTTAATCAAATATTCTCCGTATAACCGAACCATTCTAACCAGATAGTTGCTAATATCTATTTACGATTCCACTGAAAACCCTGCATCGCTATAATTGTATAATTGGAATAGTTTAGGCACGTATTTTGTGGTTAAGGCGCGGGCCACACAGAAAAGACGTAAGACGAAGACGGGGCTCGGACCCGTCGCAGACAGGGCGCCGTTAAAACATATAGGGCGCGGGCCACACAGAAAAGACGCAAGACACGGACCCGTCGCAGTCGCGGCGCCCGTTTAATCTACTTTCATACAAAATGTATGCAGCCGTCGCGACGTAAAACATACAGAAAAGACGGGACGCCCGACACGACGTTTTCTCGTCGGCGCCCTATTGGAAAACATACAGAAAGGACAGGACGCGGGCCTGCGTAGGCGCCAGCGGGGGAGCGGAAAGGACGCGGAGAGCAGGTCTCTTAAAACGTAGTGATTAAGTACTCTGTGGTAGGGAAAAGCCCAGTGTGCGCCGACCGTCACGCCCGTTCCTTGTCTTTTCTATATGTTTTAAAAAGTCGTGACGGCGCCCTGTCTGCGACGGGTCCGAGCCCCGTTTCCTCTTACGTCTTTTCTGTGTGGCCGGCGCCTAAAAAAGACAAGGAACGGGCGTGACGGTCGGTGCACACTAGGCTTTTCCCGGCCACAGAGTACTTAATCACTACGTTTTAAGAGACCTGCTCTCCGCGTCCTTTCCGCTCCCCCGCTGGCGCCTACGCAGGCCCGCGTCCTGTCCTTTCTGTATGTTTTACAATAGGGCGCCGACGAGAAAACGTCGTGTCGGGCGTCCCGTCTTTTCTGTATGTTTTACGTCGCGACGGCTGCATACATTTTGTATGAAAGTAGATTAAACGGGCGCCGCGACTGCGACGGGTCCGTGTCTTGCGTCTTTTCTGTGTGGCCCGCGCCTTAGGTTTGCCCATCACATTCATTTACTTACGATGTCACATTGACAGACTTCTTTTGAAACTTCTTCTGAACTAGTAATTTTTCTTGAAGTCTATAATTTACTAACCGTAACTAAATAAATTAGAAGCTCATTACAGATTGTTTAAACTTTATCCCCTATGGGGTAATCTACGAAGTCGCTGACGCTAGCTAATACATAAATAAACACTCGACCTGGTTGGATATTGTCTGTTTGGTTATGTTATTATATTACGCGATACAAATTAATAAGTTAGTGAAGGTAAAAAACTTATTAGTTCACCAAAAAAGAATCTTATCAAACCTTTTTTTGGCATTTGGCATATTTTCCCAGGGACCAATCCACGTCGCATCAATCACTTAACTGTGTCAAATGGCGAATGGTCCAAATTTCAGTATTTTCGTGGACTAATCCATTTGTTTATATTCGGAGAAGAGATTAAGCTCACCTGTGTGATAGTCAAATGTAGGTCAAATTATTAACTGTAGGTCAAACAAAGATAATAAATAGGTTAATGGGTTAATTTAATCAATAGTCTATTTCCCAGAAGATTCTTTGTCTGTTGCTTGCTCCAGTCCGAAGGTCATTTAGAGGGTAGGAAGACCCCAGTTTAATAGGGTATCTGAAATCGATTTCTGGTTAGAGCTGGATCTCATTTAGGAGAAATTATATATTTTTTTTTGGTTTGCCTACTCTTAGTTAATTGTACCAACTCGCATTTGAATTTTGTATGTGTTTAAGGTTTAAATCGTTACCTTTGTTTGAATCGTTACGTTTGTAAAGATGCTACGAGTTAGTAAATGTTCTTGTTGTATTCTACTTCATTATGTTCTTATACCCTCCTTAGGAGGCCTTCTCTTATTACAAAGAGAGTTCTGTGCTCTACAGTGAACCGCAAATGTTTGTATATTTGTCCCTACCACTCGAAACACAGAAATCCAAGCCCTGGGTATGTAATTGTATTTATATTTTATGCTTCCAAAAGCGCAACATTTTGTTATTTTAATTTCCTACATTTCCCTGTATCGGTGGTCGTGAGTCGTCAGTATGTGGGTCAGGCGGTCAGGTGTCTACGACAGATGACGTGCTCTTATACCGTCTTGTGTGTGTGAATGTGTGTGTAATCGTCTCGGCCATGTGATGACCCGGTATTATACTCGAGTACTAAAAGATTAAAAAAAACTTAAGATTAACTTTACAAGTTGACATGTACGACAGAACATAATGATTTTGTTTATTGATTAAAATATTATTTTTCCATAAATCAGAAAAAGAGCTACTTATGCATAGTATTAACCAATTAATATTTTAACGGCAATAATTCTCAGCTTATCATTAGTAATTAAAAAGACTTTTAGAAGGGTAAATTGTTATGTTACGGTTTCAATAATTATATTCGAGCGTCGTAGCTAAGCTACGCTAATTGCTACGCCGCGGTGCCGTACGACATTAGCCTCCTTACACATTCGCTTACCGCATCTGCTTAGTGCTTACGGAGTACTTTACTAGAGTTACAATTCGATTCGTCACGAAATGCGATTTACATCCATCCATCCATCCATCCATCCCATACTAGGTCACGCTCTTAACAACCAGGATTGTCACGAGAACAATTAATTCCTGTGTTGATACAAAGTATTTATTGAATCGTTTCATTTGAAATATGTGAATGATAAAACAAGATATGAAATATTTAAGCGCAATTCATCGTTCCAATATGTTTTTGCAATTTGTATTTTTAACGAAACTGCCAACTGCTATTTCATGAATGTGACGATGGAAAGTGATTAATGAAATGGTTATTATTTATATTTCCGTCCGTAGAATAAAATATTTTACTTATTGTTTTCTGTTAAACTAACTGCATTTCTAGTAACAGGTAAAACATTTGATTAGCGGGTACCTACCTATAACTCAATGTGTGTTTGAAAGAACCTATCAACGTGTATGATTACTATCGGATAAAACTGTGGTGTAAAAAACCTAGGGACCACTAAATGTGGAACCTGGCGCTATTTCCTCATCCATAGTTCAGCAGGATGCACCATGGAGTGGGCAGTTTGGCCCGAATTCAAATGGATAGGCATTAAAAAGGAATTTGAAGCCCATGTGATAAATATCCATCTAATAAATCTAATAAATATGATATATTTTGTAGTTTTTTTTGAAGCGAGGAATACTTAGAAACTGGATAAAAGCTTCACTTCTATCTAAGATATCTGATGGCACTTCTGATTAATTGCGTGTTTAAATTTTTGGTCTTTATGTAAGATGTCATCTTTTCTCACTTATTCGTTCTCATTCTTAGTAGAAATTTTAAAGTAATACTTTTCAATGGTAAGAAAAGCCATAAGGAAGGACCCGAATGGGCCAATAACTGCATTAAGTTTCTTGGCAGTGTCTTGCGAGTTTAATTTCCTGTCGGGAAAAGTTGACCGCTACCGCTCTAAAGCTGTATAAATGGCTCTTTGAAGTATGAAATAAAATAAATTGAAGAAATAAAATGTAACGAAGTTGTAATAGATCGCCATATACGACTATCTGTAGAGGAGACCAATAATAAGAATTTGATAAAAAGGACTCTATTAATATTTTTATTATTATTATGTTTAAGCTGTTAATCCTTGAAATGGATGAAAATTTAATCGAAATATCCCTTTACTTTGATACATACAGAATTGAGCTCATAAATGCTTGTTAATAAGATTAAACTCGGAAGCCCCAATTTAAATGGTTGAACAGTCGTTGATTTATTGTTGGATATCGGCAAACCTACATGTGTGTACGTGTGTGTGCGTGTACTAGTGATAAGTACTGATTATGATAGTCCAGCGGAGAAGGCCGAAGATGCTACCACTGGTGCGGATTGTGTTCGGATCCCTACTCAGTAACATTGTGTACCTATCAATTTGCCTATCAGCGTCATAAGCAACTGGAAGTAGACTTTGTTTTGAAGACGGATGTAATCCCTTTGCCTGCCTGTCACCGTCGCATGCTACGCTGGCCTTGAAGAGGAACTTTTGTATAAGATCTCCATAGCGTTCCAAAAATAGCTCTTCTGAGCTCTTCTTCGTTGGAAGCAGGATATTTAGTAATTTCAATATTTTATTATTTCCGCATTAATAGTTAACTATCACGATAGTAGTAATGGCTAACATATTGCCGGCAACTTGCCAGCGATACGAGGGTATGTGTAAAATGTTTCTGTGTACAGGCCAAAACTACATTCCGGGTTCTTCGGCCAAATAGCCGGCCTTACAGCCATGGGTGATCTGTTACTTGTTATGGATGAGGACACACCGCACTACATATTTTCATATTCTTTAATCTATTAAGCAGAAGTAGTAGCAACGTATACCTGTAGCTCAAGCGTGAGTTTTCGCAAGCATTTACTTCACCAACGCGTTTGCGTCTATGCAATCAAAATGTATGGAGTTATTGTCAGCGCCTCTAGCGGACAGTTAAAACAACTACAGTGGACCCCCGGTAATCCGACAAACATTTTGCAGGGTAGTGTCGGACTATCGAATTTGTCGGATTATAGAGTACTGCCTAAAACCCCCTATAATCCGGAATTTTTTACGAAAGAGTACCTTGTAATCCGACAAATTACAGATCCAATGATAAGATTCTATATGTTATATATATGTACTCTGAAGTACAAATCATACTTCATACATCAATCATACAAGCAATTAGAATCAAAACAATACCCTACGCGAGCACAATTATAGTGGTGGTGCGTACAAGTTTATTCAATCATGCATTAGCGAAGATTGTCAAAAAAAATTCAAAAATGAAATAATAGACCATGTCGGATTACAGGGGGTGCCGGATTAGACAGGGGCCGGATTACCGGGGGTCCACTGTACACTGCGAGTGTGAGTTTCAAATATCGTTTACGTGAACTTTTTAGTCAACATTGAATGTAACTTATCATTCGAGTGGAGGTATTTTGACGTGTGCGATGTTTGACAAGTGAAACGCATTGTTTGGTAATAGGTCGTCATAGTAACAAAACATAATAGTAGTCATAGTAACAGATGCTATGCTATTGTTTTATCTCATTTGTTCTTTAAGCTTAAAGCGAAACAACTATAGCTCATTGATAAAAAAAACATAATGCGCCTAAAATAAGTTTCAGTTGACTGCCTTTGTATGCTTAGGAATAGTGTACTTTTAAAATAAGTAGCTCGAGTGTAAGTTTCTAAAAAAAAAATAAAAACTCAACTATCACGGAAATCGAGATGACTCAAACATTTTAGTACATGTATTTTATGCGAGTGTGAGTTCCTTAAACATCAACGAAAAGTTATTCGTTTGCTCACTTCGTTATTAGCATAGTTGTATTACAACTCATCTAATTTTAAAAGTACACTATTACTAAGCTTATAGAGGCAGTGAAGTGAAACTTATTTTAGGCGCATTATGTTTTTATTACCTTATGAATATTACTTAAATTACGAAGATGCATATAGAGCACGAGTTGGCGTAGCGGTAAGAGCTCGGACTCGAAATTCGATAGTCGTGGGTATTCCCCGTATGGTAGATTTTTCAATTTCTCAATTTTTATATAATTCATTGGCCAATTATGCAAAGAAGTTAATAATTAATTTTATTAATTTATTTATATGCAAAGATAGAAAAGGTAAAAATTAGGATTTTTGAAATAAAGCGAAGCGCATACGAAAAGACTTTGTACATGAAAATTCAAAATTTATTCACTGACATTCGATTATTTACATGTGTCGGGAATCGGGATGATATAATGGGATGCTTTAAAAGAGGCTCGGAATATAGGCCGTTGTTTTCGCTGATGATTGCGCTTATCTCGAGCCTGGGCTTCCGCCAACATCTTCCAAGCAAAGTAGGTAATTACACGCTGCTCCAGTCAACATATTGCTTAATCAATTTTCACTTCATACTGTAAGCCTATTTTTATACTCGTAAATGAATGTGTAGCGACCCTACATTTGTACATTGTAGATGAGCAACCCTGTTTTGGTTACCATAGTATTTGAGAATAACACTATTGTCATTTCATTGTCAAGCTAAAAAATAGCAAAATAGTATTGTATTATTGGAAATATTGAAAATATAAACATGCAAAGAGAAGGAAAAATTTAAATTTGTAATTTTAATTTATTTATTGTAAATAATCCCTGAGGCTATCCATAATAAAATCAAATAAACTATTACCAAAAAATACGTTTCACTTGTCAAACATCAAGTGAGTAACTCTACTACTATGGTTGCGTATTTTTTCAATAGTTAACTATAAAATAGTAACTTACACTCGCGCGCACGTCAAAATGCCTCCACTCGTATGTTAAGTTACATTCAACGTTGACGTTGTATAAGGAACTCACGCTCGCATAAAATATGTTTACTAAAATGTTTGAGTCATCTCGATTCCCGCGGTAGTTGCGTTTTGCCGTTATATGTTAGAAACTCACACTCGAGCTACTGATGGTAAGTAAAATGTTACCAATGCGTTAGCGGTAGAAAACGAAGCAATTGATCAGGTTTCTTAAGATCCACAGATCGTGGCAACGTGAGAATTCTGCTGGTGATTCGTTCCTAAGTTACAAGGATGTAAAAGAAAGTGTAGTGTACAAGAGTAGACGAATATACTATAAACACATAATTGCCCAACTGCTAGGAGCAGGTTAACTCTCTTAATTTGAAAGTTACTCGCAATGGCGAGTTCAGCGGAACAGCGGACAATGGTCCATTCACATACTTTTGAAAGCATGGAAAAACCATAAGTGTCTCATGATGCTTTCTTTTAACGAAACGAGTAATCATTTCAAAATTTGAAAATTCGAATCCTGCAACATTTCTATGTTGGTCCCTGTGCAGGCGACCAACATTCATAAGACAAAGTTGAAAACGCAAATCGAGCCCATAAAGATAGTGACGTGGTGATTATGCTTCTCAAGCATGAATAGATAGCTTTAGAGATGAATGTATATGTTAGACGATGCATATTGCGCAAGACGCCGCTTGCGATAATTCATTACCCACCCTTTATAGCTACGTCATCGGTCTAATGCACCACTCGCTAAAACATTAGTGTTAGTGAATACCATAAATTATTACAGACGATACTAGACTCCACTCCTGTTGATTGTAACTCTAGTTATTTCGAGAAGTGTTTTGTGATCCAAAGGCGAGCAAAAGTTTGTTTCATAAATGAAAAAATATTTACAAGTTTGCTGACTACTTTTACGTCCTACGGTAGGTATTGTGGTTGTGATATGAAGTCAGAAGCGTCAGATAATGAAGATGATGGTAATGATGATAATTTGCAAGCATTAGTAATAAATAAGCATCAACTTAACATTTATTCATGTCTGATGAAATATTATCTCTATAACTATCAAAACAGAAGTGTTCAATAGATTCAATACTTACTGCTTAGCCTTTGTAATAATTGCGGTTGACAAAAGACTAATCTTATGATATATCACCAGGAAATATGCATAGGAAAATGACGGGAATTGATTTCGTTGCCACGCCACTATAGACTGAAGCGTGCGAAGGGTTATCAATCATTCTTCACACAAGCCGTTTTGGAATTAAAATCGCTTCTTATTACCTAAGTCATAAATTTCGCGTCTTTGACGTTGAATGACGAACTACTATGTATGTTACTACATAGGGCATAGCTTTCTTGCTGCTACAGTCCAAAGGAATGCTTTTTAGTCCAGGCCTAGAAGTCTAATTAAGTACAATAGCCTCGTTCTATTTAATGTTAACTGTGCAATTTTGGGGAAAGAGTGCATTTTTCAGAATTTAATTGTTGCTTATGAAATTATTATATTACCATTATAGTATTAAGGACAGTTATGGATTGCGATGACAAATGCCAAGGCTTACACGCGTGACCTTGGCTGCAAACGTGAACCGTCCTTCTGGTAACGAATCGGCGTAACCTCAAGCGGCCCTTCATACAAGCCTCTTACCGTATATTCGGGAAGGCTCGTTTGAATATTATCGGACAGAACAGAATATTGGCCGCATACATTATATTAATATTCTGCACCGTAATCAGGGTTAATTATTTGTAGGACCTTGGCCAGTCTTCGTGTACTTGTGGGTATCGATGACTCAACAGGCTTGAGATATCAGGTCGTTTCAGGTTAAGTTAGATAGCAGTAGCCACGTATAAAATTACAGGTCTTCCCGACATGATACAATGAGGGATATACTAATAAGCATGTGATTACCTTCTAAATAAATATAAGGCAGCAAGCCTCTTCTATTAAAGACAACGATTTTATGAAAATAGCCGGAAAACGAGCTGACGATCCACATGATGGTAAGTGGCTATCGTCGCCCATGGACATCAGCAACACCAAAGGCATCACTGATGCGTTGCCGGCCAAGAAAAAGAGAAGTAAAAGAAAGAAAGAACTGGTGTGTAACCGCTTATAACGGAGTTAGAAGTAGTATGCGAGGTGCATAATCATGACAAATTCCACTTCACGGAGCAGCAATAACTTTGAACATATCTGCAGCCCTACACATAGCCTTAAGCCTAAAATGAAATCCATGACAAGTAAGTTACATGACAAATGTTTGTTACTGAAAGCCCCTCAAGGTGTTACCTTCAATAACCCAGGAAGCGAGACTCAGCCCGGGTCTCGTGTGGTGTGCAAATCAATCATCCATGTCAGTTAAAGGATGCTTAATGAAAAGCTTTGTGATGTTGTGTTGTGTTTGTGCTGTGGATTGAGTAATTAAAGACTATTAATAACTGCTCGGTATATCGTTGCATATGTACCTTGCAGTATACTTATAGTGGTGTATTAAGTCATCTTCATATAATATTATGAAGTTATTTTGAATAAAATCCTTTGAGATTGGTCATTGCGGGAATTGGACAAAATTAATGACTTTACTCGTGCACGTTTTATGTGAGGTTGAATGGAATTACATTTTATCATACTCCTTATGTTAATCTCCTCCACCGGTCTTTACCTGAACATTAATATGAAATAATACGCCTGGCCTGATGATAGATAATGCCTAGCCTGCCCTTTTTCATTTGTGAACCCATGCTAATCAGAGGAAAAAGATTGTGATTATTTGAAAAAAATTGTGGCCAAAGGAAGGTATGATCGCGTGTCCAATAGACGTAATATTATAACCAAATTTTACTGCATACATCAAATCATCTGCAGAGCAAATCACTTAAAATTAATATACATAGGTGTGTTACAAACTAAATAAATCCGCATTCCTCCTAAGCGCGGTGAGTACGTTTTCATCGTTGCCTTGACCTCTAAATGCAGACATAAATTACTTTGCAATTAATACAGCTGGCAACGTTTCAAAAATTCCCGCTGTGTACACTGGCGGTCGTTTCCCAACTTCAAAATGTTACAGATTGTGAAATTTATTTATCCGTAGTGCCGATGTGCTCTTGTAACTTTGTAGTCGAGCAGTGAAGCGTTTGGCTCAGTCGGCCTATATTGGTTGCTGCAGCTTGCATTGAAGTGTTTCTGATTGATAGTTTCAACTACACGTAACGTAAGCCTGCCTGGCTACCGCTACCGCCGCAGCTACCTACCTTTTGCTTGGGTCAGCCGTCAAACTACTAATCGTGTTCTGACTGGATGCTTGAGAGCCAGTTATATCCTTGTTAGGGGTTCCGAAGTGAAATCGGAACCCTTATAGTTTCGTCATGTCCGTCCATACGTCTGTCATGAAAAACATTTTTTCAGGGTAACGTGAAGATGAACTTTTTATTCGGTGCATACCCTATAGTGTAGGGTATCGTTGAATAAGTCTTAGGGGTCTTCTAAGACTATTTTTGAAATTAGGGGTCTAGGGGTCTTAGGGGTCTGCTGGCTAAACTCTGGACGCTTTTATTTTAGGCTTTTATTAGGAATTTACAAGGAAAACTATGACGGTTATGTTAGCATAAGTAGTTAATGAGTAATAGTCGATAAACTTACTACTTCGGAACCCTACATTGAGCGTGGCCTGACACACAATTGTCCGGTTCTTTTCTTCTCTTGGCCGGCAACGTAATGATGCCTATGGTATTGCTAATGTTCATTGACGACCGTAACCGCTTACCATCAGATGGCCCGCCTGCTCGTTGCCTGTAGCCAAGAGGCGATACAAAAAAGTCAGGCGGCCTATTATGAACTCTTAATTCCAGCCAAGTTCCAATGTAATCGTCAAATTCGTGTTACGAAAGCGGTCACGTGACATTTTTTAGCCAATCATCCGTCGTTTAAAGCCCGAGAAATAAATTGCCTGGAACATGAATGGTTTTATAAAAGTTAGGCTCGCAGGTCCAAAAATCCAGTAGCACATATTCCGCTATAAAAATGAATTCCGTGGGGGGCTCGTGCAACCCGTGCTATGTTAATTAGCTGCAGTACAAACAGTAAAGTGATTCGACTCGCCACTGCCAACAATGTTCAGACGTGCATTGATGAACGAGCCGGGTGGGTGTCAGACAGGGGGAGGGGAGGGGGCAGCGCTGCGCGATGTAGATACCAGCCCTCATTAAGTCGGCTTGTGTGCATTAGATTTAGATGATTGATTTTAGTATGCTGTTGTTTTATTAAAATTGAAGCATTATAGCAACTTTTCTCTGCGTCCGTAAGGAAACGAGGATAGAACTAATCTAAGCACGCGCGTTGGAAAATAACACCAACTAGGTTGCTAAGAGAATTCATACCTCTCCTTATTTTTATATAGATAAAATGCATTTGAAATAAATGGCCATATATATATCCAGTCCATTAGGACTTTGAATCGTTTCATCGTTGCATCATTAATTTGTTTACTTATTTATATTTCTTAAAATAGCAAAAGATATCCCTTTACTAAGTAGGTATGTAGTGAATATCTGGCATAATATACGAGTATAATGACTAGAATATCCATAGATACATAATGCTGCCGTTCTTATTCTTCAGGTCATCTTACACAACCATAAAACAAAGTAAACAGATGTTAATGGTGGTTGTTCGTCCTCTAGTAACATTTCCAAGTCCTATCCTGGTCTAACATCCGAACTAGAAGCGACTCACACCCATCTGTTTAATGGATGAAAAGTGTTTTTTATTCAATTTCATTCAAGAGTTTTTTAGCCAACCGAATCGCAATAATAGTTTTAGTATTCTAATTGGATATAAAACTTTTCATCCATTAACAGATTGGTGCAAGTTGCTTCTAGTTCGGGACTTAAAGTACCCTCATTAGGAGTCGGGGCGACTATTTCCCGGACTGCCGGAAGTCCGGCTCCGAGGCTGGTCCATGTCATCCGGAAGCAGTGTACTTTTTCCTTTCCTCTTCCTCTTTCCTTTCCACTTCCTCTCGTTTATCCTGATAAAGGCGTACTTTAATACGGAAACTGCGGCCCTTTTGTAGATTTTCGGAGTTAGGTAATGTGGAATCGAATGTTGTTCGTCGATTAGTCTTGTGTGTTTCGGATTTGTTCAACTTTGAAGTGGGATTTCTCGTGCTTGTGCATTTGTGTGTACACGAGTTGTATGTTTTTTATAGACGTTGATTCTTGGTTATGCTAAAGTGCGATAGGCGGCGTTGTGACAGTTATGAAGTTAAAACCTTTCTATTTTAAAAAGCTGGTAGATAAAAAAATTATGATGTGCATTAGTGTATCATTGATACCTATATGGATAAAATATTTTGACTTTAACTTTGACTTTAAAGTCATAAATCAAATTTCATATTTAGTAGGAGACCAATAAACTAAATATTAAAAATATTTTCCTGATTACATTATACAGTACCAATTCCTTTACCACACCAGTCTTATTAGAAACCCCGAGCCCAGAGTGGGACAATTATGGGTTATTACTACTACTACAGTCTTATTTCCACTTGACCAGTTTTTATTCTCTGCAACTCAATCCTCCGTCTTTACATAATTTTCTTGAGCAAGATAGTTTATAAATCGTAAATCCGTTCGATCGAGTCGTAAATACACACTTACTCGTATTATTCATTCAGTGTTACTCTGTATGTTCGCAGCAAATGATTTTATTATTCCGTAAGAAGAGAAACCTCTAGCACATCTTACAAGCACATAATATTCTCACCACGTCCTGCCTCCATTTCTCTCCATATTTCAAACGCGATGCACCAATAAAAATACGGTAAGGGCTTGCCGTAAACTACAAGAGGTGAAAAACTACTCGTATCGTATGTTGTAAAAAATCTTTAGTAGAGAATCTCTTCGCGGAGTGTACGTTATATATCTTTCGTTTTATTATTGACGAATGATATGACCTGATAATATAGGTATTCCTTAATGTATTGCAACATGTATTTACCTATATAAAGAATTAAAATGGTAAAATTTTGATTGCCTTGAGGAAAACATCTGAGCATTATTATGCTGAAATACGTCGATGGCTCAGTTATTACATATTCAATTCAATTGATATCAAAACGAAACCCAATAGTTATTGAAAAACTACGGCCTTAGATAACTGACAGTAATCATCAGTCTCATCTATCAGGCTTTTTAACTCCATTGGAATTATGTCCATCAGGGCATGTCTATACCTTCTCTAATTGGCACCACTGTGCCCGGACCTAGACCATCTGAATCCAACGGTTTCCCGCTATCTTCTTTATAGCTAACGCTATACGATTGACTTAATAAGTTAATGGTAAGTCTATTTAACAACCGCTTCAGTTAGTAAGTTAGGCGTTGGGTTGGGTTGTAACTAGACTATGGCCTCGGCTGGCTGCATCCACTTGAACACGCGCGCCCTTCACTGTTGTTTGATTGGAAACACTCCGCCGAAGAGACACGCTAGTGAGCCGTGCTGAGAACGCTTCTTAAGACCGCCACTGCCAATATTTTTTATATGCTTTTTCATTAAACGATAACGTAACGATACAGTTGACGGCTGTTACATTGCAGATATGAAATGTCTAAAACATAAGTTGTCGTCGTGGTCGTGGCATCCGATGAAGAAGCAACCATTGTCGAATGCTTAAGCAGCTATGTTTTGTATAGAGAGAAAAAATCAAAATTTAAGCATAAAAAAGTTTTGAGAGTTATCTCCCGCTTACAGCTGTTTCGAGTTCTGTTCGAGTGATGTAATTAGAAATTAATCATCAGTCGCTAATGCAGAGTGCATTAGAACATTTAGTGAATTTAGTAGAACACATAATATCCCAGGGCTATAAGTAACAGAAGACAATTCTTTTCTTAATTAACTCAGTAGATAACTCAATTCTAATGCGCACGTACGAGTACCTGATGTTCTAAAACCGATTTATACTCGTGGGTGTAAAGTTTAAACTCAGGGGAAGAATTGTCCGAATCGGATCAGTAATTAAAAGATTAGCCGGAGCCCGGAACAGACTAACGTGTAACTTACACCATACAAGATATTTCACCATACAATATCCATCCATCCATCCATCCATCAGCCCTTGGAGGTCCACTGCTGGACATAGGCCACATACAATATACGACCTACAAACTTCACATCTTTATAAAACATATTAGTATAGATTGAAGTAATACAATCCAATTTATATTTACTATTATATAAACCCATGACTCAGTCATTCGTTTTGTCGGTAATAGTATCGATAATGACACGCCCGCAATACGATTAACAAAATATGGACTAATTTGGACTAATTTAATTAAAGTAGTTTTTGTTGCTTGTGTATAGAATGAACCTCAGAATACAATACCCATATTTTTAATAAAATATATCCTATGTTACTCAAAAACAATAGAGCATTCTATTGGTGAAAGACATTATGAATTGTTTTAGTTCGTTTGAGTTTATATATATTGTATGTAAGTCGTTATCTCATTAATAAGTTAAACTGTACTGTAAAATTTAATAAGCAACATGTGTAAGAGGAAGGTGTTGGTCTTCCACAACACAGGGAATCCTAGTGTGGGACCAACGATCCTCAACCCCATGACTTTGTATAATTTGGTTCAATAAAGTTTATTATAAAGTTTATTATCCTTTACAAAAAAAATCAACTTTTTCCTCTTTATAATATTAGTAAAAGTATGGATAGAAAATCTTGACATGTCTGTTTGCTGCAATAACCCATCGCGTGCGCGCTACCGCTATCGGACGGATAAACGCAATTTATTCAGTGCGCTGTCTGTTACACGTCAGTTTTACTTTCAAAGATAAGTTCAAGATCGCTTTATCTTTATGACGGTAGATTGAACTTCTGGAATTATCCTTTAGCCAGACGAGTTATTACGAGTCCCGGGAAACATGATTTGCATTAGATCGGTCTCTCTTTGTATAAATATCTAATAAATATCGGTATTCGTAGCAGTTTGTTTTTGTTAGCCTGTTGTCACACGGGTTTCTCTACAAATCTCCCTGATAGAATCAGTTGTTTAGTACAAAAACGGTTATGGTCTGACTTCATTAGAATCAACGGAGACTAGAACCAACTTACGTTCGCAACAATCAATTATTCTGACAACCGACAATTCTACCATACCCTTAGTTTTACGGCAAAGAGGACACTTACGTGAAACGTAACTATAGCTGTTTCTTGTTATATCCTACAAATATTATAAATGCAAAAGTTTGTTGGATGCTTGCTACTCTTTCACGCAAAAATGATTAAACGAATGAAGTTTTGCACATAGGTCATGATCTGAAATAACATTTAGTATTATCCCGGAAAACACGGGCAAAGCCGAAAGCAGCATGCTAGTTATATATAACACTAGCTGCGCCTCGCAGTTTCACCCGCTTTAATTTGTGGAAAACTACTAAAATATATGATGTTACATAGCCTATAGCCTTCCTCGATAAATGGACTATCAAACGCAAAAATAATTTTTCAATTCGAACCACTAGTTCCTGAGATTAGCGCGTTCAACCAAACAAACACTTCAGATTTATAATATTAGTATAGATACTGTAATTCCAGATGGCAAGCGTACACCAGTCTTCATCAAAACTAAACTTAAAAAAATACCCTCACATAGCCTTGAATCTCGATACAATCCGGTACACCCAGCAACGCAGCAACGAATGCAGTCCATAAATAGCAAGGCATATCGCAATGACTCCGATATGCAATTGTACAACCACTCACTCATGTAATTGACTTATACATAGATCAATGTCTCCGTGGATTTATATACTGTCGGGTAGTTGAGTTGAGGGCTGTAACCGCAAAACATTAATTCGTATAGTCGACTGGTGAAATATTGCGCTTTAGGAAAATGGTAATTTTACTCTTAATATAATAACGCCGTTGGCTGTGCCGTTGGTATGGCCAATAGCAAAAATTATAGCCAATTTGTCTGTCATCGTGTTTTTAAAACAATTTAATTTAAAGGCAATGAATTGATGACGTTGCGACGCGCGTCGTGAGTATCCATGGGTGATGATAGCGACAACTTAGTATCATTCAGATGACCCGTTTGGTTGTTAACTGGTTGTCACTACGTTGTCACTACAGTCTTAATCTTAGATATACCTATACTTACTCGTTCCATTGGTACTTGATGTAGGCAAGGAGGATGAAAAGTATGCAAAGGTTGAAGTGTATGAGGAATTGGGCTGGAGAAGCATCGGGGATTTTCGTTGAGATCCCGAAGCCAGATTATGCGCTGGATGGCTGATGTAACCACAATTATATTTTGTAGTCTGAACTCTGAAGGTCCATTAGTAGTACCCAAAGCTTCTATGTATTCTACTAGACCGGCAAACGTAGTAAAAAAATGCGCACTCAGTTACTATCAATTCTCCATAACTCATTTACTTCGCTTACTCTTTCCATAAATAACATAAGAGCAAGCAGTATAACCGAAGCGCTGACAGACGTCAAACTCCCGCGCTATGCTGCAATTTTAATATTTTTAGTACCTAATTACGTGGTTAATGTGGTTTGTGTGGCTAATCAACATTAGCGTGTCGACAAGAATATAAAACGTATAATCATAAACGCACTAATGGTAACAGTTAGGAACTTAACGAAGCTATTAAACATGTTTTTATACACCAATAGTCCATCCAGATTCAGGAATTTCAAAAGAAATTATAGCGCGTACCAAATCTCGTCATCTATTATAAAATATTAAATCTGTGAAGTAGGATTAGTAGTCCTTTGGATCTATTTTGTTCATATTTTTGTGGGTTACATTTGGATAACATAAATTAATGTGAAGATGTAGTTTTTATTACTAAAGTTTTCTATCATTTAAGTTGTTACTGTACCTATTTCAAAATACAAATGCACTTTGAAAACTTTTTTCAATGAATAGAAATTATTTCCTCGAAAATTTTGTTCTCAGTATCAGTATCATTCGGCTATTAATTAACAAATTATAAAGAAAGTCGGTGAATAAAATCTGTAATTTAGAATGACAGTCATCACAAAATCAGATAAATAATTAATTACTGAACTTTGAGTCATTGAGGAATAGACTTTAAGGAAAATCGTCGTAAGTATTAACTCCTTTAACTATTATGATTAAAAATACTTGTGGGTGGTACAGGAGCCAGCGAAAGGTAACAGGACGCATAGTTAATAAAAAATAATACAATAAATATAACAAAAAATAGTTAACAAAAAACCGGCTTTAAATGAAGTACATCCAATAAAAAAAGAATCATCGAAATCAGTCGGCGTGATATTGAGTTATTCGTCCATTTATCGCGTACATACTTAATGAAAATTTAAGACTTATATGCTTTTGACATGGATGCCATTGCCAGATCTCGCTCAAATTTAAGTGGGATCACACGACAAGCACCAGGTTTCGATTAAAAAAAGAATCATCAAAATCGGTTCACCTAGTCGAAAGTTCTGAGATAACAAACATAAAAAAATACATTCGAATTGAGAATCTCCTCCTTTTTTGAAGTCGGTTAAAAAGGTAAATAAATTACAGTTGATTGTTTCGAACAAATGCTTTACTTATTTCCAACGTGTGTATTTTTCACATTTTCTCGCAAGCGCAACACACGGTAATTGTTTCGGACAGTGAAAATAATTGGTGTGTGGGAAGTGGGCGAAACTTGCTTATTGTTTTAGTTTTCTTTGGGTTACGTAGTTTTTGCTAAAGAAGCAATTTTGTTTCAACTTATTGGGTAGGTCTGTAGGTACGATTTGGCTCCGTCAATTTGTATTATGGAGGTTTATTGTTTCCTTTAAATATTTTTTAAAAAAGCTATCTATTTATTTGTAACCGAAAGTAAAAGGAGAACCCCAGTTTCCATAGAAACTCAGGCCTAAGTAGACAAGACTGGAAATTGGCTGTTAATTAGATTATTGCAAAAAGTTCAATTTCTCCAATTTTCACGGCTGCCAGCAATGGCCAACTAAGGAAATCCTAGAACGAATCACCTTAATCATAGGTTATGATTATGTCATACCCGTGTCACAGTGCTATTTAATATGTATGTTACACTTACGTTGGCGGGTGTCTATTATAATTCTACTACTTCAATGGTTTTCACCCAAAACGAATGTCATAAAAAGGTTGTATAATAAAAGCTATTGCATATTTCAAGAGATTTTATTAGTTATCATTATAATATATTAACTAGGTTTTCGCGTGGGGCGCGCGCTGCTAAAGCAGCGCGCGTGCCTTTCTCTTTCGCAAAAGACAAAATAAATAAATAGTTTGTTTTTTCAAAAATATTGGTCTTTGAAATTTATTTTTCGACTCAGAGGTCTGTTTGCGACATATTTGGCTTCAAATTACTATTTTTGGTTTGTCTATTTTTTTGGCACGATTACCAGAATATGAGAGGGAGATGGAAGGGGTAAGGGAGAGGGAGAGGGAAGAGGGGGAGACGGAGAGGTAGCGGGAGAGGGAGACGGAGAGGTAGCGGGAGAGGGAGGAAGGGGGAAAGGGCGAGGGAAAACGTAAGAGGGGGAGAGGGAGGGTGAGACGGAGTGTGAGCGAGTGGAAGTTGCTGAGGGAGCGGGAGAGGGAGGGGCGGGAGGGGGAGAGAGAGGGGAAGGAAAGCGAAGGAGAGGGAGAGGGAGAAATTGATAGGCGTTACAAAGTTTGCCGGGTCAGCTAGTTGATAACAATAACTAATAATAACCCTTAATACTAATAAACGCCTCATACATTGTATTGACATTCAATGGACAAACAATCTGAAATATTCGACACAAAATACATTTGTATGAAAATTAATATTTTTATATGGCAACACTGCAACATTTTTCCTCCGATGTGTACGATCTATAAGTACCAACAACTTCCTGATATATTGTAATGACATAAGATTTATGAAATAGTCTGAAATATTACACAAAAAAGTACATTTGTATGAAAACTTTTATTTTTTGTATGGCAACCCTAAAATATTTTTTCACCATCATTTATGGACTATTAGAACCTACAATCGCCCCATACATTATAAGGCCATCAAATGAAGATAACCGCCTCAAATATTTGAAAAAAGAAAACATTTGTATGAAAATTATTATTTTTTGTATGGCAACACTGAAATTTTTTTCGCCAAAATTTACAAAATACCAGTACCTACAAATGCCCCATACATTATAGTAGCGAAATATTCAATCCGAAAACAAATTTGTATGAAAATTATTATTTTTGGTATGGCAACACTGAAATTTTATTGTTTTTCCAAAACGAATGATTTAATTCAGAAATATCTCCCATACATTTTTTATACTCTTGATCTATAGTTTAGGCTCAACAACTCGAAAAGTGAAAAAAATTCTGGACTCCAGTGTTGCCAGTTTATTTAAATGAAAATGGTCAAATGTCATTACGACTACCACAGAAAATTTTCTTGTTTGATTTTTTTATCAAAAATATTTTTCCTTCTACTTTTTACATTTTTGAATGGAAAGTCCAAAAAATTGTATGAACGAAGAAAAGAAAAACCAAACATGGCAACACTTTCGGTCAAGTTACACAACCGCCCCATACAAAGCAACCCCCTCAAGTGTTGCCAACCTACTAATTTTTACCTTCAAAAAATGCAATTTTTCGTACATTTTACAAAATGGCCACCACGGCGTCCGCCATCTTGTTGAAAAAAAAATTATCCCCAAAATATCAAAATTGAGGACACTTTCAAGAAAAAACAAAAAGAATTTTATAAAAAAGTTGAAAAACTACCCCGATGCGAGCCCACAAAGTCACCTCTAAAATTTCAAAACTTTAAAGAAAAATATCTCGGCGGCCATCTTGTTTTTTTATTTTTTTCTAATTTCATCGTATTAGTCGTCCCAAAATTATTCGAAAATGATACCAATATTGGGTAGGTGCTTACATAAATAAAAAAGTTGACAATCGCCGAGCGGCCGCCATCTTGAATTTTCGAACGGTCGGATTTTTCCCATAGTGACCATAAGTAGTCAAACAACTTTTCCATACATCATTATAACCCCCCACCAATACTTTCGGCTGGGCTACTCGAAATGTGAAAAAACGGGAAAAAAAAATCTAGCTCCCAGTGTTGCCAGTTAATTTAGATGAAAATGCTCAAATGTCATTACGACGACCACTAAAAATTTTTTGGTGAAATTTTTTGATTTAAAATGTTTCTCCTTCTACTTTTTATATTTTTGAATAGAAAGTTCACAAAAATGTATGAACGAAAAAAAAATCAACATACCCTAGCAACACTTCAGACCAAGTCCCACAACCGCCCCATACAAAGTGAACCCCTCAAATGTTGGCAACCTAAAATTTTTTTCCTTCAAAAAATGCATTTTTTCGTACATTTTATATAATGGCTGCCATGGGGTCCGCCATCTTGGCGAAAAAAAAAATATACCCCAAACGTCAAAATTGGGGATAGATGCAAGGCAACAAAGTAAAAAAATCGCAAAAAAGTTTAAAACCCAACGCAATCCGACCCCGCAAAGTCACCTCGAAAATTGAAAAATTTTAAATCAAAATATCTCGGCGGCCATCTTGTTTTTTCAAATTTTTCTAAATTTTTCGTAACACTTTTCCCAACATTAGCCGAAAACGACACCAATCTCGGGTAGCTGCATAATAAAAAAAAAAGTTGATCATTTCACCTCGGCCGCCATCTTGGATTTTCGAAAAGTCGGATTTTTCCCACAGATCCGGGGGTGAACAAAAAATTCCCCCATACATAGTATCTACCCCCCACCACTCCTTCTGGGAGATCAATTCGGGTTTTCGTAAAACGAAAAAAAAATTCCAGCAGTCAGTGTTGCCAGTCGACATCGACGAAAATGGTCAAATGTCATAGCGACGACCGCGACACGGTTTCCTGTGTGACATTTGTATCAAAAATATTGCTCCTTCTACTTTTCATGTTTTTGAATAGAAAGTCCAAAAAAATGTGTGAACGAAGATAAAAAAAATAAAACCTGGCAACACTTTGGGTCAAGTTACACAACCGCCCGGAACAAAGGGACCCGCTCAAATATTGCCAACCAGAAGAAAAACGCACCCAAAAAATGTCATTTTTCGTACATTTTTCAAAATGGCCGCCACCGCGTCCGCCATCTTGTCGAAAAAATAAATATCCCCAAAATATCAAAATCGAGGATACCCTCAAGCGAATGCAAAAAAAATATTGCAAAAAAGTTGAAAAACCTCCCCGATGCGACCCCTCAAAGTCACCTCTAAAATCGGAAAAATTCAAACCAAAATAACTCGGCGGCCATCTTGTTTTTTCAATTTTTTCTCATTTTTTCGTAATTCTCCTTACAATTTTAACAAAACACCCGAAAAACATTTGGCAAAAGGCCATAAACAAAAAAGTTGACAATCGCCGCGCAGCCGCCATCTTGAAAATGGGAAATGTCAGATTTTTCCCGAGGTGTCGGGAGGGGATGGAGAACTTTCGCCATAGACAACATTATCGTATTTCCACTCTTTCTGGGAGAACAATTATATAGATCACTAGGTGGTAAGTCTAGGATTATATATTATAATAACTAGGTTTTCGCGTGGGGCGCGCGCTGCTAAAGCAGCGCGCGTGCCTTTCTCTTTCGCAAAAGACAAAATAAATAAATAGTTTATTTCAAAATTGTCATCGGTCTTGGAAATTTATTTTTCGATTCAGGGGTCTGTTTGCGAAATGTTTGGCTTCAAACTACTACTTTTGGTTTGTCTATTTTTTTGAACAAAGAAAACATTTGTATGAAAATTATTATTTTTTGTATGGCAACACTGAAATTTTTTATACCAAAATTCACAAAATATCAGCAACTACAAATGCCCCATACATTATAGTAGCGAAATATTCAATCCAAAAATAAATTTGTATGAAAAACATTATTTTTTATATGGCAACACTAAAATTTTATTGTTTTCTCAAAACGAATGATTTAATTCAGAAATATCTCCCATAACTTTCTTATACTCCTGATCTATAGTTTAGGCTCAACTACTCGAAAAGTGAAAAAAATTCTGGACTCCAGTGTTGCCAGTTTATTTAGATGAAAATGGTCAAATGTCATTACGAATACCACAAGAAATCTCCTTGTTTGATTTTTTTATCAAAAAGGTTTTTCCTTCTACTTTTCATATTTTTGAATGGAAAGTCCAAAAAATTGTATGAACGAAGAAAAGAAAAACCAAACATGGCAACACTTTCGGTCAAGTTACACAACCGCCCCATACAAAGTAACCCCCTCAAGTGTTGCCAACCTACTAATTTTTTCGTTAAAAAAATGCAATTTTTCGTACATTTTACAAAATGGCCGCCGCGGGGTCCGCCATCTTGTTGAAAAAAAAATTATCCCCAAAATATGAAAATTGAGGACACTTTCAAGGGAAAACAAAAATAATATTAGAAAAAAGTTGAATAACCACCCCGATGCGAGCCCACAAAGTCACCTCTAAAATTTCAAAACTTTAAAGAAAAATATCTCGGCGGCCATGTTGTTTTTTATTTTTTTTCTAATTTCATCGTATTCGTCGTTCCAAAATTATTCGAAAATGACACCAATATTGGGTAGGTGCTCACATAAATAAAAAAGTTGACAGTCGCCGAGCGGCCGCCATCTTGAATTTTCGAACGGTCGGATTTTTCCCATAGTAACCATAGATAGTCAAGCAACTTTTCCATACATCATTATAACCCCCCACCAATACTTTCGGCTGGGCTACTCGAAATGTGAAAAAACGGGGAAAAAAAATCTAGCTCCCAGTGTTGCCAGTTAATTTAGATGAAAATGGTCAAATGTCATTACGACGACCACTAAAAATTTTTTGGTAAAATTTTTTGATTAAAAATGTTTCTCCTTCTACTTTTCATATTTTTGAATAGAAAGTTCACAAAAATGTATGAACAAAAAAAAAATCAACGTAACCTGGCAACACTTCAGACCAAGACCCACAACCGCCCCATACAAAGTGACCCCCTCAAATGTTGCCAACCTAAAAATTTTTTCCTTCAAAAAATGCAATTTTTCGTACATTTTATAAAATGGCCGCCACGGGGTCCGCCATCTCGGCGAAAAAAAAAATATACCCCAAACGTCAAAATTTAGGATAGATGCAAGGCAACAAAGCAAAAAAATCGCAAAAAAGTTTTAAACCCAACGCAATCCGACCCCGCAAAGTCACCTCGAAAATTGAAAAATTTTAAATCAAAATATCTCGGCGGCCATCTTGTTTTTTCAAATTTTTCCAAATTTTTCGTATTACTTTTCCCAACATTAGCCGAAAACGACACCAATCTCGGGTAGCTGCATAATAAAAAAAAAAGTTGGTCATTTCACCTCGGCCGCCATCTTGGATTTTCGAAAAGTCGGATTTTTCCCATAGATCCGGGGGTGAACAAAAAATTCCCCCATACAAAGTATTAACCCCCCACCACTCCTTCTGGGAGATCAATTCGGGTTTTCGTAAAACGAAAAAAAAATTCCAGCAGTCAGTGTTGCCAGGTGAAATCGACGAAAATGGTCAAATGTCATTACGACAACCTACCGTGTCCTACGTTTGCCCATGCGATTTTTTGATTAAAAATATTGCTCCTTCTACTTTTCATGTTTTTGAATAGAAAGTCCAAAAAAATGTGTGAACGAAGACAAAAAAAATAAAACCTGGCAACACTTTGGGTCAAGTTACACAACCGCCCGGAACAATGGGACCCGCTCAAATGTTGCCAACCATAAGAAAAATGCACCCAAAAAATGTCATTTTTCGTACATTTTTTAAAATGGCCGCCACCGCGTCCGCCATCTTGTCGAAAAAATTAATATTTCCAAAATATCAAAATTGAGGATATCTTCAAGACAACGCAAAAAAAATATCGCAAAAAAGTTGAAAAACCACCCCGATGCGACCCCTCTAAGTCACCTCTAAAATTGAAAAAATTCAAACCAAAATAACTCGGCGGCCATCTTTTTTTTTCAATTTTTTCTCATTTTTTCATAATTCCCTTCTTAAACTTTACGAATACCCTCAAAAAAGTTTTGCAAAAGGCCATAAACAAAAAAGTTGACAATCGCCGCGCAGCCGCCATCTTGAAAATGGGAAATGTCAGATTTTTCCCGAGGTGTCGGGAGGAGATGGAGAACTTTCGCCATAGACAACAAAATCCCATCTTGCCTCCTTCTGGGAGAACAATTATATAGATCACTAGGTGGTAAGTCTAGGATTATATATTATAACTAGGTTTTCGCGTGGGGCGCGCGCTGCTAAAGCAGCGCGCGTGCCTTTCTCTTTCGCAAAAGACAAAATAAATAAATAGTTTTTTCAAAAATATAATTGGTCTTTGAAATTTATTTTTCGATTCAGGGGTATGTATGCGAAATGTTTGGCTTCAAACTACTACTTTTGGTTTGTCTATTTTTTTTTGGTATGATTAACAGAATATGAGAGGGAGAGGGTGAGGGAGAGGGAGAGGGAGGGAGGGAGGGAGAGAGGGAGAGGGAAAGGGAGAGGTAGACTTAGAGAGAGTGGGTGGGAGAGGGAGGGAGAGTGAGAGGGGGGAAGATGGAGAGGGAGAGAAAGAGGGAGAACGAGGGAGAGGGGGAGGAAGAGGGAGAGAGAGGAAGAGGGAGGGGATGACGGAGAGGGAGAGGGAGGGAGGGGGAAAGGGGGAGAGGTAGGGAGAGGGGAGGGAAAGGGAGGAGGAGAGGTAGCGGGAGAGGGAGGGCAAGGGGGAGGTAGAGGGGAAGGAGAGGGAGAGAGAGTGAGGAAGATGGAGAGGGAGAGGGAGAGGGAGAGGGAGAGAGAGGGGGAGGAAGAGCGAGAAGGAGAGGGAGAGAGAGGAAGAGGGAGAGGGAGACGAAGAGGTAGCGGGAGAAGGAGCGGGAGAGGGAGGGAGGGGGAAAGGGTAAGAGGGGTAGAGGTAGGGAGAGGGGAGGGAAAGGGAGGAGGAGAGGTAGCGGGATAGGGGGGGCAAGGGGGAGAAGGAGAAATTGATAGGCGGTACAAAGTTTGCCGGGTCAGCTAGTTGATAACTAATAATAACCCTTAATACTAATAAACGCCTCATACATTGTATTGACATTCAATGGACAAACAATCTGAAGTATTGGACACAAAATACATTTGTATCAAAATTAATATTTTTATATGGCAACACTGCATCATTTTTCCTCTGATGTGTACGATCTACAAGTACCAACAACCTCCTGATAAGTTGTAATGACATAAGATTGAAGAAATGATTACATAAAAAAGAACATTTGTATGAAAACTTTTATTTTTTGTATAGCAACACTAAAATATTTTTTCGCCATCATTTACAAACTATTGGAACCTACAATCGCCCCATATATTATAAGGCCATCAAATGAAGACAACCGCCTCAAATATTTGAAAAAAGAAAACATTTGTATGAAAATTATTATTTTTTGTATGGCAACACTGAAATTTTTTTCACCAAAATTCACAAAATATTAGTACCTACAAATGCCCCATACATTATAGTAGCGAAATATTCAATCCAAAAATAAATTTGTATGAAAATTATTATTTTTTGTATGGCAACACTGAAATTTTATTATTTATCCGAAACGAATGATTTATTTAAGAAATATCTCCCATACATTTATTATACTCCTGATCTATAGTTTAGGCTCAATTACTCGAAAAGTGAAAAAAATTCTGGACTCCAGTGTTGCCAGTTTATTGAGATGAAAATGGTCAAATGTCATTACGACGACCACTTGAAATGTTTTAGTGAATTATTTTGATTAAAAATGTTTTTCCTTCTACTTTTCATATTTTTGAATGGAAAGTCCAAAAAATTGTATGAACGAAGAAAAGAAAAACCAAACATAGCAACACTATTGGTCAAGTTACACAACCACCTCATACAAAGCAACCCCCTCAAGTGTTGCCAACCTACTGATTTTTTCCTTCAAAAAATGCAATTTTTCGTACATTTCACAAAATGGCCGCCACGGGGTCCGCCATCTTGTCGAAAAAATAAATACCCCGAAAATATCAAAATTGAGGACACTTTTATTGGAAAACAAAAATAATATTATAAAAAAATTGAAAAAGTACCCCGATGTGAGTCCACAAAGTCACCTCTAAAATTTCATAACTTTAAAGAAACATATCTCGGCGGCCATCTTTTTTTTTACTTTTTTTCTAATTTCATCGTGTTAGTCGTCCCAAAGTTATTCGAAAGTGACACCAATATTGGGTAGGTGCTCAAATAAATAAAAAAGTTGACAGTCGCCGAGCGGCCGCCATCTTGAATTTTCGAACGGTCGGATTTTTCCCATAGTAACCATAAATAGTCAAGCAACTTTTCCATAGATTATTATAACCCCCCACCAATACTTTCGGCTGGGCTACTCGAAATGTGAAAAAACGGGGAAAAAAAATCTAGCTCCCAGTGTTGCCAGTTAATTTAGATGAAAATGGTCAAATGTCATTACGACGACCACTAGAAATTTTTTGGTGCAATTTTTTGATTAAAAATAATTCTCCTTCTACTTTTCATATTTTTGAATAGAAAGTTCACAAAAATGTATGATTGCAAAAAAAATCAACGTACCCTGGCAATACTTCAGACCAAGACCCACAACCGCCCCATACAAAGTGACCCCCTCAAATGTTGCCAACCTAAAAAATTTTTCCTTCAAAAAATGCAATTTTTTGTACATTTTACAAAATGGCCGCCATGGGGTCCGCCATCTTGACGAAAAAAAAAATATACCCCAAACGTCAAAATTGGGGATAGATTCAAGGCAACAAAGAATAAAAATCGCGAAAAAGTTAAAAACCCAACGCAATCCGACCCCGCAAAGTCACCTCGAAAATTGAAAAATTTTAAACCAAAATATCTCGGCGGCCATCTTGTTTTTTCAAATTTTTCAAAATTTTTTGTAACACTTTTCCCAACATTAGCCGGAAACAACACCAATCTTGGGTAGCTGCATAATAAAAAAAAAAGTTGGTCATTTCACCTCGGCCGCCATCTTGGATTTTCGAAAAGTCGGATTTTTCCCATAGATCCGGGAGTGAACCAAAAATTCTCCCATACATGGTACTCACCCCCCACCACTCCTTCTGGGAGATCAATTCGGGTTTTCGTAAAACGAAAAAAAAATTCCAGCAGTCAGTGTTGCCAGTCGACATCGACGAAAATGGTCAAATGTCATAGCGACGACCGCGACACGGTTTCCTGTGTGACATTTGTATCAAAAATATTGCTCCTTCTACTTTTCATGTTTTTGAATAGAAAGTCCAAAAAAATGTGTGAACGAAGATAAAAAAAATAAAACCTGGCAACACTTTGGGTCAAGTTACACAACCGCCCGGAACAAAGGGACCCGCTCAAATGTTGCCAACCAGAAGAAAAATGCACCCAAAAAATGTCATTTTTCGTACATTTTTCAAAATGGCCGCCACCGCGTCCGCCATCTTGTCGAAAAAATAAATATCCCTAAAATATCAAAATCGAGGATACCCTCAAGACAACACAAAAAAAATATCAATAAAAAGTTGAAAAACCTCCCCGATGCGACCCCTCAAAGTCACCTCTAAAATGGAAAAAATTCAAACCGAAATAACTCGGCGGCCATCTTGTTTTTTCAATTTTTTCTCATTTTTTCATAATTCCCTTCTTAAACTTTACGAAAACCCTCAAAAACATTGGGCAAAAGGCCATAAACAAAAAAGTTGACAATCGCCGCGCAGCCGCCATCTTGAAAATGGGAAATGTCAGATTTTTCCCGAGGTGTGGTGAGGGAAAGGAGAATATCCGCCATAGACAACAAAACCCCATCTCTGCTCCTTCTGGGAGAACAATTGTATAGTTCAGTCAGTGGTAAGTCTAGGATTATATATTATAATATTTCGTGTAGTTGTGCAGGAGGCGTTATATTTCGTTAGTACCTTGCCCAATCAAGATACCATAATATACTCATTGTAAGTATGGCCACAGCAACTTCCTGATCTTCTAAAGATGTATAGGGTACGTTATCCAGTGTTCAGGACTTATTCTGAACCTTTGTCAGTCACAAAACAGGCGATTAAGGAGTCCATATTCATATAGTATTGGTTTGCAAGAAATTGTAGCGAAACTGCGAAACACATTCACCAAAACAAAAGTACGAAAGCGAATACAATAGAAAATTAAAATCACTGTGTACGTGTCGATGAGTTTCAATAGTAAATAGGACTCCAAATACGCTGAAAATATTTGATAGTAAAAATATACAAGAACACGCGTAGAAAGATGAAAGATCGATGACAAATATGACAATACAGTGGTGTTATTTATAAATACTATGGTTACCAAAATGACATTATTAGGGATTACATCATCATTGTTGTCAATCGATTAATCGATGTCAAAATATTCGAAATGTAATTTAATAAAATTAGCGTAACGATTGAATGGTAATTATAATATATTACATAGTTTTGATTTATATGGAATACGAAAATATGTAAAAAATAAATTAATATTATAATTATAATCACTAAATAATACATAAAATATATTATTATGTTCCATCAATCGATCATTATCAATCGATTCAATCGATTATAAAATCGTATGTAATGAGGTAAATACTGTGAAAACTTTTTTGCATTATTTTGTTCATTTGGCAAGAGCAGCTGAAGATAAGATTTAAATATGTTTATCTTATAAATAAGACGAATTTTTTGGTATATAGTTTACTCTTGTCTAGTCCGATGTTCTAGCACAGATTACATATGGTTCGGGGCCGAAAATTGGGGATCGCCTTTAGGATTAAATACAATATAGAAATTGATATTCAAAGTCAGACAGAACTTTGTCCTATTATTGGTTTTCATAGACATAATAGTCCCTGCTTCATATTCATATTCATATTGTAACCTCACTCAAGTGTCCATTGTAAGAACTGGGAATGACCAAATCCCAATACTGAAAATAAACTTAATACATTTCTTAATACATTGATAAATAAAATTTGGATCTATTAAAAGTCATGTACCCTTTTGTGAAGATATTTAAATATCATTATAATAATGATTCTAACATAAATTCCAATAAAAATTATATGGCCGCTGCTGCTTCGTTTCAAAGGATTAAAGCGTTTGTAGACTTTCCCATAAAATAATTTAGGTCAATTTATTTTCCGAGGTCTATAAAATTATTTCATAAAATTTTAATGATTTCCTAATGGCTTGTTAAAGGTCCCTGAATGTTTGACGAGGGACCAAACAGGAGTGGCTCTTGTCAACTGTGCAGATAAAATAGGGCAAAATGATTTTGCAAAATATATACATAGTAAATAGTAACAACATAAGCGCATTCTTCATGTCATAATCCTTTGAATATGATCGATTTACATCCTATAAAATACGAAAATGCAAAAATGATTAATTATATGAATCTGGGATATTAAATGGATTCGTAATTTCAGCATCCAAAAACGTAGTCCCATAAATCCCAGTTACACGTGTCTCTGGATTCTGTATGTTCTCCAGGGCGAGGTCATTGGGTCAGCGACGTCACGGGCTCAGCTTGCGAGAGTACGAACTACGAACGAAATGTATTAATGTGTTAGAAGCTTCGGAGTCCGGGCACCCTTGATTGAGATTCATTGCCACTTTCTGATAGGGCCACGTGGCCACTGCGCGCCTCGACTCGAGAGGTATAAATATTGTTGTTTGCAAGACAAGGTACTTACTATACACTGGATTTATGGGACCGGAATAATTCACGGCTTATGGGCACCACGAGTTGGTCGTATTAGTCTTAAAGGATTTTCAGTATTTTTCAGGTTTAAGGGTTAAAAACAAACTTCAGGGAAGAAAGTGTTTTCCATGTTCGGAACTTGTGCGAGCGGTGTACAAAATTTCGATAGTGTGATTCAGGTCGTATGTGTCGTCATATTGTGACGTATAGTGCAAATTGCAATGCCGCCACTAAAATATCTTATTCACGTTATGTATTATTGGCACGCGAACCCGTCAGCAGTTGAACAAACAGATCAAGTTTACTAAAACAGTGTACCTTCGTTTCTTATTCGTCACAATCACAACATGTTAATTAAGGGTACTCGTTGTCAGTACGATCAGGATTTTCAGGAAAATATTGTACTCGTAGAGCGCAAAGGTGTATCGAAGGGTTTCGATAAATAATGAGATAACTTTCGTAGATATTCGGGTTATACGATTAACATTGGCTTGTTTGTAAATTCTAATGTAGAATTAATGTTAACCAATGAACTTAATATACTAAGTAATACTAACGTACAATAACCCATTGGAAATGGATATCATATACCTAAGCCAAGTATTTAATAGTCATACTATAAGTTATCACTGTGATGTTGGTTGGTGACTTGGTGTAAAGGTAAACGCCAGGATGATAATAAATACCTTTTATTTAGACTGGAGGACTTCGACATACATAAGTAATGGCTGGCCGACATGGAGGGAAGAGAGTGAGATCAGAGACAATCATATAGACTACAGGGTTTACATCATAGAACACAGACTAATAATTTTGATAGATATTATGACAGATAGTATATGTAACATCTCCCTTTTTTTTTTTTTTTTTGAAAAAAGAAAATTTTAATTTTTATACATGTACGAATTTACATTATACATACATATACACTTTCTCCCCTTTTCACCCTGTAAAGATATAATTACAATTTTAAACAGAGGTAAGTACCTATTTAATTTAATACAACTTATATTTACTTAAATTTAGTTATATTTTAATTACTGAGTTAAGTATTGCTTATCACACATTATTGCTGCTAATTACAAAAACAAACAAGTTTATTAATATATGTTTCTCATCATTTCTGAACGTTACTGACATTTTACATTACTCTGTGGTAAAACATCATAAACTGACAAATGACAATACTGACATTCATGTTACAATCAAGTTCTTTTCAGTTTCCAAGTTCGCTTACAAAATATAAACAAACTGAAACAATAGTAGTCATACTTATATTGCCTGAAAAATATTACTGACACACTATTCATTATTAATGACGACTACACAGTTATTGCAAAAAGTATTAAGTTGCAAAGAGAGTCATATTAATATAGCAAAATGGCATTTCAACAATTGGACATTAACATTTTATGTGCAGTTTCCAAGTTTACTTACAAAATATAAACAAACTGAAACAAGTATTATAGCCATACTTATATTGCCTGAAAAATACTATTAACACAATATTAATTATTAATGACGACTATGCAGTTATTGCATAAAGTATTAAGTTGAACATTTGAACATTAGCATCAATTGAACATTAACATTTCATGTGAGTATTGATTTATTATTGTAATTATTATGTGTTAATTGTTTTTTATGTTTTCAGGTGCTGACTGTGGAGTGTGTAAGTAAGTGAGAGTTGAGACTGATGTATTGTGTAGGTACTGAACTATGGTTGTTGCAAGATAAATTGACGGTTTCGCCTAAATTGTCCATGTTTGCTATCAATTATGTAGCTCCTGGGTTCAGGACCAACCTGGGAAATAGTTCCTGGAATCCAAATCTTATCTTCAGGTTTGTGTTTGAACAAGACTTTTTGACCAACATGTAATGATGTAAGTATTTTTGTATGTTTATTATAATAAAATTTTGAATAAGACTTTTGTCTTTCATTTATTTCCTTTAATTTGTTCATATTACAAAGTCTAGGCTTTAAGGTTTCTTTTACCATAGGAACAACAGTACGCAACTTTCTAGACATACTTAGTTCAGCAGGGGAATACTGACTTTGCTTTGGCGTATTTCTATATGACAATAATGCTAAATACATATCAGACTTATCAGCCTTACACTTAATTAACATATTTTTTATAGTTCCAATTGATCTTTCAACTAGACCATTCGATCTACTTAAATATGGACTTGAGGTTATGTGTTCTATGTCCCATTCTTTAGTAAATGCATCAAATTCTTTGCTTGTAAATGGTGGACCATTGTCTGAAATTAAAATACGACAAATTCCATGACGTGCTAGGATAGATTTTAATTGTGTTATGACTTGATTAGCTGTATAACCTGACTTTAACATGGCAAGTTCTACATACTTTGAATAATAATCAACCACTATTAAATATTTTGTTCGTTCAAATTCAAACAAATCAATACCAATTTTATACCATGGTATGTTTTCATACTCATGCTGAATAATTGGTTCTTTACTATTATTTCTGCGATAAGTTAGACATATATTACATTGTTTTATGTACTTTTCTATATCTATTTGCATCTCAGGCCAGTAAACAGTAGTTTTTGCTAGCCGGATAGAACTATTGATACCTTGGTGACCAGAATGAATTAATTTTAATATGTATTCTCTCATTGACTCTGGTATTATAATACAGTTAGACTTGAAGACAACATTATCAATGACATATATTTGATCTTTTAGACTATAATAACATTTGACAGACTGACTTACTGAACGTTTGTTCTCAGGCCATCCGTTCTGACAGTATTGTATAATTTGACTTAATGTTTCATCTTTGACTGTAGACTCTTGAATCTCTTTTAATTTCTCTTGACTGACTGACAAATTAGACATAATTATATTAACATGTAGATCTATGTCTTGATCGACTTCTGATAGGCAAGTTTCACTTAATGCAGCCCTAGATAAAGTGTCTGCAATGTATAGGTAACGACCTGGCTTATAGACAACATTTAATTCATATGGCTGTAGCCTTAACATGATTCTTTGCAATCTTGGGGGAATATCATATAAAGCTTTTTTAAACAGAGTTATGAGGGGTTTGTGGTCTGTTTCCACTGTAACCTTATGACCATATATGTACTGATGGAATTTAGTGCATCCAAAGAGTACTGACAATAACTCTTTTTCAATTTGTGAATAAGACTGCTGACATTTTGTTAAAGAAGCTGACGAATATGCTATAGGTTGCTTATCATGAGACAAAACTGCTCCCATTGCATCTTTTGATGAATCTACAGACAGGGTGATCTCTTTTGTTGGATCATAGTATGTTAAAACTGGTGTTGAGCTAATAATCTTTTTAATGTTGACAAATTGAGCTTCATGATGATCAGACCAGTACCAAGCGCTATCCTTTGATAGAAGTGCTCTTAAATGACTTATTTCTTGTGACAAATTTTTAATAAATGGGCTAAGATAGTTGACCATACCAAGAAACCTTTGTAATTCTGTAATATTTTTAGGACTTGGCATATTACAAATAGCTTCTACTTTAGACTTGTCTACTTTTACACCTTCTTTGCTAAATATGTGACCCAGATATTTGACCTCTTTTTGACAAAATACTGATTTATCTTTGTTAAATCTGAGATTAATTTGACGTGCCCTCTCTAAGACCTTCTGTAAACGTTCATTATGCTCTTCTACAGTCCTGCCATATACAATGAAATCATCCATCATAATTTGAATACCTTCAATGTCACCAAATCTTTTTATCATTTCGCTATGAAATATTTCTGGAGCAGCATTAATGCCAAAGGGTAGCCTGGTAAATCTGTATCTACCGTAAGGAGTAATAAATGTGCACAGCTTTGAAGAAGCTTGTGATAGTTTGAGCATCCAATAACCTTTATTTGCATCTAGGGTTGAAAAATACTGAGCTCCTGCGAGGTTAGATTTAATTTCATCTAATGTTGGAAATTGAAAGTGAGACCTTAAGATTGCCTGGTTGAGTTTTCTAGGATCAATACATAGACGTAATTTACCGTTCTTTTTTGACGTTAAGACTAGTGCACTTACCCATTCTGTAGGCTCTTCGACCCGTTGTATGACTCCACTCTTCTCCATGGCATCCAGCTCCTGTTTCAACGGTTGCTGAAGACGGAATGGTACTCTTCTGCATACCTCAATGGATGGGGTTGCATTAGGCTTTAGCATCAAATCACATTGGAAATCTGTGAGACATCCCAGACCTTCAAATAAATCTAAATTTGCATTTATTATGTCTTGACAAGTTAAATTTTGAAATGTTACGCTGCTGACTTTTTTGACTAAATTTAAAGATTTGCATGTATCTCTGCCTATAATATTCTGGCTCTTAATGTCGACAATATGAAAACTTATGATGTGTGACTTATTTTTATGTATGACGGGTAACTCACATTGACCTATTAATGGTATAACCTCTCCGCTGTATGTTGATAATGTGTTGTTGCTTTTCTGAATATTGGAGTGTGGTAAATTTAACATATTGTATGTGTGAATGGATAGAATGTTTGTGTCTGCACCTGTGTCTAAAAGAAAATTCACCCTAATTTGGTTGATTAATAAATCAATATTCCATGGCTTTGAAGAATCTGAATTATTTTGTTGACTTATACTATAAATTGAACTGACATACAATGATGGGTCATTACTTTTATCTGTTATACACTTTTCACTTTGGACAAATTTAACCTGACGGGTGCGACATAAATGTGCATAATGATTATATTTATTACATTTCTTACATTTAGCTCCTAAAGCGGGACACTTATACCTATGTACTTGGCCACATCGACTGCAAGATGCTGATTTATTATTCCTTGCCCTAGAGTTGGAAGAACCTTGATGATACCTGGACTGCGATGGCTTGCGGGATACACTTCTATGTCTGGACTGTTGCCTGCGAGATGGAGATCTGGAGACTCGACCAACAAAATGCAATGATGAATCTTCGAGCGCCTTCGTTTGTTGTTTGGTTGCCTCACAGCGTTTTGCAATATTTACTGCTTCGTCCAGTGTCTGTGGCTTCTCAATTAGTATTCTTTCTTTGTAGTATGGGTTGTTGCAGTTCCAACTGAATATGTCCTTAAGTAGGTCATCTCGAAGGTTGCCAAATTCGCATGTATAACTTAAATTTTTGAGGTCCGTCACATACGTATCTATTGTTTCATTTTGTAATTGTTTGCGACTAAACAACTTATGTCTTTCGATTGTGACATTGACTTTTGGAGTGAAATATTGTGTGAATCGGTCACAAAGATTGTCAAATGTTATTAAATCGATATCGATTCCGAATGAGTAAAAAATTTCTAATGCCTCTGCGCCGATGAAATGCAGCAGAATCGAGACTTTTCTACTGTCGTCTGCGTTGTGTAAGTCGTTCGCCCTGATGAATAGTTTCAGCCTCGTAAGCCATTTTTTCCATTCTAGTGGCATGTTATTCGCATTTATGTCAAGAAATGGAATAGTCATTCCTGCCGGTAACGTAATGCTTGAGCTTGTTGACTTACTTGTACAGCTTGTACTTGCGAGGCCACGCGGTCGGGTGTTGACATATTCTTCTTCAGACGGTTTTCTGACTTCGTCTTTGTTTTGTTTCGACATTATTGTTTACTTCTGACACCATGTGATGTTGGTTGGTGACTTGGTGTAAAGGTAAACGCCAGGATGATAATAAATACCTTTTATTTAGACTGGAGGACTTCGACATACATAAGTAATGGCTGGCCGACATGGAGGGAAGAGAGTGAGATCAGAGACAATCATATAGACTACAGGGTTTACATCATAGAACACAGACTAATAATTTTGATAGATATTATGACAGATAGTATATGTAACAATCACGTAGAAACTTCATCCAAAACTCGCGTCATAACAAAGTTACCCCAATAACTGGAGTCGGCAATTATGAAGAACTATTCATCGCTATCTGATCTATGAATATCCGTCGTAATATAATATCCGTAATTAAGGTGTAGGTATACCTGGCGAGGAGCCAACGGGGCCTTGATGGAATTGGGCTGTGTACATTGCCTGAGGAAAAGTTACTGAGCGGCTTCGCCTGGTGACCCGTTTCCATTGTACGACGGTATTGTGTTGTGTGTGTGAGCGTGTTATGCGACACTCACACTAACGAATGAGTTTCGTGCCTGTCTTATTTATTTATTTATTTAATGATTTATGCACACCATACAATTTTAAATAGAAAAACTTAAATTTAGAGACATTTGCACATGGGAGCTACTTATTTCGAAACGAAATCTCTTCCAGTAGCCCCAACACAAACCCTAAATCGGGCACGTAAACGGTTGTATGTAAATACTTGGTTAAAGACTGGCGATTCACCTGTGCGCTCCAGCTGTAATGAGTATGCTGAAGAAGTTACTAGTCAGTCTGTACAGTCTAGGTATTTGGGGTTCCCCAGGGGGTGGATAACTAAAATACTACAATCACCAAAGGGAATTTTCTACTAATCGGTAAAAGGATACGTGTGTTCCGTCGCGTGACCTCCGTTACAACGCACACAGCTAGCGGTAGGCAGCACTGAATTCGTCACTGCAGCCAATGCTACCACTTTCACTCACAACAATAATTATACTACTCCGAAAATTCTATATAAACCGCTTATTTTTTCACCAACTTTTCCGTATCTAATAATTTATCTTGACAGATTTTTCTTCACTCCCACAGAGTACTTTCCCGATTCCGTTTTGTTTTACGATTTCAAAAAATTCGAACACATCCAGTACTTGATGGTTCCCAAAAATCAGAGTTATTTTAATTTGTATCAGACGGTAGTAATAAATACGACAAATAAGGACATAAACGGTATACAATGCGAACAGTATCTGAATCAAACTTCGTCGTAATATTCAATTTAAAGGACGAATACTTATTAAATAAAATTCGCTTTCCAAGATATTCCTGTCGTCTCGGAAACGGGCTAAAAGATTTTGATTACAAAATTTCACTGTTCAGGACGCCCATTCTGGGGGAAAATCAAATTTACAACGATGCCGAATTAAGTTTCGACCTCTAGTAGACTTCAGTGTTCTCTGTCGCTCTTCTCAATGGGAAATTGGTTTCTTATCTACATTATAAATTTCATGACTCGTCAATGTAGCTAATACATGTCAAGGATAGAGCTTAGAAAAATTACAGCTCGGATTTACCCAAAACGCGGGCAAAGCCGGGACAGAATAGTAACTAATAATGGAATAATCCGTGGTGTCGTTCCCTTCTCAGTATGGATAATCGAATATCTTGTGTTTTATCGAATTATTATCGTCCTATCAGAAGTAACCGGTGGGAGCGACCTTTGATCAAATTAAATTGGAAGTTGTTGTAAGAAGCCGACACTTTGTTTTTATTATTGTTAAAAATTTCAATTCAAAATTCAAAAGTTCATTATCACTAAAGAAATCCGAGGATTTTTGCAGCCTAAATATAACAAGGTGATGTTTACTGTGTAACTGATAATAACAAACAGTTTCGTTGTTATCCCGTGTCTTGTTATGTTGTTGTTATCCTGGAAAATGCAGGATAACATCACCATCATAACATAACATTATATCATGACTATGGTATCATTACTATGGTATCATTAATGTAATTTTCCATTGTTACAGGTAAACCACTCCCCGCTCGGCCATAGTCTCCAGTTTCCAGCCTGCAGCCTCAATATGTATCGTATCGCAGGATCTTGTTACAACGAGTAGTAGCCATTGTGATAGACGCTTCCGCGTAATATATATTGTTATCCTAGGATCGATGGTTCCCAACTGGAAATTTAATTTCCTTTACAGCTACGTAATTCTATTCGAATTCAATATCACTGAGACATTTATACGTGTAAAGTTTTTATTCTACAATACCAAGTAATAAAATATGTTTAGCATTATTGCAGCTACATTATATGATCTCCAGGGTATCAGAATTAGGGATAATAATAGAATAACTCGTACTATTGATGTTCAAAGTCAAAGGTCAATATTCATCTCCGGGGAATGACTGGTTTAGGTTAGTTTTACGTTTGACCAACCTCTTTAGCCAAAACCCGAAATAGATTACAATTTCGGCCTTTGACTGACGTATTTTTAGTCCAACATAGGAGGGACTAATTTGTGTCCAAAGTCAAACGCCGAAAAGCAATTAGATGAAAATGGGGTTTGACCAGTCAAACCTAAATTACGAATATTACATGTTAATTTGTTAGAAGCATATTTTAAAGTTTTAACCGTAGGTCAATCCTGTTTGAATAAGCAAACGTAGGAGAGCTGGAGCCTCGAGTTTTGACTTTAACATTGATAAGCTGATCCCCTAGGTCTAGGGTATCAGAATTGGGGTTCCGAACGAAATAACTCTATATCAAATAGACGTCATGATGATAATAATGTAATCGTTTTTCATTGCCACATTGGTCATTCAGACCAACCCAACCTGACCGAAACAAACATTTTTTCTGTACAACCTGACCAAACAAACATCTGCCTCCTAGAATCCTGTCCTCACTAGGACCATTCGCTTTTCGTTCAGTGGTATTATTGTGCCTACGACGAAAGGTTTATTTACATGTAATATGTATCTGTAACTAAATAGAATGTAGAAACGTATTACGCGTAAAACGTTCGCGAATTATTCTCCTCATTACAAAAAGGGCTATCGCCAGAGATCAGGTATCCTATCTCTAACTAAATTTATTCGAAACCATTTAAGCGCGTCACACATGGTGAAGATACTATAACATTTCATCTTAACATAAAATATCGCTCACTATACATTTTGTATGAACCATCACACACGGCTAAGATACGATAATATTTTCATATTACGCATGTTAAGATATCGAGCGATATGGACATTTTATGTTAAGATGCTTAATATATCGTAACATGCCATGTTAAGATCCAAAATATATCGTAAGCTCCTTACACAGTGTGCACAATATTCGATGCAAAATGGAATGAAATATATTAATTTTATTTCTTCTTAGCCGTGTGGGTGTTGGCGGCTTAGAATACTGACCCCAATCCCGCGCCGGATGGGTGTCGTAAGAGGCGACTTAATCCGGCCCGCTGGTGGTAGGGCCCTCGGAGGGATTATATTGGTAGTATTGATTTTAATTGTTTATTAATACCATTATTACTATTATAATTTCTCCAGGGGTTCGCCTGGATAGCTACCACCAGCATGAGTCAGCCGCCAAACGACTCGTCGTGTTCCGGCTGGGGGCTTGAGAGCCAGTTCTTTCTTTCTTTTTCTTCTTTCTTTCCTGGCCGGCAACGCATCAGTGATGCCTTTGGTGTTGCTGATGCCCATGGGCGACGATAGCCACTTACCATCAGGTGGATCGTCAGCTCGTTTGCCGGATATTTCCATATAAAAAACCTATTCTCTCTGTATTTGTTGTTGGAACGAAGTTCCTTATCGCGCGTTGTGAAAGGGGGCCAGACGGAAAATTTCGACACATTCAATTTTGCGAATGACGACACTTTTTTTGAAGTGATTCAGTTAGTTTTACAGAGATGGCGCTGTACAAACTGCGTAACTATATAAGGTAAATGAAACTAAGTATCCATAGCGAATTCAAAAAATTTAATAGTTTCCTTGAACTTACGTATGTTACAAGTATAAGTTGATAGCGTGATTCAGAATTAATTTACTAACTAACTAACCAAACTAAATATCTTAAGTCTGAACAGGCGCTGTACAACAATACAATACTTAAATCGAAAGGAACTTCGTTTCATCCAGGTGTCCCTTGACACCTCTCATGTTTTTGTTTTTATTATTAGTACGCAAAATATTGGAAACTATTGGAAACTATAAACTTTCCTTTGACTTTTTAAAATATATTTGAAACATTTTCGATGAAAGGTCTTCGTAAAGATTAAACTCACCGCGGTCTTTCCTAAACTTTATATGATTAATTTCTACCCAAATTGTTCGGAAATGGCAACGTGCGGCAGAAATTTTTAAGTCATATTCGAAGTCAGAATCATCATCCGATGAGCTATCCAATAAATCTAATAGTAAGGCCGTATTATTAATATTAGACTATCCTGTATATAGATTGCGGGGAAATAACCCCAGTGTGACCCAGAGCTATTCGAGCGGATATAAATATTATCGTATCTTAGCCGTGTGCGATACCTTAAGATACTATAATATTTTATAGCAAGGCATCTTAACATAAAATATTATCGTATCTTCGCCGTATGTGACGCGCTTTATCCTATGCGGCAGCCATCCGAATTTTACCACACTGAAAAATATAATATCTTTCTTTCTTTGCAGAACATTTAATATATCCCAACCGACTCATTCAGTACGATCTTGACACATTAAAATTGATACGGCTTTTGTATAGTTAGAGCTATTTATAGAACTCCTGAAGGCTGTATTAAATAAAGCAGCGCCGATACAAACAACGCTCCACATAATTATGTACATATGTATAAAAATGTAATAATAATATGTAAGAAGTCTGTTTCATTATAATTTCAGAGTCAGGGTGAGCGGAACTGGGTCGAGTCTAGGGATGGCACTGTTTAGATTTTTGTTGTTTTTTTTTATGAGAGACGAGAAGATGCTATGGGAAATCTGATTTTCAATAGTTACCGCTGCAGCGCCGGTCGGGGACATTCTTTACATTAATTGGTATGCCTCGTCGGTAGAAACCCTCTTTATAAAGAAATTTTCGACACTTTTAGTTGACTTCAGATAATAATATTTCGAGCAGCACCACCTTTCTTGAAGGATCAAGAGAAATGTAGATTCCTAAATTCTAGAATTTCAAATTCTAAATTCTAGAATTTGATAGTTAGCCAAGCAGCTTCACCGGCCCTTAATAAATTTGATATTCAATTTGAGTAAAGGGTGAGACTATAAAGCATGAAGGTGAAAACACTCTTATAAATAAGAAGATATATTATCATGATTTCTGATTACACATATCACTGTTGTGGGGACAACCCTACCCACTATTGTGTGGGTACTTATCGATTTTGTTCGCCGGCGATAAGTGAAATGTGTAGGAGCCGTAAAATTGTTGTAATCGCCTCCGGTAGTGTGCAACCCGTTCGCTAATGCCATTGCGATCCAAATCTTTATGGAGTTTAAGTCGGAAATTGTGCAACGATACGGCGAGATTTACTAACGAATCATCGCTGTGGCCATATACTGTTTACGTGAAGGACAAGTAGACTTGACCAGTTTTCATCATTCCGAAGGATAACTTTACATTTTAAGTGCTTTGATTAGATTCACCATCTTTTTAGGGATCCTCGATGCGTTAGTTCGACTCGCACATGGCCAGAATTTTTATTCTTTTTAAAGCTAAATTGCGAATATTATAAGGACAGGATTCGAACTCCTATGTGCAGGTAATCAAGTTTCGATCTACTACATCATCTCTACTTTAAATTATATAGTAGGTACCCCCCCAGGTAGGGTGATATAGTAGGTGTAGGGATCACACTAACCTGTATACAAAAATTATGTCAATGTATACATAATAGATATTCAGTACTCAGTTATTGATTCTTGACCGTACTAAATATCATTGAAAGCCAAAAAGCTGGCAGCGAGCGATAAAGCTAGTACCATATACAATATACATATGAGTAGCAGTGCTTAAACCGAATCGCGTCCGACACAGGCCGCTCAATAGAGAAATAGGTTCTTCATCGACTGTCAGTAGGCCATTCATGCCGAGCCGAGTATTGGGAATCCATCTATATGACGTCAGCACACCCGCCAAATAATGTATCGCTGATGTTACATAACCATAGGTCAGGTCGGGATATCCATTGGCGGTAATTACGTTGAGTTTACAATTCACATGGAAGGTTTTATCGGAATTTTATTTGAAAGAAAATTTTTGTAGGAAAATTTTGTTATAAGTTGTCCAGTTTAGTCCGCTCCTGTGATTAGAGAATCTGACCTCCGCAAAGAAACAACGATCGATTAAAATACAGTGTTACCAATCACTTAATTATCCAGAAGAAAAACAAATATCAGAACAAAGAAGAGAACAAATAGTATTGGCGGAGTTTCCCAGCAAATTGTAATCTAAGGTTTTAAACTCCCACCAGATTTATTATAACAATCTTTCCTTTTTTCAATTACCTTCAGCTTTGTGGTATTAGCTCGGATCTTGTTAAAATTCTTGGAGCGGAATTATTTTGGAGCAAATATCGTTAGACTTGGGGCTTACGTCCTCGCTTCGAGTTTCTTCCAAAATATTTACTCCGCGGTCCTCGGGATTTTCCCTCCGGGATGCTCCGTAATGGACATGAAAAATTATACCCCCGCAATCATTGGCTGAATTATTAGCTTCGAAAACCGAAGATCCAGGTCAATGGGTGCTTAGGAACGCCCTGATTTATAGCGCGGTGCGGCCTACAGGCTATATTCTTTCCGAATGCTTTCCTCGATAGTTATTGCTGATCATGGGGTGTATGATCTATTGGCAGTTGGCATCCGACATTTATACCCCTGGAGGCCACCAAAAACGTTTTTATATTTAAAAGTTACAAAGGCAAAAAATTATCAGATAATTTAAACTTGGGAAAAAAGTTTCTTCAAAATAAAGTGCGAATGATTTTTGCGGTTTTGTGAAGGATGCTAATCATTATTTCGTTTCACGACCCAGAGACCAATGATCAGTTATCATAAAATTTGATATTGATAGTGGTATATTATCTATTCTGTGATAGTGGTTTAACAAATTGCATATATTTAAACAAACCTTAAGCGACAGCTTAAACGGTGTTCTTAGAAGACCCTGTCTAAGAAAAGGTTTGTGTAGAGACTTTAGTGATAGACAAGAAGGTATTTCTGATAGGACGTTCTGATCACCGATAGGCTAGTGTGTGTTTAAAATATTTAAATGTCTATCTTTCACACAGTAGATAAAATATCGTCATAGACCGATAGCGGATTCCATTGTATCAAAACATGGAGTTCATACAATACGTCATATTGTATAGAGTATAGACCGACAACGGATTGCAACGAACGAAGGCTTTAGCCATTCAGTCTCGATTTTAAAATATGACTGACACGAGATTATTAACTTGCCTCCGTTGGAGAGCTCGCCCCAATTCAGCGTACAGTCAAACAGGTTGGTCTATTGCAGATTAGTTTTCAATGCTTAAAATCGATTTCTCTTTGGTGGCTTGGATTGAAGTGACACGGTTTCGTTTTCTTTTCCAATTATAGATTTATGATATTATATAGCTATTGAATGATCAAGCTTTTGGGTTTTTAGTTATCTTCTCCAAGTTGTTTGTTAGTAAGTTTTAATGCAAGTTATGTAAGTTTTCAAGACAAAGAGTAGATGTGCACCAGTTTGAAAGTGCTGATCGTGCAATTTAGAGATAACATTAAAGTTGTTTCGATAATTTATAAGAACCAATAATCCAAGATAATTGTATTGCAGAGCTATTTAGCCACTTCGCATGTGGGATTAAGACTAAGCCCTAGATTAAACTTAATCAATATATTATAAAATCATATGGCGCCTATGTCATCCCAGGCCCGTATTAATAAACCGATCTCACGATCTCTGCTATCTCAAGATTTGGTTCAGTATGTCAGCAATACGTTGGATCGTAAGTAATAGTGACATTTGTAAAATCTGATATCGAACTCGAAGCCGAAGTCGGTTAATTCTATGTTAATCTATGATTTAATATTAAGATAACCAAAACCAGCAGAGCCGCACAAGCGTCCTTGTACCAATTGAACACGAATACATCGACTTAACACAGATAGATTTAAGAAATACCGCACAGCATTACAGAAATGGTTGGGTTTTGAGTGTTTTATTTCCCCAACCTTTTGCATTCCATGGCAACACGAACACTGCAGTTGGCCGATCGCCAATTTGCCGCTGACGGTAGTGGGCCAATGCGCTAAGAGTGGGGCTGATTAACAACGCTAAGTTTGTAAGCAGCGACCGCAAAATTGGTAGATATTTTTATGGAACTAGCTGGCAAACGAACTGACGATCCACCTGATGGTAAGTGGTTACCACCACCAATGGTCTTCACCCATGGATGTCAGCGACATTAAAGGTATCACTGATGCGTTTCCGGCGAAGTAAGAGAGAAGAAAACAAAGAAAGATCTGGTTCTCAAGCCACCAGCCGGAACACGAACAAGATTTACTTGGTTTTTGCTTGGAAGGCAGGGAACTTAGTGCTGCGTTGAATTTGTGTCGAAAAAATAGCTGACAATGTCTATAACATCGTAATAACAGGGCTCTCACGTATTAATGCAAAGGGATGGAATGCCAAAACAATTACAGTTCGGATGGAGTACTTATAAGTACGAGTAGATACATAGGTATTAGGTACATTAAACAATTTCTTGTTAAGCATCGAAGCCAATGTCAAAAGTAGTAAGACAATGAGCAAAGCATCTAATAACAAATATTTTAATAATTATTAAAGAAGTTATCAAAGAAATTATAAATATATCTAGAAGGTTAGTAAAGCGCTTTAGCATTACAGCTCATTGTGGAAATCGACAAAGAAATTATATTTATTACATGGAAATTACCCATATGTTATTGTATAATTTTAATTGTAGTATTGTAGCTATATATATTTTGTGTCGTTTTCTTAATGAATTAAATATGTATCAATGTTATATAAATTTCTTAATAAGTAATTGTGTCCTAATCTTTTGAGAAATAAAGAATCTTAAACCTTAAATAAAATGAACGTTAAATAAAAAGTTTAGCGCGAACTGGATGAAACAGGATTTCGGTCAAATTGCAACCTTGGAAGAAAAGTTAGTGCCACAAGCCAACAAGCCCAGTGTTAGCTGAATATTTGTTGTTGTTGTTGTTAAAGCTGTTGTCGCAGTCACCATAATTCCCTGAAGCGGCAGTCGTGAGTTCGTGCCCCCGGGGGATTATCTTGAATACTCCGCGTTTGTTATTTTACATTTAGCGCTGTTCACGCTAATCTTGTCTCTTGGAAGTGGTTTGGAATGATGAAATGCTAATTATACACGTCTGTATAATTAGCATTTCATATATTTTATGCTCAAGCCACTCCATGATAGTATTGCACAATAAATAGGTATTACGTTTACCTTTAAATACAGTTACAATAGTTACACTAGATAATTTATTTGTTCATGAGTTTTTATACTCATGAAAGCTTTATCCTCAATTACTCCCTTTAGAGGAAGAAATCCAAAAAATCCTCTTTAATGAGACGCATTAAAGTAAGACACATCATGTAAGAAACTACTTCTTTTCTCTACGTACTTCTGTGTATGAATCGAGCTCGTCAGAACAAAAAACTTGAGAGGTGTCAAGGGACACCCGGATGGAACGAAGTTCCTTTCGAGTTAAGTATTGTTTTACGCGCTCAGCAGTGTGATTCAGCAATATGAAACTAGATGACGCTAGCGTAATTCAGAAAGTTGTACAGCGCCATCTAGTTTCATATTACTGAATCACTTCAAAAAGTGTCGTGACAACTTTTCGTAAGAATTTTTTCGGTCTAGCCCCCTTTCATAACGCGCGATAAGGAACTTCGTTCCAAAATATCGGCTTCTTAATGCACCCACAAGCTCGCTTTGTCTATCAAATCTATAATCTATAATAATAATAATCTTTAATATATAATCTATTTCTGTAAGTTTGTGTTTGGATGTTGTTCTAACATTTAATTCAGTGCTATATACCAGAAGTTGCAAATCGGTAGATAGTAGTATACTGCAGTAGGTAATCAATTACAGCGTCGGGCGTGTCGCAGAATGCTCCCCAAAACTAGAACTATGCATTGCGAATATGAATTTCGTATTCAGAAAACAGCTTTCACTGCTCTACGACGATTTTCATGCAGTTTGGTTGAACTGCTTCTGTGCGTTTGTGACTAAACTAGCGTTCTGTACGCGGCTATGTCTGCGTTTTCCGACATAATAAGGCCTTTATTATCTTATTCCAGATCATGGTCTGTGTGTTTTTGCGTGAAAGAACAACAAACCATCACATATTTTGCGAAAGACGATTGGACATTATGCGAATTGGACATTCTGCGCTTAAACCTTGAAATATTAGTAGAACTCGTCAGATTAGGCGTGATCAGGTTTATCAAGAAATTCTCTTTATTCGGACAGTTCTCGGAAGATCCACAGCATCTTTATGACATTTCAGTGTTTCTGGTAAGAGTGCATTACTTTACGCCGAGGTTTAAGCCAAATCTCTTTAGTTATTTATGAAAATACCTAATAAGATTTCCCACATACCGCCTGACGTCATTACGTTGAATGTCTTGAATATTTCAAACCATCAACCCAAGCCATAATTTCACGTGTTAATCACGCAGATGTCTACCGGAGACTGAGCTTAAGCGTTTTCAATATCTTGAAATTTTGACGTAATGTAAATAACTATTGTTGTCTTAACGTATTGTGGCAGCCGCGTCCTTACCAAAGAGTCCAATAACGTTCTCTATAAACGAGAGAACGTTACGCTATACACAACTGTCAAACTGTCTGTTTGTGCAATACGAAAGATAAATATCGGAAGCCCCTTGAGAAACGCTGCATCGGACCTAGGTACTTGCAACTTTTATAAAATATGTATTTACGATTCCTCATTCAGCTTCGGGATACCGGTTTGACAGGTCATAAAAATAACTTATGTTTGAGTTATTTTTACTCGTTACATAAAGAATTTGTTACAAATTTTTGTCAGCTGATTCGTAAAACTTAATAACTTATGTTTGAGTTATTTTTATTCGTTACATAAAGAATTTGTTACAAATTTTTGTCAGCTGATTCGTAAAACTGTAAGTATTTAATAATGATTGATATTTAATCACCCTCAAATTTACAGATATTATCAAAAATTTAGTTATTCTCATTATTCTTAGATTTTCTATTAATTGTAACCATTTCATTTACTGTAATTATACCTATGTATGTGGAACATACTGATACTCAACATTAAGAAGGCTCGAAATTCAAATTTTCAACAAATTTACTAACTCCTAAATTGAATTAATTTAATGAACGCCCAGAGTAAATCCCACTTTAAATATTCTGAAAAAATAAAATCTGTTGTGACACTTGTGACATACGAGCCGTACGTATTGCTGCCGCGAAACAAAAAAAAAAGTTTGGTTTGGTGGCTTCGTTAGCGCTTTCTAGTTTTCTTTTCAGAATTATTGTGCCATAATAACGGATCATAGAAACAATAGTTCCTGTGTTGGTTGTAGACAATTGTAAAAGCACGTCAAGGAGTAGAATCGTTGATCTTAGTAAAATTGGTAAAGTAATAAATGTAAAATTACTTGTCTGTCAGTCAGTAAAAATTTATTAGCGTTTTAATAAGTAAATGATTTTTTATTAAAACGAAGAGTTCGTGCTTTGAATAAATTAGATATCGCGTGTAAATAAATAATGCTTTTGACGTTATCGATAGCGCCGGATGACGCCGTATCAACGTCGTTGTTTACTGTGTGTAAACAAATCAAATCGTTGATATTACAATGTTAATATATTGTAAAATGCTATGTTATTACATAGTATGATATTACACAATGTATGTATGTATGTATGCACAATAGTGCATGGCTTTTTTGTATCCAAGCACTTTGCCCGCGGCTTTCTTTTTTTCTGGGACAATAAGCAGTGCCGGATTAACCACGTAACAAGAGTAGCAATTGCTACGGGCCCCCCGCGAAAGGGGACCCCGCAGGCCGTATATTTAAACCTACTCATCTCTGCCTGAAGGTAATTTTTTGAGTAAAAAATATATAACCTATAGAAGGCAAACAAACATATACAATTAAATAAACATATTGAGTATTTTTTACCACTTTATACTTAAGAATCTATAGTAGATCATGGGCTCTTTGAAAGAATTTGCTACGGGCCCCGTGCTTGCTTAATCCGGCACTGACAATATGTAGGTACCCTATATACCTATATCTTGTAAAACACAAAGTAAATAAACTATTTTTGTAAAACTTTGTCTTCTATTCCTTAAAGTGCCAACGCATATTTATAGTACATTATTCTAATACTCCCGAGTTTCTCATACTAGTTATATTTATAACGAAGGAAAAATAGAATAACACGGCGCGTTCTTCACGGCCGAATTACAATGGCGGCCATTCCCTAGCGGGTGAGATGACGTATGGCGGCGAGTGGCGACTCCCTAGAGCTTTTGTCGTAAGCTACAAACAAAGCTACCAACCGTATGCCTTTCTATTATTGAAATAAATGTCATTGTTAACATAAAAGCCTTTTTGCACCTGTTAAAGGCATGTATATTTTGGATTTTGTGTCACTTAAGTTTAAAAATAAGCGCTAAAATAAGCATCTTCCATGCATAGCATTGCTGTGTACCTACTGGTGACAAAGACATCCATTATATTCCTTTAAAAAAGTACTATACAATAAATTAAAATTATTTTTAAATTACTTAAAGTGAAATTAGCAGAAGTGTTCTGTAATTGGAAAGTAAAACGTTAATAATAACAATATGATAATAAATACATAGATTTAATAATTTAATTACAGTAGAATAACTGCATTGGATAAGAAAACTGCATATGTTACATTATTTCATAAGTCTCCGTACAGGCCCTGTGGCGCAACGGATAACGCGTCTGACTACGGATCAGAAGATTCCAGGTTCGAATCCTGGCAGGGTCGTGCTTCAATGGAGAAGTCACTTTTTTATGTAAATACATTTTTATTTTTATATTTAAAAGAATATATTAAAAATAATTTTATTTTGTAAGTTCTAGAAAACTATATTTTAAATTTTTCCTCACTCAGTATTGGTAAGCATTATTTGCACCATGTATGTTTTAAGGGTTTTTAATTACCTAACTCCAGGTTTCTTATTAATGCCCGACGCGAAATTATGTACAATTACATAAGACGTATGTACAATTACATAAGTAAGTACATTAGAAGGCTTTGCCGTTTCCATTGACCTCAAAAAATATCCTAATTTGTTATATCATACTTTGGAGTTAACTTTATTATGAAGTCAATTGAATTTTTAAATTTATTACCTTATACATAGATCGATCGCGTGATCGAATATTAATTATTCTCACATGTGACCTGTATGAAAACCGATTTCAATTACCTCGTTTAGATAGAATTTGCAAAAAAGTGTGGGCTGCAGTGGAAAATTGATAGCAGATGAAGTCTCGTCCCGTTATCCAGTGATATATGAATTACGGTTATGAACAAGCTTCCCCTCACATAAAATTACGCCATCTGAATGCAAATTTCATCGTTTTATCGAATGGTAGTAAGATAAAGCGTGGATATATTGCAACTTTTGCGTCCCGCCGCACCACGTGATCATTTATCGGATTATTTTAATGTGTCCGGCTCGAAGGACCATTCGTTACGATTAACTCCTTTTTACGATTGCGGCTCGCCCCCGAGTCGTCTGGCTACACAAATCAGAATGCACAATTGTTTAAAATCCTTTTGTCTTTGCTATATAACTTTTGGGGTGGAAGGGTTATTGTTCTGACTTCAGATGCAGAAATGGTTGAGGTAGCTTTAAGCATACCTTTTGGGGCTATATTTTACTGAGGAAAATAATGCCCGCGATGCGCAAAATCCTCGTAAATTGCAGTTTTTAACAAAATAGTTGTACTGATTTTTGATTCTGTAAGGAAGGTTTCCTTACAGAATATAGGCGATATTCTTGAAAGCTCCCAAATTCACAACATAGATTTACAATGTCATGAGATAAAAATGACTACATGGGATATGAAAGACACGTAGGTACAACGTTTTTTACCGCTCTTAACTGGACCCTTATTAGAATATGCCAAGCAAATGCATTGCAGATTGTACATCCCAACTCAGAGTCACTAACAGTTACTTAAATCGCTCCTTAGTACTGAATTTGTATGGTGATTCTTTACTAAGGAGTGATTTAAATAACCGTTAGTGACTCTGAGTTGCGTAAGTCATTGAAAAATATTAATGTCAATCAATTTTAATTTAGCAAATTCCAACATAACGAACACTGACGTTAATTATCGTAATTGATATATTCTATTTTATTTCAGATAAATCTGCGACTGATCCTGGTGTCTGGCAAAACGAAGGAATTTGTGTTCAGTCCGGTCGATTCGGCGGGCGACATAGCAATACATGTCTACGACAACTGGCCTGAAGGTGAGCATTTACTGAATGAATAAATAAATAAATGAATATTTATTTGCCAAGGTTGTGGTTACTTATAGGTCTTAATTTTAGATTTTGTGCAGTTCACAGTGTACTATGTTGATGGTATGCAAAGGAGATCCCCAATTTTCGGCCTCGAACCATATGTAATCTGTGCTAGAACATCGGACTAGACAAGAGTAAACTATATACCAAAAAATTCGTCTTATTTATAAGATAAACATATTTAAATCTTAGCTTCAGCTGCTCTGGCCAAATGAACAAAATAATGCAAAAAAGTTTTGCACAGTATTTACCTCATTACATACGATTTTATAATCGATTGAATCGATTGATAATGATCTATTGATGGAACATAATAATATATTTTATGTATTATTTAGTGATTATAATTATAATATTAATTTATTTTTTACATATTTTCGTATTCCATATAAATCAAAACTATGTAATATATTATAATTACCATTCAATCGTTACGCTAATTTTATTAAATTACATTTCGAATATTTTGACATCGATTAATCGATTGACAACAATGATGATGTAATCCCTAATAATGTCATTTTGGTAACCATAGTATTTATAAATAACACCACTGTATTGTCATATTTGTCATCGATCTTTCATCTTTCTACGCGTGTTCTTGTATATTTTTACTATCAAATATTTTCAGCGTATTTGGAGTCCTATTTACTATTGAAAGTCATCGACACGTACACAGTGATTTTAATTTTCTATTGTATTCGCTTTCGTACTTGTGTTTTGGTGAATGTGTTTCGCAGTTTCGCTACAATTTCTTGCAAACCAATACTATATGAATATGGACTCCTTAATCGCCTGTTTTGTGACTGACAAAGGTTCAGAATAAGTCCTGAACACTGGATAACGTACCCTATACATCTTTAGAAGATCAGGAAGTTGCTGTGGCCATACTTACAATGAGTATATTATGGTATCTTGATTGGGCAAGGTACTAACGAAATATACCGCCTCCTGCACAACTACACGAAATATTAATATATTATAATGATAACTAATAAAATCTCTTGAAATGTGCAATAGCTTTTATTATACAACCTTTTTATGACATTCGTTTTGGGTGAAAACCATTGAAGTAGTAGATATTATAATAGACACCCGCCAACGTAAGTGTAACATACATATTAAATAGCACTGTGACACGAGTATGACATAATCATAACCTATAATTAAGGTGATTCATTCTAGGATTTCCTTAGTTGGCCATTGCTGGCAGCCGTGAATATTGGAGAAATTGAACTTTTTGCAATAATCTAATTAACAGCCAATTTCCAGTCTTGTCTACTTAGGCCTGAGTTTCTATGGAAACTGGGGTTCTCCTTTATATTTGGTATCAGAAAATTTCTAAATATACTGAAACGCTGCAAATAATTTCTGGAACTGCACCAGATTTCAGCCTTGACAGCATGACAACAGATAGCGAAATGTTGCCAGAAAATTGTCTAAAAAAATCTTAAAAAATAAATTATATGATAAAATTTATTTGGTCTGACCATTTAATGGTCTCTCGGCCTTGACCTCAATGTAGCAATACTCTTAATGTGTCGCCGAATAATTTATGACCGCTATTTAGGGACTACGTCGTTCATTATGTGTGAATTATGAATGGGTGTAAAGAAATCATTTTGAATCAAAAATTCCAGGAATTTTTCTTTTCTGTGTTCAGCCCTGTAGCCCCTGATTAGCTGTAATAATCTTATTTGTTTTTAACTCATATACTTTCTAGTTTACTTTACTCAAAATAATCGCTGTTAACTTACATTACATTATATTACATTGAAACTTAATTAATTTCTTTTATAAACTGTTCTCATCTACATCGCATAATCAGTAGACGACACTTTGCACTACATCAGTCAGATATCTGCGATGTCACAAAACTTAAAGAAAGAGGTCTTCCTTTGTTACACTTTCATCAAGCTAACGTTGAAATAGCTTTTCTCCAATTACTACATACAAAGCCACAGAGGCACCACAATTTGTTTCTTCCATCTGATATTTGTTATCTGACATTGAGGTTTGAGTGCTTCACGTTATACGAGTCGTGGCCGACAATCTCGAAGGTTGCCTTGAACTTGATACGAAATCCTTTGTTCGGTACACGTACGTGGTGCCTTGCCAAGTCGATTCGGAGGTCATGGTTGCGATTGAGCTTTGCTGATAACACTTCTCGATTTGTTTTATAAATTTGGCTATGTCTTCCAAATCTTCCAATCTCAACCTTTTTTTTTTTTTAAATCTTTATTTATTTAGGGGTTTTGATATGGCTACATATATGACAACCCCATTATTTCCTTACGCTTAACTTAACATCAGCTAACAATAAATAACTTAAACTAGCAACGAACATACATCTAACATTATTACTCACTATTTAAATTTCTTACTTGAAGAGATGCATTGATGAATGCATAAACATGTTTGGCCCTATCAGAGGCTGGCTCTGCCAGTATGCTCTGTAAAGCACCAACATTGAACATGTTCACGCAAAGATAATTCATCAATGCATCTCTTTTATCTTTATATAGATCACATTCGATCAAAAAATGTATTATATCTTCCTGCTTATTACATATTCTGCAATTAGGGGACTGTACTTTTTTCATTAAGAATCCGAATGTTTTCAAGGGCAATCTCAACCTGATCTAAATAAACATCCAAATAGATGAAACATTTCAGTTGGGCTGGATTAAATTTAGATTGGAATAATAAGGTTATTATTATAATTTTATTAGACTCTTTTCTTCGTGTTCGTCGTTTCGCATTCGCAAAGGCACACACTGTAAGTACATTTTGATCTGTTTGAGTTAGGTTTGATTAAATTTAGATAGGAATAATAATGTTATTAGTATAATTAGACTCTTTTCTTTGCATGCATCGTTTCGCATTCGCAAAGGCAAACACGGTAAATTGCTCTCGCCTGAGCTGCTTCCAGTGATAGGGCCACTCGTGTAGAAGGCCCCTTACTACTGAGGGTTAGCATGACGAGGGGGTTATTGCAAAACATTGGTTTGGTGTGCCAAGCTTCTACTAAAACGACTTTATATTATATTTTCAATATTATATAAAGACTCATTAACATTTTTCCGTCACGCCTGTTTGGCTACCTTCCTTACTCGATGGTTCCCACTGGTGGCTTGGAAGCCAGTTTTTCTTTCTTTCTCTGTCTTCGTTCTTGGTCGGTTGGCTTTTGGTGTTGCTGATGTCCATGGGTGACGGTGGTTACTACCATCTGGTGGCTTTTTTGTCAGCGAGTTATTGTACATAAAATACTATATCATATGAAGATTGAACTTACACCAAACAAGAAATTCCTATCATTGTAGGGTACATCCATAATAAGAATTGATTTAGTAAATTTTAGTTACAATCTGGTGAAAAAATTAGAACAAACTGAGAGGGATTTCTCTTCCTGGGACGTCTTAAGCAAAAATTTCCAAAAATGATGTTTGGATGAATATTTAAGCCTACATACAAACATACTCTTACTGTAAAAACCTGAAAAAGTTACCTATAATATCGCCCTTTAGCTGAGTAGATCTTAAGATCCTAGTCTGTTAAAGTGTTTTATTAGCAACAATGAGGTCAGCAAAGTACTGGAGCCGTCGCGACATCGCAAATTATATAAAGTTCCAGAGGAACTTCTTTTACGAGATGGCTTATTTCATTTGTTTCATTTGAAGCCGAGAAATATGTTTCTTTTTTCTTATTCCAGCCTTCTTTACATACTATTATACATACACACATTATGATATCGATACTTCTGTACTGAAATGGAATAAAGGATATTCGGGCGCCAATGCACTTGAACCATTATAACCTTTAACCTTGTACCATTATAATACTTATCCATTCCCACATTTTTTGAATGGCTAAACGAAATTAATACAAAATTTTAAATGTGTGATTTCTTATTATTATTCTCTGATTATTTTCCCATCGTCGTTTTTACCACAAGTCTTAATGTTCCATTACTTATCATCAGTCATCACTCAACTCGACAGTTTCTTCAGCCATATCATGTTATCTGCGAAATATTCATATAAGTCCTTTCTGTGAGTGTGTGTGTGTGTGTGTGTGTTTTAATGTGAGAATGTGCAGTGTATAGGGATGTTTAACCAAGCCCGAACCAACGATGTGTTAGCAACAGCAACTAACAAGCGTTGATAATTGCGCTAATAGCCACCGCTGCTAATGCGACGCTAGACCACTAATTATCCCCACATTGTGTGGGGACAGCGTACCCATTACACATTATATTTGCTTCGGTCAATTTTCTATCTAAATTACTCCCTGATTCGTTAAAAACATAAAAGTTTGAATACTAAAATTCGACTACGAAAAATAGCGCTCTGTGTGCTATAAAGTGACATTTTAGTCCTGTAAAAGTAAAAATATGCGAGTATCGAGCTTTCCAATATTATTAAAAACAACAAAAAAGTTTTTTCAAAATTTATTTCGTTTTTGCACGCTATCGTAAAATTTTGTGTCATCGTTATTTAGTTGTCATGTAAGTAAATTGATAAAACGTCTGCGGTGATACACCTACTTCATGCTTGGTACTTGGTACTTGAACCTGTTCGGTGCCACGTGACGTTTGTATGTGCTATGCTGTGTTATCTGCGAAACATCTTTCAAGTTCGGACGAAGCTATCTTGACGAATGATGCCGAGGCGAGTGATAGTTCAGTAGTTCCACTCGCCCCTTTCATAATCCAAAATCCAAACATACTGGAGTTCACGTATATTTTCTCTTCGCTGTCATAATGATAGCATGGTAGTGAAGGAACTCGAAATATTTTTTTATGAAAGCCGAAAAACGTGTTGACGATCCACCTGATGGTAAGTGACTATCGTCGCCCATGAACATCAGCAACGCAAAAGGCATCACTGATGCGTTGCCGGCCAAGAAAGAGAGAAGAAAAAGAAATAAATAACTGGCTCTCAAGCCCCCAATGGAAACAGTCGAGTCTTGGCAGCTGACTCATGATCAAGGTTGGTAGCTATCCAGTTGAACCCCATGGAGTAAATAATAATAGCAATAATGGTAATCATTAACAATTAAAATCAATATTACCAACATAATCCCTCGAGGGGCCCTACCACCAGCGGGCCAGATTTAGTCGCCTTTTACGACAGCCATCCGGCGTGGGTGGGATTAGCGTTCTAAGCCGCCCCAATACGTCTAATCTTTTGTGAAACGCACTATACGCACACGAAAGCGAGCGCACACGAGTGGGTTCTCTTCACACCACTCACCACAGATGGCATAGCGTAGTGAGGTGAGGTGTCGTCAACGTAGTGGTTACATACTCTGGTCGTGGTCGTGGTCGTGAGTCGTGAGCGTGACACACACGACACGACACGGGTGACGGGTGACTGACCCGACACAACAATGTGGACGTGTCGAGGTCATGTCCGATGTCCGCCGTTAATTGTGTTTTGCGGTAACCGGTGGCGGAGGCGTGGGCAGTGGCACTGTGTCTGTACTCTACTCTGTGTATGTCTGAGGAAAGTGCGAGACTTGATGAGTGATAGCTAAGAGTAGACAGCCAAGGTTGTAGTTAGAAACAATGATGTTTAAATAAATATAGATACGTTATGCCCTTACAAATCAACCGAAAAATCTGTTCCGATGTCCGCAAGGCACGTTTTATTGCTTTATCGCACGTCTTTATCGCTCTCGCGTCAAAACTACATCGCTATCTCTTTCTTCACCTGAATAAAGTTCCCAATTGGGAACTGTTTGAGTCACACAAAGCGCGCGCTTATGACATATCTGCCTCTTTTTAATATATAATATCATTGGTTAGAAATATTCTTAAATTCCTTCTTTTTTAATACAAAGGTTTTTGATGAAACAGATATTGTTTTTTGCTTTTGATTTTTATTAAATTTTCCCATTGGCGGCAAAGTATACAAAAATCAAGACATCCAATTATTTTGTTCTTTTCATTTTGGTTTCATGTTTTCATGTTAGGGTCATGTTGGTTCTTTCTAGGCCAGAAGCTGGTTATAAAAATGAAATTAAAACCTTACAACAATCGCAAGCAGTGATAAAATAAACTTTTACGAAACCAAAACAAAACCTAAAAATACAAATTAATTTTAACGAGGGACGAGAAGAATTTTATACGCATTGCCAAGAATGTGGCCGGTGCGTGCGTGTTCGTATGTTCGTGCCATTCGATTTTGATCTCTAAACGCTTTGTGCCAGACTCGTAACTCCCCATTTATCATTTTGTATGTTTTCAATGTTTTATTTCGTTTGACGGCGACCGAGTCCCTGTCATGACTACATGATGTGTACTTTGTCATAAATATTTTGTACAATTGTTTTTTTCTTTTCTTCGCTATTTGGGTGACAATGTTCTTTATCGCTGTTTTTACAGTTTGGAAACTAAAGTTGTCTACTGCTGTACCTATATTGTAGAAAGTCGAAATTATTGCCATTATTGCAAAGTTTTTATACATGTTTCCTAATATTGCTACGGTACCTACGTACAAATCAAGACAGACTCGAGCATTTATTCCAATACGGCGCATAATGTAATTTTTGCTATTTATCATTCACCAGTCCATTATCCATTACAATTATTTTATCATCATCCGCTGCAAACAACTGTATTTCTAGGTTTTCTATTAATCACATAAAGGTCTATTCCAAAAGGAGCGTTGTTCACTTGTAACTAAACAGCTATTAAAATGTATTTAATGTATTTCAACTGTCAAGCGGTTTTGTTGCCGCTCAATACGGCCACCATGAAAAAACATGCAAATTAAAACATCAAATCCCGTCACGTACATTGAAAACGTTTGTGAAAAAGAAATGTCAGGAGCTGAGGGTATTCGGCGTACTGAAATCAGTTTAAGACTAGGGTTGTCGTTGTTGACTGCCTTGAGAGATTTATAACGTTTAACGTTTGTTTTTTTAATAATTTGGCTCTGGCTTCTTTTTAACCGACTTCAAAAAAAGGAAGAAGGTCTCTTTAACCATTGCTCTTGAAGTCTAGAGTCTAGAACATATTGGTCGTTGTATATTAAAAGTTTTTTGCAACAATCTACGGGCAACTGGTGAAACACTACTGCTTCAGTTATTAAATTATGTTTTTTGGTAAGCAAACAAATGGCAAGAAAACAGCTTACAACCGCTGGTTCGCTTATTAGAGTGCTACTAGAGCATCGAGCCCGGGTTTACCCGGACCGAAAAACCCGGGTTTTCCCGGTTCTGAGGATTACAAAAAAACCCGGGTTTTAAAAATCAAACCCGGGTTTTTCGGGTTTTTTTAAATACTTTTGTTTTTGTTATTTATTAAGTTTAAGCCACAAGAGAGAAGAAAGTGGGTCCCTTCGGAATTGGACGACGGAACCACCGAGGACACTCTTGTTGGCTAACTTTTTGGAGAAGGAAGATCTCTTTATGATGAACTCCTTCTTCATAAAGAAGCCTCAACGAAGGTGGACTTGGATAAGTCCTGATGGTTCCACAAAAAGCGAGATAGACTTCATTCTGGCAGACAAACAGCACATATTTAATGATGTCTCTGTGATCAGCAGGTTCAAAACCGGAAGCGATCACCGTCTTGTGCCTCTTACATATTAAATATCGACGTGAAGCTGGAACGGTCATGCCTGATGATGTCTATGCTTCGTCCAACACCTGTCCAAATCCAGGGATCCGAAAACTTTCAACTTGAGCTGCAAAATAGTTTTGCGTACCTAGAATCATGCACGTCGGTGGAGGAGTTTAACACCAGGATGGTAGCGACTGTCCACGAGGTAAGGTCGAAGTATTTCAAGACCCACCCCAGTGGTAGATCTCAAGTTCTCTCTGAACAAAGTCTCGGTCTTATGAGAGATCGACGAGAACGATGTGTGCAGTCTCCAACCTCTATGGCGGAATACCGACGGCTCAATGAACAGATCTCCAAGTGTAGGCGACGCAATTTGTGCAAACATAACGCAAATCCTGTAAAAAATACAATACAGCGAAACCAGGGCTCCAAAGTGTTCGCCAGAGACCTATCTATTGGGCAAAGTCAGCTCACAAGGTCGAAAACCGAGTCCGGCACCATAGTTACGTCGAAACCTGAAGTTCTAAGAGAAACAGAGATACTACGGACGGTTGTATACCTCCTCTCAAGCTCCACCTCCCAGTGAGGAGAGCGACAAGAGAGCTAAATTAACCCGACACTACACAGAGGATATCCCGGACGTCAGCCTGTATGAGATTAGAAAGGCTCTCAAACAGCTTAAAAACAACAAGGCACCGGGAGATGACGCGGTATCACCGCCGAGCTGCTAAGAGCTGGGGGGAAACCCCTCCTAGTGGCGCTCCAAAAACTGTTTGTTACCGTCGTCCATACTGGAACTACCGCGGGAGCGTAGAGCAGAAGTGTGGTGACTCTGTTTTTCAAAAAGGGCGATAAAGCCCTTTTGAAGAACTACAGGCCAATCGCACTTCTGAGCCACGTTTATAAGTTGTTTTCGAGGGTGCTCACAAATCGCATTGCACGCAGGCTTGACGACTTCCAGCCTCCCGAACAAGCAGGATTCCGGAAAGGCTACAGCACCATAGACCACATACACACACTGCGGCAGATTATACAGAAGACCGAGGAGTATAATCTGTCGTTATGTGTCGCCTATGTGGACTATGAGAAAGCCTTTAATTCTCTCGAAACCTGGGCAGTACTAAATTCTCTTCAGCGGTGCCGTATCGACTACCGGTATATCGCGGTGTTGAAGTATTTGTACTCATCAGCCACCATGTCCGTCAAAGTACACGACATAGCCACGAATCCAATCCAATTGTAGAGAGGTGTCAGGCAAGGGGACGTTATATCCCCAAAGCTGTTCACCGCTGCGTTGGAAGATGTGTTCAAGCTGATGGAGTTGAAACGACGTGGCATTAACATCAATGGCGAATACATCACACACCTGCAATATGCCGATGATATAGTCATCCTGGCAGGATCCCTGGAGGAACTAGGTACAATACTCGGGGACTTGAACAGCGCCTCACAACAGGTGGGTCTTAAGATGAATGTCCATGTTACACCCGTACCGGTTGTTGTTGACGGCGCTGCTCTCGAAGTTGTAGACGAATACAATTACCTGGGACAAGTGATCCAGATGGGTAAGTCCAACTTCGAGAAAGAAGTCACTCGTAGACTCCAACTCGGATGGGCTGCGTTCGGGAAACTGCGTCATATCTTGTCGTCCAAAACACTACCTCAGTGCCTGAAGTCGAAGGTGTTCGAGCAGTGTGTGTTACCAGTGATGACATACGGATCCGAGACGTGGTGCTTCACTATTGGCCTAATACAAGCTCAGAGTAGCGCAGCGGGCTATGGAGAGGGCTATGCTTGCTATTTCTCTAAGTGATCGCATCAGAAACGAGGAGATCCGTAGACGAACAAGAGTAACCGACATAGCTCAAGGAATTAGCCGGCTGAAGTGGCAATGGGCCGGCTACTTAGTGCGAAGGACCGATAACCGTTGGGGAAGAAAGGTCCTCGAATGGCGCCCGCGTCTCGGAAAACGGAGTACAGGACGCCCCCCGACAAGATGGACCGACGACCTGAAGAAGACAGCGGGCATCCGCTGGATTCAGAAGGCTCAGGACCGGTCAGAGTGGCGCAAGTTAGGGGAGGCCTATGTCCAGCAGTGGACCTCCAAGGGCTGATGGATGGATGGATGGTTGGATGGAGATTACTTACTAAGTTTTAAGATATTCTGAAGAAAAAATAAATCTTTATCACTTTTTTAAACATTTTAAACTGTTTTTGTAATTTGTAAAGTACTATTTAATTTATTTAAATTCTTCCTCATCCTTTATAATTTGTACTCATTGCAGGAAATCGAAATATAAACGCATATTAGTGTATTTTAAAAAAATACAATAAAAGGCTCGAAAAGCTCGAAAAACCCGGTCTACCCGGGTTTTGATATTCTTAAACCCGAAAACCCGGGTTTTCAAAATTGAACCGAGCTTCGATGCTCTAAGTGCTACCTACCGCCTTTTGATGGTGTTAGGAGTCCTAATTTTGTCAATAAGCAATGATTGCTCCCAATATAGCCGTGTACGGCGCTGCGATCGTACCGAGTGACGACAGAAGAAATCTGACGTCCGCCATTTATTATATTAAGCTGGGTATACGCTAGACGAGCCGAGCACGAGCGGAACACGAGCCGAGTCAAAATTCGTGTTGTGTGGACCGACTTACGAGCCTCGAACGAGCGCGCTTCGAGCGTTCGGCTCGTGCTCGACTGTGCTCCGCCTATTGTCGGTTTTTTGACGAACACAAAGGGATTTGCAGCGCGGAACCTATGTTCGAGGAGAGTGTTTGTTGTAGGCTCGTTGCACGTCCACACTAATTGACACTGCGAGCGAGTGGCTCGGCTTGCGCTCCGCTCGTGCTCGGCTCGTCTAGCGTATACCCAGCATTACGAGTGACCTCTTGAAATCGTATGAATACGCGCTGTTAAAAAAAATTTTCATGTTTTGGTGATTAAATAAGTTTTTCGGAGAAATATACTCAAGTTTCTCAACTTTTGGGTGATTACCAATATTGTGAGGTGCTTGATGTTGTGAAATACCAAAAATAGAAACGGATTACTTACTGTAACTGTAACTTACCTTACCACGCCGGCCGGCTTCTCAGCGTCATCCATCATCATTCATCTGCTACCTTGGACTGCTTGGGATTCATTCCAAGACGAAGCAAGGTGAATGAAAACAGCAGCATTTTTTGCCATCATTGACGAAATAATTTTACTTGTACGCGGTAGTACATATACACGCTACACGCCACAACAGTTACTAAAGTCCATGTCGACTAACCGAAAACTAACACACATAAAAACTTACATAAGAGAAGACTAGAGTATAGCTATACATACTTTATATCTGTTTGCTATCAAGGTGGCCAAGTGTAAACGATTTTAACTCAGGGGCCCGTTTTTAATGCCACATTAGTTAAGTGCGGGCGCGCCCCTATTCTTCCTTCATTTGCATACTGAAAATACAAAATCACGGAGCCGTATCGGGTGCGTGACATGCGGGCGAGGGGAGGGGGAAGCAGCGGTCGGGGGGAGGGGGAAGATACCGTAGTACCGTACATTTATTTTACAGAACAATTGTACCTTTCCTATTGTTGTGAAATTCATTGCCTACTAAAATATGTAACTTTTGTGTTGTTCTATGGGAATATGGCCAATTTGTTGGTTTGAATCTATGGGGATGTCTGAATAAGTTATGGTTACACACAGCTTGCACGGTAGTTATTTAATTTCATAGCTTTTTATTGTAAAAAAGGTTTAAGTTTAAACACAATACTATAATTGCACCCTAAAAATAGCAGCCTATCATTTTAGGTTGACACCTAATAAAAACTTACGTTTTTATTGTTCTTTATTTTGGAAGATATTCATTTTAAATGTTTTCATTATAGTTTTTAGTAATTAATCTTACCAGAACCTTCTTACGAGGGAACGTGGACCGTTATACCTTTCATACTGTGGGAAACGATCCAGTTCAAGAATGAAAAAAATTCTATTATTCAATCCAGGTTTAAACTACAGCTATCTATGTATGTGCCAAACATCCAATTCCGTTTTGTGTGACTGAGTAACAAACATCAAAATTACAATTCCATAATTAGTAGAATAGAAGTAACTTAACTAGAAAATTTTCATCACAAAATCAGCTGTGAGTATGATTTGTGACATGACAGAAAATACAGAAATCTGGCGCATACACCTGAAGCAGGAGACATGCATTCAAACCAGACTACAGTTCATTTTTAACTGGTCGCGTTTAAGCCCCGATTTCCATAACGGATCCGCGCGCCTACCGTTAGCTGGCGTATGGCTAGTTGAATTAAACTGTTATCGACGCGCCAGCCATATTCCCGCTTGGAGTTCAACCGTCAACGTCACAGATATATTCGCAGCATGTGGTAGGAAGGGATACCTTACCCCTTACCATTTGTGGGTCATCCATAAATTATGTCACACGAATTTCATGATTTTTTGCCCCTCCCCCCCGTCCTTCTCACAGCTGGTCACATTTGTGAGACTCCCCCCATCCCTAGTGTGACGTCACATATTTTGCAAATTTACATTTAAAAATTATTGAATGAAAACAGCGGTTCCGAAATCAGTTATTTCAAATCATTCGAAATCATTATAATAGATTTTGAAATGTGACGTCACGAAATTTAGGACCCCTCCCACCCCCTTGTCACATAATGTCACACGTCGTCGACCCCCTCCCCTTAATGTGTGACGTAATTTATGGATAGCCCCTAAGCAGTGGTAGCCAAGTTTTTTTCTTAGTCATCACGGGCACTACGCTTACCCGCAGCTTTGCACGCGATTTTTGGAATAATAAGCACTAAGTATTAAGTACCATATTATGTTCACATCACGGTCTACCTTTGAGCAAAATGTCATAAAAATCCGTTTATAAGTTTTTACGTGAAAGAGTAACAAAACTTTCTTAATTCCATACAAATGTTCACATAATATTAGCACAGAATACATAAGAGTACCTAAAGGTAAATAGGTATTAGTAGCAAGTAGGATAGCAGGATTATAATCATCACATCACTCTGTGAATGAAAATATACTCGTAGTGAGACAGGAGTTACCTCTTGGTTCTTCATAATGTTCTCAGAGCATACTAGGCAAAGATGTTTTATAATATCATTGATGCTAGGTGAGAGAGCAACCGTACCATACTCGACTATTATAAGTAACTGTACTTTATCACAGTATAGGAGGATACAGTTATGGTGTTGTTGACTGAAATAGAGATACTGTTACAGCTTCTAAAGTTTTAGGTTTTAGATTTTTTTTGTCGCGTACTTTTTAGGGTTCCGTACAAAAAACTAAAAACGAAACCCTTATAGGATCACTCGTAGGACTGGGCGACCGCCGGCCGTTCACAGCCAATTTACTCCGAAACTACTGGACCAAATGAATTGAAACTTGGTATTCATGTACTTTTTTGTGACTCAAAGAAGAAGGTATAAAGTAAACAAGTGAATTTTAAAAAAATAACAGAAATAAAAAAAATAAAAAAAATAACGGTAAATACATACTCAACGTACGGAACCCTCTCCAAGCGAGTTTAACTCGCACATGTCAAGTTTATTTTTTGTTGCGTTTTTGTGTCTCGTGGATATTATAATATCTAGCGCTCTCTCAATCTTGTTAATTACTAAAAAGTAAATGGAAAATCAACGCCATCTATCTCTTCACTTTGAAACTTGTTCGAATGTTGTACACAGTTCCACAAACAGCGGAATCTACTCAACATTTATGGCAGTGACGATAGTAGCCTCCATAGCTCAGGGGTTAGAGCACTGGTCTTGTAAACCAGGGGTCGAGAGTTCAAATCTCTCTGGGGGCAGTTTGCATCCATTAATGAGATTTTTTTAAACATTGTGTATCTTTATTACGTTAATGTAACCCAGATTTTTAATCTTTTTTATAAATACTTATGATTTTTTGTACACTTTGAATTATGAAGTTTTAGTTTCATTTTTTATAGTATCTACGTGATTATCCCAACTTATATATCCTTAAAAAATTTTTTTTTTAGTTTTTTTAGTTTTTAATTTTTATTATCAAGTGTTTGACTACAGTTCCACCTTGGGTGAAGATGTAAGCAATAACTTATTATCGACTTTTTCCTTAAAGACACCCATTATAATGTTTAAAATATGATTACGTCCATGTCTATGGTAATGTTTATTTATTTATATATATGTCATCTCTTAAATTAAGTAACAAAGGGTCAAACTTAATGCCTAATGGCAGTGTCCACCAGTAACTTTAATGTCTATATTAATGTTTATCATTTGTATGTTAAGCTATCATTGTTACCCACAGCGGACTGGGCGTCGGAATGCGTCTCCCGCGCGGAAATCCTCCGACTGATCTACCAGGGGCGCTTCCTGCACAGCTCGGTGACGCTGGGGGCGCTAGGGCTGCCCCTCGGCCGCACCACAGTCATGCACCTCGTGCCGCGAGAGCACCTGCCCGAGCCCAACTCGCACGGTCAGTTGGATGATGGTTGACCAATCAGTATTCACTGTTCAGCAAGGCTATTCTGTTTTGTAACTCGACAGCGGAATCCACGATAAGTTTCAAAATTGAAGTTAGAGTTCGAGAGTCACTTCACTTCGCAAGTGCTTACTAGATGATTAGACAATGATATATTTTTAGTCGTTTGACGTTCGAGTTCGAGACTCACTTCACTTCGCAAGTGCGTAATAGATAGATGATTAGAGAATGACATTATAAGATTTCTGACTCGAACTTCAATTTTGAAACTTATAGCGGATTCCGCTGTCGAGTTACAAAACAGAATAGCCTTGCAGTTTTGATTGTTTGACTTTGTTAGTCTGACGTACTAGAGGGACTGACATTAGAGTATCTTGTGTCGAGGACGTTCTTATACACAGAAACTGTACAATGTAGGGTCCTAATCCACATTAGAATTCCTTGTACCTTCCTTACTCCATGTTTTTTGTTACTTTTGACATTAAGGGCACCTATTTCTTTAATTATTTAATAGTCCAATTGAACTATCTACTTCAATTAACTATTAATTTATGAATTTCTTGACGAAAGTAGATTAAGGTGTTATAATACAATTTTATCTAATAACTAGCTAATTACCTAAATCAAAGCATTATTCCACTCTTTGATAAAAATTAATTCTAATATTTTTTTATCTATGATTATATCAGTAAACAGGATGTCCTAACGTAGGTAAGTAGTTTAAGATTAAACAAATATTTCCACAAAACAATTTAATGTACGATCGTTATTTATCTTGCAGAAGTTCGCTGGAGTTAACATATCCCTTCCCAATTCACCATCCCTCTTCCTTTCCACGAATTAGTAAGTTTGTTCCTGTTGTTATCATTATAAGGATTGTACGCAAAGGCAAAATACGCATAATGTCAAACTACCAAAATGTCAAATACCTAATTGTCAAACTTGTAAATTGTACTTGTAACTTTAAAGTCCCCTGACGTTTTTAAATTTAAAAAAAAAACACACTTTTGTGTAATTTACCTTAATTTTTATATTTAATCAAATAAAATTAAATAGTTAACTTCTCCATGACGTCTTTGGCAATTCACAAGTTTGACAATTTAGTTATGTACTTATATTTATGGTTGAATTAGATAAATAACTCATGATTGTAAGGTAAAATATCTTACAGTATAATAATTCAATAATTAAGAAATAGTTTATTTGGAACAAAATAATTGAAAAATGTTGTATGTTTCGTCTGATCAACTCTTGGTAATATATATTTTTTAAATTCCAGATCAACGACAAAAGAGTAAAGGCGGTTCCAGCAGTTGTTGTTCGGCGTCCTGTTGCATACTGTAATGCAGCGGGGGGCACGGGGCGGGGGGCGCAGAGCGGGGGCGGGGGCGCGGGCAAGACGGGTGATACGGCGGCCGGAGGGACTCAAATGTGTTCACACTGAGTGATGTAGAGTCAGGATTCCATTCGCCCTAATGTAACTATAGCTGTATTCGTAAACCTGTGGTTCTTGACGGCAATAAATTAAGGTTTATTCCTCGTAGTCCTCGTACATCAGGAACAATCGTCTCTAGGATCGCAACGGAACACATTTATCGATACCAATGATCTCGAATGACTAACGATCTGAGTTGTGTTGTGCTAGATGTGTTCTAGAGCTCGAATAGCTCATACCTAATTCGAAACACTTATTATATGTAAAGTCACAAAAACTGCACTGTAATTCGAATTGGGTATTTATGCAAAAGGCATTGTAAAATTCGCGCAATAGCTCCGTTTAATTTAAGAGTCGCTGTACTCGCTATATTATACAACGAAAAAAGCGTGAGCCAGGAACGCTCGAATCTTGTTATAGGAACAATAGTATCGAATTGGAACAATAAAATTCCGTCTGAGAACCACTGATATGGACGTTTACGAAGACTTGTGATGTTTTTAAAAGACTCGCTTCTAATTCGATACGATACATTAAATTCTCGTAGCTCACATGATTTACAGTATTCGCTAGACTAGCACGTTTTATTTCCGAGGCTGAATTGGGCCGTGCACAAAATTTTTAAAAGTATTGCGTAAAATTGAACGCACACCCCGCCGGGGGGCTTTTGAAAATATCGCAAGCGTAATTTCGTTTAGGATTCCTTCGTCACAGTGGCAAGTTTAATTCAGGATAGCTTTACTGAGCGAATGTATATCTCACGCGTAAATTATAGCTCATTATAGATATACGTGCTGCCGATATATGTTTAAATTTAGTAGATATTTGGGATAGATTCATCGGAAATTATTGTGTGCATGGATTATAATATGTATGTGTGGCATGCGTCACCGATCGCCGTGACGGTAGACGGTGACAGTGCCGTGTCGTATCGTGTCGTGTCGTGAGTGGAATGTGTATCGACAAATTACAAATTCTTAGTATTATTATTTAGGCCATCAACATGAATTTATATAACGTTACTAAGGATATATTTATAAAATTTTAAAATGACAAATTATGTAGTGAACGGTATCGAGTGATGTATATTACTCTCATTTGCAATGTATATAGTTATATTCGATAAAATTAATAGAAACTACGATAGGGCTACAGATATGTTTCGTTATTGTTTTGTGATAGGTTCTTGCAATATTTGGATTGTTTTGTTTTTAATGAAATTTGCTACGTACCACGCTAGTTGTAGCTTCTATTGAAATACTGATACGGTTGTCTGATGTGCATAATGTTTATAAATACGTATTATATAAAGAGTATAGTTAATATTATTTAGAGACGAACGTGGCGACTTCTTGAGGCTTGCACAGATGGTAAATTTTAGTTTTGTAGGCGAAATGTGTTATTTTGTATTTTAAATTTTCCTGTTACACATTTGTGTTTCAAAATATATGTACATGTAATTTAAATTTTTGTCTAAAACGTGAGGTTTTTCTAAAAATGCCTTAATTGTCAAAGTTTTATTGCCGATGGACCCATAGTATATTTATGTTTTTATAATGATTTTTGCCTCTCACCCAGTCATTTGCCGTCTTGTATGTGTTATCGAATGCCTGAAATAGCGTTACCACCCTATAGTATCCCACATTGTTGTAAATATCAAGAGCTTTTTATATGTTTAATTTTTCTTTACACATTATGTAGCTGCCTTATTAACTTTTAATTATTATTACTTTTTATATTGTTTAGAAATCTTATTTTAAATTGGCTTAAGAATTGAGTTGTCTTATATTAAAATTACTTTTGGCTAAGCCGTTGTTGTATGTAAATTAAGTGCATAATACATTTCGGTTTTTTTGTTTATAAATCGTTGAAAATATTAAATATAAACGTAAAGTAAAAATTTGTTGAGTTATCTCAACGCATCTTTGGAATGCAAACATTGAAATATGCAAAATTTTTCATTCCTTTATCATGGAAATTTAATATTCCATCTGAATGCCATGTATCTATGTATTTTAGTATCATTGTTCGATAGTACAAATAAATTTATTAACTTCAACTTGCACATCCGACTTTGCGTGAACAATATTGTCGATGGAACAATTTTATAGATGATACACATGGATTGCATATTTCTAGAACACAAACGCAGTTCTGTTTCGTTTCTCATATCTTTTCTTTTTTATGTCAAGCTTTATTTCATCTGAAACAAGCAATTTGTTTAATCAAAAGAAAAAATAATTGCCAATTACACATTTACATATCGAAAAATAACTCTTGCTTGCAAGAACAATTATATCTATTAAATAAAGCTGAGAATGGTTTAAACTTTTAAAGGAACTGCTATTGAGTAAACAAACAGACAGTTTTAAACCAAAATTACTGTATTAGTAACAAAAGTAGAATTTAATCTTTCTTGCCAGCATCAAACATAATTTAATCTTTAAAATATACATCGAATCCAGGATGACGCAGCTATCCGTTTGGTTGCTGGTTCCGATGCCGAGTGAATGAGATTGTTTATAATAGTTTGGTTATTCATGTTTATTTGCTGTATGTATTTTGTTAAGTTGTGTAAAATAACTAGTTCATAATTAAAGTAAATTACAAACACGAATGCATGTTTTATTTTCGTTTCGCTTTTCGTCCTCTGTATATAATATAGATGTCGCTTTCGTATTATTTTTTTGATCGATGAAGTTAACGAAATATAACGATTTGTGCTTGTAAGGTCTGATGGTGTATCGGGTGGCTTATTTTTGCATAATGTGTGCAGAGCGGAATACTTTTGTTTTACATTATGTTAGTATTAGTGGGGCAAAAATTTATTTGTGTGTCATAAAAATATTACTTAAGTACATATATTGCGAGTAGGTACGCGTATCATAGTCCCGTGAACTCTGTTTCTAAACTTAATTTTAAATTATGTTATGCAATCGATTTTTTACTATAATATAGATAATTTTATTCGGAGGTTTTATACTAATTGTAAGTATAACATATATTTAAATAAAAATTACAGTAATATTGAAAGTAACAATCAGCGAAGATTATAACTTTGCCAGATTGCCATATCATTAGTCATTGCTCAATTATTATTGATTACGTATTACTATTATTTTATATATATTTCCATAAAAAATTTAAAATTGTCCTACTTGCTCAAGTTTTTATTAAAATTATAGAAAATTCCCAAAGGCCGCTGCGACCAAATTTGATATGTGTAGTCAGACTTCTTGATGTTATAATACTTATAGTAATGTCTGGTGGGGCTTATATTACAATAAATTCAATTAAGTATGAATGTATTCGTATAAGTTTGATCGTTCTTCACAAATTGTGCAGTTTTGAAAGCAAGTTTTGCGACATTAATGCAAAAATAAGATTATCTCAATACACTTTCATAATATGTATAGTCGGATTTACTGTAGGTATGACTACGCGTTGACTTCGTAGTCGATTGCTGTCTGAATGTCTTCACCGTATTTTAATATATCTATAGAATAGCTCTTAAATATAATTGAATAAGAAGCCACCGTCGTCACTTAATTACTGAAATAATCACGTGATTCTGAGTTATTTTTCATCGTATTTTCCTCAAGTACGAGATATCAATGTATGTCGTCGCAATATGATTTAAAAATATATAACTTCGCATAGAACTTTACTAACGTCAAAGGATATTTAATAACAAACAATTTCTATAATATATCCTTTGCTGCCATTAACAAACCTTTTCTTTTCTATATTAACTAAATTAATTTATAAGTTAAATCTAGGTAAACGAAAGACCTTTAGATCAATTTCCTAATGTTCACTCTGAAAATTAGCTTACCGAAAGTTAGAGATACTCTTTTAGACTAACTGTGACTGACTTGATGATTGTGTTTCGTAGATTGAGTAAGATTTATCGAAGTTTTTATCCTACTAGCAGAGTTTTTTAATTTAAATTGACGCGATCATTAATTAGTCAAAAAAATGATTGAGTTTCACGTCTCATGGTACAGTGGACCCCCGGTAATCCGACAAACGTTATGCAGGGCAGTGTCGGACTAGCGAATTTGTCGGATTATAGAGTACTGCCTAAAACCCCCTATAGTCCGGAATTTTTTACAAAAGAGTACCTTGTAATCCAACAAATTACAGATCCAATGATAAGATTATATATTTTATATATTATGTACTCTGAAGTACAAATCATACTTCATACATCAATCATACTAGCAATCAGAATCAAAACAATACCCTACGTGTCGAGCATAATAGTGGTGGTGCGTACAAGTTTGTTCAATCATGCATTAGCGAAGATTGTCAAAAAATATTCAATAATAAATAATAGACCATGTCGGATTACAAGGGGTGCCGGATTAGACAGGGGCCGGATTACCGGGGGTCCACTGTATAGCATACATTTGTTACTGGTAGTTATTTCAAGAAATAAAAGTACGAGGTGCTTAGATCCCGTATTCCGTCTAAATTATAAGCACAACTTGTGCAAATGTGAAAAACAACAAATCTTTGACCATTTAATTAGACAATTATTTAGTTATTGTTGTGTGGTATTTCCATTTTAATTGGGAGTGAAATTTAACGTTTTTCGTATGCAAGTGCGACGCGAGAGGGGTCACCAATGATTGTACATATGGAGGACTTTTTTTAGCCAAATCTAGTGTAAAAGCATTAGCTTCAAGTGGATATTTTAAACCGTTGTATGTGACTCAAATTTAAATATAATTTATAATAAATATAGTTTTACATTACGATTTTTAAAGTTATGGGTGAATAATGGAGATTTTTAAACTTAGTACTTACCTAGTAATTAAAAAATCGCCTATTTTTATTCTTTATCTTCGTTTTAGGTGGCTATACATTATGTTTAGGACACCATGAATTTATCTCTATTGAAACATAAAAAAGATTTGATTAAACGCAACGTTATACCTATAAGTAAATTGTCATAACATACAACGGTTATTTCTGTAATTAAAATACTAGGTGTCACTGTATAACAGGTGTTTAACTAAACATAATCTATATAATTGTTAATATTAAATTAATTATAATGATGTTGATTAATTGTCCCTTTGGTTAGTACATACAGGACTTTAGGTCGGTCGCTTACTCCCGAATTTGATTCGATTTGGTTTTCGATTCGATTTAAACATTTTCAAACCACATTGTCGATATAATTTTTTCACATCGTACTTCTTCATCCTTAAAGTTTAATAATTCGATTAACAAATTCAAATTTAGTTATTCGAGCCATGCGGTATCGATTTTAAAATATATCGATCAAATGGGTTCGTGATTAAATAAATTCGATTCGATTAACAACTCGATCTTATTGAGAGTAAGCCACAGCTCGATTTAGCTGAATCGATCGAAACACGTGAGTAAACTATTTCAAAACTTGACGGCCCATGTGGCTAGGAGGGTACTTCAATATTAGATTAGATAGAATTAGTTTGTTGGTGCTTGTACAATTGTACCTATGTGGTGTCCCATGGCTAATTCTGTAGTGTACGAGTTCTTTGAGTTAACGAATGTTTGATTTTAGTGTTTCGAAGCGACATAAAAATGAAGGGTTTCATCTGCATTCGAATATTTTTTCTACCCACAATATAAAGTTTTCACTATGTTTATTGTGGGTGACTGATGCCTAGACTAAGCCTCTTAGCCTGTTTGGTAAGAAATTAGGCTTTCATCCCTATTTAAATTGCATTTTACATTATGATAAAAAATAGGGGAAAAAATGTGGAATAGGATGTAATGTAGAAGGTTACAGATGTTATATTTTGATTAAAAGTTTAATTCGTTTAAAAGATAAATGACATATTTAGTATCTTTTTGTACCCAAAAATTAAATTTACCTTATTATTACGAGGAGGTTCCCAAACGCATAACGATTCAAATTAATGCTCAAGTTTTTGGAATATTTTTTTCTTTAGAATATTTCCTAAATAAGCCTGTTTAATATCTGCATATGCTATCTATATTATTATCTTTTTTTGTATAAGTACGCACAAAACAAGTTGAGTACCCTCCTAGTCATTAACCGGTGTAGATATGAGTGTGGTCGAATGTACATTGTTTGACAAGTTCAGTTTTGGTGAAGTCAAATAAAATTTTAAGAATGTCATTGTGTTTTACTTTCACCAACTTTTCAGGATATTAAGGACGATTTTCAATAGGTTTTTGAGCTGACTTTAGCAAGAATATAGATCGGATCGTAGCCACTGCAGTACAAACTTTAATAAAAATGGACTGATTGAAGGTAAATATTGTTTGAGGTTAATTATAAAACAAAACAGTGATTGTAAAAATAACAATTTAGGTATATATTACGATATTCGTGAAGGGCACCTTCATACACCAAATAACAACACTGCAACTTAGTTTTAACAGTTCGTCACTTATTCTAAACAATATGAAAAATATGATAAATTTTACAGCAGTTGAGTACAGCTATGTACTTATAACAATACTTTAAATAGATGGTTAACACCAACTTTATCATACAAATATTCATAGTTGTTTATAAAAACTATAATGCGTACGGCTTTTTACAGTTTTTTAATACCCTCAAGCATACAAAAAACTATTTTTACTTCCTTTATTTTATAATGCAGAGATGGGCCGAAGTTTGCCTATCAATGTAAGCGACGCACATCTGGCAAAAAATAAGTTCAGTTGAGAAAAACGTAGATTTGAACGGAGAAGACGTAAACAGTAGTCTATTGGTTTTTTAGTTTAGACTTTAGTGTCTTCAGAGAATTTATCTGTTCATAAATGTTCTCATTTAAGTAGTATAAACTGGGTTCAGTATCAGCCTGCTTTTAAGTATAGTCTATTTTTGAAGTTATACCTATGCAATGAATGAAAAAAATGATGAGAGTGAAATTTTAAGATTTGTAACACGGTGACGGTGACACTGTAGAAACTTGGAATGTGAAATATAATTTGAATTCAAATAATAAAGAATAATTTGTAAATAGAACATAATATATAATGTTAACAAATAATAATAGATGTCGCTATAAAAATGTACTCTGAATCACGCTGTTCAGATTTTTTATAATATGTATAAGTAATCAACCCAGTTAATGAATAAATTGAGAAAGTTTACTGCACAAAAGTCTATTATTTAACAAGTTTAGTTAGATACCAAGTATAAGTTAAGTACCTCCGTGGTAATAGTGTCCGTCGGTTCGGTTCGGGTTTATTCATGGTCCTTCGAGCCGGATTCTTGCCGGCACTCGGTGTTTAAGACCGGATCCGTGTAACGTGTCCTGTTTATTTTTGGGACTTCGGTCGATTAATCGAAGTCTCCGACAGTATCCTCGTCGCGCGAGTATTACGCGAGTGAAGTATCCTCGTCGCGCGAGTATTACGCGAGTGAAGTATCCTCGTCGCGCGAGTATCACACGAGTGAAGTATCCTCGTCGCGCGAGTATCACGCGAGTGCAGTGTCACGCGAGTGCAGTGTCACGCGAGTGCAGTGTCACGCGGGTGTAATCTCATCACCATAGTGAAGTGTGTAATAAGCGTGGAGGAAACTGTCAGGCCGCCGACCTGACGGACGCGGATAGTGGTACGGATAAACAACCAGGAGAGTTGCCGACCACACGTTGCAAAGGTGCCGCAACGTTGGGCCACGGAAGGGACGTGACGTAAATGTCATGTCACAAGGTGAAGTGCAGTAAACCAGTGAGTAATTTCTCCAAACTTTTTTGAACGTGGAACTTTAAACTTGAACTTTTAATTTGAACTTTGAATTTTTAAAACTTGTCATTTTTCGTGTTTATGAACTTTCCTATTTTGAATTTTATCGACTAAAGTTTTATTTATATTTGCAATTTGAACTTAGAATAACTTTTTAAAATTTAAAATTTTGTTTTCTTTGTAATTGTTTGAACTTTGAAATCTTTTTTGATCAGAATGGAGTCTTTGATTAATTTACAATTAGATTTGTTATCAAGAATATACAGAAGTCATACTACTTTCAAAAAATCTCCAAAAGATAGAATTACCAAGGAATACCTTGAAGGGAGATTAGAGACTCTTGATGCATTGTGGTTAAAGTTCACAGAAGGACATTATGAATTAATCTCCAAATATTCTGCAAAAGATTTAAAAGTTTCAAATTACAATAAGGATGAAGTATATGATAAAACTGAAGATTTGTTCATAGAATATAAAGGTGATTTAAAGCAAAAATATTCTATGGTATCTAACATACAAAGTGAACAAACTAAGTCAACTAATATTATAAGCCCGAGTCAAAATAACGTAAAATTGCCTAAAATTAATATTCCAACCTTTTCTGGGGATTATTCCGAATGGTCTTCATTCAAGGATTTATTTTGTTCACTTATAAAAAATAATAATACGTTAAGCAATGTTCAAAAATTGCATTATCTTAAATGTTTATTGTTTGGTGAAGCCGAACAATTAATCAGACACATTCCTATACAGGAATCTAATTTTGACAGATGTTGGGAATTGTTGACTGAACGTTATAATAATAAAAGATATGTTTCTCATCATGTTTTAAAACGATTGCTTAGTCAAAAGAGTTTGTTGTCTGAATCGGCAAATGGTTTAAAGGAACTTATTAATACAACCAATGACTGCTTGGCTTCACTGAACAATATAGGTATTGATACAACCAGTTGGGATATTATGATAATACACATCCTGACACTAAAATTAGATGCAGAGACTAGACGTCAGTGGGAATTTCATGTAACAAATATTACAAATGATTTGCCCACATATAATGACTTCAAAGAATTTTTGACGAATCGGTTTCGGGCCATTGAATTTTTAGCGAACAAACCGGCTTTGCGATACAATCAACCATCTAAGTCTTTGCATACTAAAAGTGTCAATGATGTCGTTTGTTCAAACTGTAAATCTAATCACAAATTGTCTTTATGTAAAGATTTTTGTAACTTACCAATTGACTCGCGTCGTAACTTTGCGTTACAAAATAATATTTGTTTTAACTGTATGGGTACCAATCATTCGGCCAAAAATTGTAGGTCTAATTTAAAATGTCGTATATGCAATCGAAAGCATAATGTTCTACTACATTCCAATGACAGTTATAATTCCAATGAAGATAAAAATGAAACCAGTGGATGTACTGGAACTGCTGCAGAAGCAAGCACATCCAACTCAACGCAATTGGTCTCTTGTTTTTCGACGGACAAGATAAAACAACAGGTATTACTAGCCACTGCGCTTGTAAAGACCATGTCCCGAAACGGAGAAGCGTATGATCTTCGGGCACTGCTCGATCAAGGGTCGCAGTCTTCTTTCATTACTGAATCAACAGTTCAGTACTTAGGATTGAGGAAGATGTCGGCAAGGAATAAAGTAACTGGCTTGGGAGGAAACAAGAATATTGTATCGAAAGCAATGGTACATTTCAACATAAGGTCCCGGATTGATGCTAACATAGTCATACCGGTGAAGGCATATGTAATAAAAAATATAACCTCTTTTCTTCCAACAACAAAAGTGGAGACACTAGAATGGGAGGAAATTAAGGATTTGGTGGTGGCTGATCCAGACTTCTTTACACCCAATCGTATTGACCTTCTGCTGGGTGCAGAAGTATATAGTCAAGTACTTCAAGAAGGAGTAAAGAAGAGTCCAACTGGTACACTGGTAGCACAAGAAACCAGTCTTGGATGGATATTGTCAGGAGTGGTAAAGTCCACAGCCGATTCCTCTCCACAAATCCAAGTGATGCATTGCTGCGCAGAAGGTGATGAAATGCTAAAAAGATTCTGGGAGTTAGAATCTGACATACAGCAGCCCAAAGAAAAGATGTTCACGGAGGAAGAAACCCGATGCGAACAACACTTTGTTGAGACGACGTGGAGGAATAATAGTGGCAAATATATTGTACGTCTTCCTTTCAAGAACGGGACTCCTGAATTGACCAAGTCTAGAACAATAGCAGAAAAAAGAATGAAGTGTTTAGAAAATAAACTAGATAAAGATAAAAACTATCGCAAGGAGCAGGATGCAATTGGTGGTAGTTGGACAGAAGTCAAACCAAAATACCGTCGTAATGAAGAGCGTTATGGGACTGACTATGACAAGTCTTTTTATGAACTCAAAGAAAAAACTAAAAATTACACTAAAGAAAAACCCAAATTTGCTAATTATGAACGCTATTCAACTGACGACGATAGGTGGTCAAAGCATGCACAAGAAAATAAAAATAAAGGAAAAAAAAGGAAATGTGGTGACAAGCAGAGTTCTCATTCCTGGAAAATGATAGCAATGAAAATAGAGTTCTAGAAAATTTTGCAAGCGAAGAAGACATTGTAAAAGATGACAGATATGTGTTTAATAAGTTTAAGAGAACAAAGAAAAAGAATGGATACGCTAATTTAAATAAAAAGCAAAAAAGAAAAATTAAGCACGATAAATGGAATATGAGAAGTGAATTTGAAGAAAAATATAAAGCTGTTGAAAGTCCTGAAGAGTTTGTTTTGAATTATTCTGATAAAAATATAAATAAGAAATTAAAAAGGGGACAACAGCACATTTAGAAAGGTTTATAAAGATAAGAAAAACTACGAAGTAAAATAATTTTGATGACAATGGTCGCAGGAATATCTCACCAAGTTTTTATATTGGTACAGATGGACAATCCATAACTCTGAACCTACCATTGGAGATGTAGTAGTTATAAAGGAGGATAGCTTATCTCCATGTTAATTATTATACGGTCGAATTATTGATACTCATCTAGGAAATGACAAAATAATTAGAGTCGTTACTTTAAAGACTAAATCTGGAACCATAAAACGACCTTTATCAAAGTTATGTTTTTTACCAGTAGATAAATAAGAATATGAATTGTATAATTTAAAGCTTAAGTTGTTTTGTTCAATTAATTGGTGGTTTCTGTGATACAGTTTATTTAGTTTTCAATTAATTATTTAATTTAATTTTCAATGTATCCAGTTGTTAATATTATGTTATGTTTTTTGCTAGAAAAAGGCAAATTTCAACTTTGCCTTTTGGCTGGCAGTATGTAGAAACTTGGAATGTGAAATATAATTTGAATTCAAATAATAAAGAATAATTTGTAAATAGAACATAATATATAATGTTAACAAATAATAATAGATGTCGCTATAAAAATGTACTCTGAATCACGCTGTTCAGATTTTTTATAATATGTATAAGTAATCAACCCAGTTAATGAATAAATTGAGAAAGTTTACTGCACAAAAGTCTATTATTTAACAAGTTTAGTTAGATACCAAGTATAAGTTAAGTACCTCCGTGGTAATAGTGTCCGTCGGTTCGGTTCGGGTTTATTCAGACACAAAAGGTGACGAAAAACGTCACATGCGTTTTTTAGACAAGTCCTATTTTATTACATAATCCTAGTATAGTAAATAAAGTTACAGAGTCTTTTGTTACTGATAATAAATCATCATTTAACAATTTAACAATTTGTCTACTATTAATTATTTTTTTTTAATTAATATTTTATTAAAAAGTATTGCTTGCTATAGTTGCTATCTACAAAACGGACATTTTACCCCGGATATATTATTATTATATATACACGGTTTACACTGTTCACTGTCATCGTGGGTACATGAAGAACCAGTTGATGATGAAGAGCGTCTTGTCCAGCTCAAGTTCCGCAGCACTCAGCTGCTTAAGTTTCCTCTCCACGTCTTGTATCAGCGCTATCTCTGGAGGCGTCAGGGTTTCTTCCACCTGGAAACATTACAAAAGGATATCATTGGATTGGATTCCAATGGACTGGAAATATTATTTTATCGTTCTGTACAGTTTTGCTCTAAATACAATAATTGTTATAGATAATAGTACACAAAATTTATACCCACAATGTTACTCCCCCAAACTAAAGTATTTAAAATCAATCAAAAGTAGATATATATGCAATTGATTACAATTAACACTGTCTATTCAGTCGGTTGACAACTAAACAACTATCTATACAGTCGTTTGTTAACGATAAAAGTCGGTTGTCAATTAAAAAACTATGTATTAATTCGTTTGTATAGATAGGATAGAATAGATAGGTTTTTGGTTAACTACCGACTGAATAGATTGGTTTTTGGTTAACTCCCGACTGAATAGATAGGTTTTTGGTTAACTAACGACTGAATAGATAGGTTTTTGATTAACTATCGACTAATAGATAGGTTTTTGGTTAACCACCAACTGAATAGATAGGTTTTTGGTTAGCTACCGACTCAATAGATAAGTTTTTGATTAACCACCGTTTGAATAGATAGGTTTTTGGTTAACTACCGACTCCATAGATAAGTTTTTGGTTAACCACCAACTGAACAGCCTATGTTTTTTGGTTAACTACCGACTAATAGATAGGTTTTTGGTTAACTATCGACTGAATAGATAGAAGAATGAATAGATATTTAGGAGGTCCTACCGCGTACGTGTAAGCTGTGGAACGATCTACCACCGACGGTGTTCCCACAGTGCTACGATATGGGGACCTTCAAGAAGCGGGTCCATCACTTCCTTCTTAGCCGGCAGCGCACTGGTGGCGCCTCTAGTGTTGCGAGTGTCCATGGGCGACGGTGACTGCTTACCATCAGGTGGCCCGTCTGCTCTTCTGCCTGCATATTACATAAAAAAAAAGTTATCAATCAGCACTAACATCGTCAATGTTCTCCTGCGGCTCCCCCCGCAGCCGCATGCCGTGCACTATGGTGCGCACGCGGCGCTGCTTGTCGATGAGGCGGGAGGCCGCGCGCCGCGCCGCGCCGCCCCGCGACAACACGTTGTGCAGCGAGCGGTGGCACAGCTCGAGCGCGACGTGCGCTGACTACACAGGTATATGGAGTTTAACTCTTTAGAATAGTTTTTCATAGGCTTGGTATACGCTAGACGAGCCGAGCACGAGCCGAGCCAAAATTCGTGTAGTGTGGACCGACTTACGAGCCTCGAACGAGCACGCTTCGAGCGTTCGGCTCGTGCTCGACTGTGCTCCGCCTCGGTTTTTTGACGAACACAAAGGGATTTGCAACGCGGAACCTATGTTCGAGGAGAGTGCTTGTTGTAGGCTCGTTGCACGTCCACACTTGACACTGCGAGCGAGTGGCTCGGCTTGCGCTCCGCTCGTGCTCGGCTCGTCTAGCGTATACCCAGCTATATAAAAGTTGTAACGAGGTGTAATACCTCGTTCAATATTCCATGGCTGGCAGATGCATTTTTTTTTTAAATTTTGACAGTTTGGTTTGTTTACGAGAAGGCATCTGTCAGCTGGGCTTCCAACAATATGGGAGGATCTGTAGTAGGATTTTTTTTTATTTACGTTAATTTAGATAAAAATAGGAAAAAACAGATATCACCGACATTGGTGGAAGCCCAGCTGTCAGATGCATTTTTTGTAAAAATACCAACATATCAAGATTTTAAAAATTTTGAAGAAAATGCATCTGCCAGCCAAGGAATATTGAACGAGGCATTATTTATTACACCTCGTTACAAAGTTCATATGAAAATTTAAGGAGAGTAAAATTAAACTTTCTGCGTTAAGTCCGTTATGCATTAGTTTTGTAATTCGTGACAATCGCAAACTAGATGGCGTTGTAATAAACATGTTACTGATTTGACTATATCATTACTAGATGGCGTTAAACTCCAGTCATGCGTCAGTTGACACATGCAATTTTTTATTTACCAAAAGAAAAAGGACGGGTGTTATAAGTTTGAGGTGTATGTGTATTGAATGTGTCTGTCTGCGGAAAATTCGTCGAATAGCAATTTGTCAATGAGCTGGCGTGGGACCGCCTGAGCTCCGCTGCACCAAACCATGCCTGCTGCATGCGTCCTTGTGCTACTGTGGTTATAAAGTTTGAAATAATAAAAAATATTCAATGGTAATATAAAAATCGACCAATTGCGATTCGATTTCTTTTCGAATTTTCCGCAAATCGGTATCGTAGCTCTTCTATGCAAATAGCAGGCAAATGAACTGACGAACCACCTGATGGAAAGTGGCTATCATAACCCATGAATATCAGCGACACCAAAAAACTCCCGATCTACAAAATAGAAAAAAAAATGAACTGGCTCCCAAGCCCCCAGCAGGTACACGACGAATCGTTCGGCTGACTTTGGCACAAGAGCTATCCAGGTACTCTTTACGAAAAGATAATGTTAATGACCTAATCACATTCTTGTTATTGTTTTGTGTGTTTGTGTGTTTCTTTGTGTGTGTTTGTGTGTGTGTATGCTATACACGTACCTCGTATACATCAATGTGATATAAATAAACCGCTTTCGCCATCCCGCCCATTGAAGCTGCCTTCCTCATGGGCTGAAACAATCACCCAACATTAATATTATACGTAAATATTCACGTAAAGTTAAATGTAGCCAGCGTAATCCACCAAAACTACCACCAACATGAGATGTGACACCTGACATTGACACTTGACATTGCATTTCAATTGAAACCTCGTAACTGACAAGTTGTATCTTGTCAAAAAATTACACCTTACCCCCCTCTACACACCGTATAAATTATTTTTTAATAAACACTATCATGATAGTAAAATATGCATGTTTTGTTATATTAATTTCAAATGTGTGGTTCACATGTATTTAACAGTGTATAATATGTATCTGGGAGGCCTATGTCCAGCAGTGGACCTCCAAGGGCTGATGGATGATGATGATGTATCTGGTACAAACCTGTACGGTGATGAGATGTTCCTCCAGCAGCCGATACGTGAGCTCCTTGCACTCCTTGTTGGCGAGCATAGCATGCTTCTGTATATTCTCTTCTTCTATGTACTTCTTGGCGCGGATCACTCTGGAATACACCAACAACGTTACATAGAAGCCGGGCTTAACAGCAGGAATAGGGATGTTTACACTAATTATAAATTACTATAAATTTTTGTCTAAAATACTAGTGGTAACATTTAAAGGCCTAAAATATGATTCTTTTATCGAAATCAATCACAATAAATTAAATATTAATTTAAAATGTTAAAAATTTTACTCACTGTCACGTGACCTCAAACGCCATTTTGAGCTTGTGACGTCATTGAAAGTATTTTATATGCAAATTCAACTAACTTCAGCAGACAGATAGTATTGAATAACGGATTGTGACGTCACGTGACGTTTTTGGTGGGAAATTTGATAATGATTTTTATTTATCAATTTTTGTTTTTAAATTGAAGATTATTATTTTTATAATATTTTTTCGTGAATATTAAGGTCCTATCTATAAAATTAAATTGAATCCTAAAATTAGTCAACATCCCTATTCTAAGCCCATATTAATAAACCGATCCCGACACAGAACCGACATCTCTGATCTTACAAAAAACACTTTTACATACGATCTGTCGTGGCATCTCAAACCGAATCTTGAAATTGCTGAAAATTTTTGATCGGCTTATTAATACAGGCCCTAGCGTGTTGCTACAGTTTGGTTTATAAACTCTTTTTGGAAGTCAAACTACGTAATTGCTTCAACAAGCCCGTGAGTGACAGCAGTGAAGCAACAAGAAACTACCGGGGTGTTTTTGTGTGTGTCAAATCATGACACTAGTGATTGGACCTGAAGATTCCTAGCAGCATCCAACCCAAGCCGCTGGAAAATGCGTGCGTGCGTACGTACTTGTGCGTGCGTGCAATAGTTAGTTAGTGTGTGTGTGTGTGTGTGTGTGTGTGTGTGTGTGTGTGTGTGTGTGTGTGTGTGTGCGTGCTGTTAAAACCCTTATTTCTATGTAACTAGTGCTAACATCAGCACATAGAAATTTTACTTCATGAAAGATGCATAGTCATCATCTATTCCTTATTCGTCGCGAACAGACTTAAATTCAGGAAGTAATCCGTTCCGTTCTTTGTGGTTAAATTTGTGATTTTACAAATAAAAGTTAGTGTTGTGATGAAGTAGTTTCTTTTTTAAAAAAGGACTGTTGGAAAAGTCCGCATAACAGTGCGTACAATCGTTAGTGTGTGTGTGTGTGTATATGTGTGTCTGAGTGCGTGTGCGTGCATGCGTGCGTGTGTGTGGGTGAGTGACACCAGCGACCCCACCTGAAGATCCTAGCAGCGTCGGAGCCCAGCCGCTCGGTGACGGTGTGGTCTACGGCGGCCTCGAGGCTGGCGCGCGCCGCCCGCGCCGCGCACACCACGTACTGGCCGCCCGTCGCGTCGCCACGTCGCCGCACGAACCCGCACCCGTTCTCCTCTGGGGGTAGCGTACTCTATGGTAACCGGCACAGTTTTTTATAAATAAATAAATAAACGCTAACACACTCAGACCCCCGCAGTAGGTTAGGGAACATACCAAAACCAAGTGACCCATTTAGGAGGGGAGGGGGTTCTTCAAAACACCACGATTGGTCACAGTGGGGAGGCGGGGTTTAGGTTTTTGTCACGTAGTCAATATTTTAGCAACCACTGCGCCACACAAGTCTTCAAATATAGGCAAAATTATTATTTTTTAACTTTGTTTTTGCAAAAAAGTATTGAAAACCGTATTTATGAATTATCACGTGAAAACTAGGGGGGAGGCGGGGGGGTCTTCTCTTATACTATGGATGGTCACGACGGGGAGGGAGGGGGGTAAAAAGTTGGAAAAAATGGGCCACGTGGTTTTGGTATGTTCCCATATTACCTGTGTCGCGGGTGGCATTGACGACACACATAACACATCACAATAACACCCTGCACCCGAGTACAAATATTTATCTGTCACATAAATATCTGCCCCGGCCGGGAATCGAACCCCTCGCTACGCAGGCAGGGTCGCTACCAACTAGGCTACAAGATCATACTTTAATAATATTACAGTAGCTGTTGACCCTTTACAAGGGTTTACTTTGCGAAGGTGACGTTTACTATTCAGTTAAATACACCCTGTACATGTTGTAATATAATATCATAATTATGTAAACATACATAATAAATACGTAATTTGGTTTGACGTGGACTAGATAACTCTTCGAGAAATCAAGTCACGTTTCAGTCAGTTCCAACTTTTACATTTCAAGATTCACGTTTCTTTAACCTTAATTTTTATAATTTATTTATTTATTTTGGACTGCCAACAGAAAGTACACAAACATAAATAATACAAATTCTTTCCTATAATCTTACTATTGCGCCTTTCTACTTATAGGTAATCACGGCTTATGAAAAATAACTTAAGCCTATGTACAATTTTTCGTTGTTACCTTAAAATGTAAATATGTACATGACTATGAATAAAATCTGCGTAAATAATTATGTTATCTATACTAATATTATAAAGAGGAAAGATTTGATTGTTTGCATTGAATAGGCCCCGAAACTACCGAACCGATTTTAAAAATTCTTTCACTGCTGGGAAGCTACACTATCCCCGGGTGACATAGGCTATAATATTCTATTTTTGGAACGAAGTTCCTTATCGCGCGTTGTGAAAGAGGGCTAGACGGAAAATTTCGACACTTTTTGATTTTAAGAATGACCCACACCTCTTTTTGAAGTGATTCAGACAGTTTTACAGAGATGGCTGAATAAACCCGAACCGAACCGACATTCATGTCATTAGGTCGATTACTTATATGTTTTACAAAGAATCTCAACAGCGTGATTCAGAGTACATTTTTGTAGCGACATCTATTATTATTTGTTAAAATGATATATTATGTTCTATTTACAAAGTATTCTTTATTATTTGAATTCAAATCATATTTGACATTCCAAGTTTCTACAATGGCGCTGTACAACAAAACAATACTTAAATCGAAAGGAACTTCGTTCCATCCGGGTATCCTTTGACACCTCTCATTTTTTTTTACTATTTTTCCCGAAGTGAAGCGAGGGCGATTTCCTAGTTAAAATTAAAATGACAAAATAAAATAAAATTTAAAATTAACTCCGCACCTATATAAAAATAAAAAAAAATGGTAAACTACTGTAAGAATAGTTTCAAACTCAATAGGACTATGGTAACACCATTCTCACCCAAGACCTTCAAGTACTGGTCAATATACTGATGCAGTAGTGGCTTATCGGCGGCGAGACGTCGCGCCGCGTCCTTGAGGTCGGCGGCGGCGCAGGGGGCCGACTCCGCCACCCACGCCGGTGACGACAAGTACATCTGTTGTAGGAGCTGACGCATCAACTCACCGGCTGGAAAGAGATAGGAGTTGGCTTCAACCTTCAACCCACTACTGGGCACGAGTCTCTCCTCTTGAGGCCTAGAGCATACTTCACCATGCTGGTTCTAGGTTTGACCGACAGTCCCCTGTGCAGGGTATGTCTGTTGGCCGATGAAACAGCCCCTCACGTAATCCTGGAATGCGTGGGAGTAGCAACCCAACGGGCTGAAATCCTCGGCACCCCGAGGTCGTTCCGTGAAGCCTGTGGAGACACCAGGAGGATCCTGCGCTTCTGGACGGAGCTACGCTGGCTAGATAACTGGCCGGCATACACATTTACGCACAATGGCCCAACTTAGAGGCTAAGTGCGGAAATAGGAGCCCATCACCAATACCAATACCAATAGTGGCCAACCCGAAGTCAGAAATTTTCAAACCGCCCGAGGGCCTCCGATATGGCTTAACTGTTACCTTATGATAACAACCGGGACCAATGGCTTTACGTGCCCTCCGATGGACGGAAACGCTCAAGAATTTTTTGCCACTAGCGGTCACCCATCCAACTACCGACCGCGCCCGCTGTTGCTTAGCTTTGTCGATCACTTAGGATCGACGCAAGCCACCGGGCTATGAGCGGGCGATAGAAAATAGGAGTACAACTATGTTTCTCCCTTTTTCTTCTCTCTTTCTTGGCCGGCAACTCATCTGTGATGCCTTTGGTGTTGCTGATGTTCATGGGCAACGATAGCCACTTATCATCAGGTGGATCGTCAGCTCATTTGCTGGCTATTTCCATAAAAAAAACTTCATATCATTGTCCTGAGAATGGTCAATAGTTTCAGTAATACTTACATTTATTTTCAACTCACCATTTTCGTCAATCCGTCGAGTGACAGCTTTTATCATGATTTCGTCTCGGAAGTCCTGGTGGAATCTGTCAAAGTTCACCTTCCAGTATACATCTGTAACATAAATCCATAAGTTGTATTGTGCCATAGAGAAAAAAAAATTTTCCCAGGAGCAATAATAATTGTATGTTAGGGAACATACCAAAACCACGTGCCTCATTTAGGGGGGGAGGGGGGTCTACAAAACACCACGATTGGTCACAGAGGGGAGGGGGGGGGTTTAGGTTTTTGTCACGTAGTCAATATTTTAGCAACCATTGCGCTATAAAGTCGTCAAATATAAGCAAAATTATTATTTTTTAGCTCTGTTTTTGCAAAAAAGTATTGAAAACCGTATTTATCAATTACCACGTGAAAACTAGGGGGGGGGTCTTCTCATATACTACGGATGGTCACGAAGGGGGGAGAGGAGGGTAAAAAGTTGGAAAAAATGGGTTACGTGGTTTTGGTATGTTCCCATGATAGTGTAAAATGTAATTCATTTTTATGACGAGATTTATTTGGTCAAGTAACTTAGCACTACTTTTTATGGAAATGTTAATTTAAATCAGTTTAAAAAATTATGAATAATATTAATAATGAATAAATTAATGCCAAAACTAATTTCCGTTTAGAAATATGTTTTGGCATTAAATGTTTATTTGTCTTTAAATTCTATTATAATAATTTTGTGTCCACCTCATTTTTAAATTACAAATACACTAAGATTGATTATCACATAGGACTCTAAAAAAATTGAGTATAAATGTAATGTATAGTACCGATAAAGCTGAATACGACCCACAACAAGACTTACTATCAGTAATCTCCGAGGGATTGTTCATAGCCTGCAATAAGACCCTGGCGTCCAGGTCCGGTATGATGGTGGCCACCGGGACCAGCGTGGGGACCTCGCTGCCCTCTTTCAGCTCAGCTACTGGTGCTTGCTGGATGTACGCAGCCGTTGTAAGGCTTATGAATGTGTCTTTCAGGTTTATCATTGTTATGTTCTTTTCCTGGAATAAAAAAAAATAAAAAAATAAAATAAAATTATTATTGTTTATTATTTTAGCGTTTTCCATGTGTTCATTCTTCATTCTTAACTTACTTACTTGCTTATCTTAACTTAGTTCAATAATTTACTCAATTTTAATAGAGTTTAAGGAACAATTTCTTGCCAAGCCCTAAAAGTTCCAAATGAAATATGATATAGAAAGCAATCCGAGTCCTTTTATCAGATCATTAGAAAAAAACTGCATCCAAAATCATAAATTTCAACTTCAAAACAGACAAAAATCTTCATAGAAAAATTAACAACAGTAAAGTAAAAACAGACTATTATTACTAATTTATTGTAAACAAAAGATTTTGACAAATGTTTTTACTGGACATAAAAAAAAGTTTAATTAGATAATGTTTCGTAAATCCCATTAATCATAAGGGAACATACCAAAACCACGTAACCCATTTAGGGGGGGAGGGGGGTCCTCAAAACACCACGCTTGGTCACATTGGGGAAGGGGGGGGGGGGTTTAGGTTTTCGTCACGTAGTCAATATTCTCTAAGAAAATTTCGTGCCTTTTCGAGTTTACAGATGAGCACACTGAAAAATTTGCAAAAATATATTGAAAACCGTATCTATGAATTACCACGTGAAAACAAGGGGGGGAGAGGAGGTATTCTCATATACTACGGATGGTCACGAAGGGGGGACGGGACGGGCGTAAAAAGTTGGAAAAATATGGGTTACGTGGTTTTGGTATGTTCCCTAACTTACCTTATCATCTTTATATTTGTTAGCAATAGTGACGAGCAGAACAGTGGCACTGCAGATAGCTTGCTGTAACAACTCCTCTACTATAAGCTCTGCAACACTCCCATATTTAGTCTTCATCTGTAACAAGTATCTGAAATACAATTTTTATGATGTTCAAATTAAATTATTTATTCTCAGAATGTGGTTGGTGTATAGGTATAAAAGATTATATAGGTAAAGAAGGCCAACACAATACCACATATTTTATGCAATAATGTCAAAGATAATGTGGAACATATTCTTACACTTACGCTCAGAGTCACTAATGGTTATTTAAATTGCTCTTTAATAAAAAGAATCACAATACAAATTCTGTACTACGGAGCGATTTAAGTAACCGATAGTGACTCTGAGTTGGGGAGTTATTCTTTTAACAAACTAAACAATGAAAATTAATAATTGTAGTAGACAAATATTAGTTAAAAAAATATAATAATGATAATTATAACCCCAGATTAACAGAATAACAGAGAGGCAAATGTATAAAAGTGTTGTATAATTAAAATATCAGCTTATTTGTGGACTCATGCAATGAAAAGTAGGGTGCAAGAGTCTAATCTGTGACATTTTTTATTGAGGCCACTTTTAAACATTCAGTGGGTCAAGCCCCAATCTTTCTTTCCCTTTAAGTATGTCATATTACTTTTGGGACAACCTGTATATGTTAAAAATAATTTTTAATTTACCTTGGATATCTGATGAGTAGCAAAACATTGTCCGGTAATAACTTGTAGTCTGCTATTACTTCATTATGTGATGGTTCAAAAGTAGCCAAGTCATATTTGAGAAGAGACCTCAGACTTTCTATCACCTGTAAAAAGAAAGTACTTTTTGAATTAATATAAATCTAGTCTATCTTGTTTTGTATTGATATAAAGAAACACTTAAGGGATAGGGGAGGCCCCGATCCTGGATCCCCCAATAGAATTATCCCAAAAATGATAAGCCTGTATCTGGCAATCCTACCTAGTGTCCATGTCTTAATTTGTGGAAATATTATTTATATATTTAAACTTTTGAACCTTACAAAAGGAAAAAAGGAACAAAGACGGTCTTAATACTAAAAGCATTCTCTGCCAGTCAAGCTTTGGGAAGTATGAGAAACATCGATGGCAGTATTAAGATAGTACAAAGAAATAATAATAAATGAAAAAACATCTTAATGTAAAAAAAGAAAATGAATGTATATTGAAGTAAACAATAAAATCTAAATAAAAAAATAAAAAAACTGTAATTCCTCCATTTTACTCCTTTAGCAGATGAAGTTTCAGAAATCCTCTGTACAAAGTTTTATGCTTTTAAGGCCAGTGGTTTATATACTTGGATAGCAGTGGTAAAGGCATGTTGGAGGCCTTTGACTTTCATAAAATTCCAGCACTAGGGTTGGCCACTAATCTCTTTACTTAGCACTAGCACAGTGTGGTGTTAATTAATCTTCTTAGTTTTCAAGAGAGAATGATGTACACATAACCTATAAAAATACCGGTAATAGTGACGTACCTGGGAACGAGGCAGCCCTGTAGACTTTACTATCATACCAAGGGGCTTGCTTCCATATGTGAACAAATCGTTACCCACTTTCTGTACTATTTCACCGAAATATCGGTGCAGAATCTCTGACACAACCCTTCCCAGTTGGTGTGACATTGTGCTTATGTTGTAAGGAACTATGATAACAACATAACGTATTTCAGAGGGTATTCAAAATTGTATCTTAACTTGTGCTACACAAAAATTTTAAAAATATTTTAATATAAATCACTCAGTATCCACTATTTCCATGGCCACGCTGCATCACCGCAGCGCTGCATGCAATGCAATTATTGGCATTGCTTGCTTGTTTACTTACAAAAATTTGACATTGACATGACAGTAACGTAAATTGACATTGGCTGCCAAATGGATGGAAATGAAACGTCTGAAAAGTTTGTCTATGCTGAAAAGTTATTGACGTTATTGTTTTAAAGACTTTATCACTAGAAAGAAGAGAGCATAAATCGATCTAAAGTACGGAAGCAGTATTTTATAACAAAATAGATTCGTATCCATCATAACATTATAATTAATAGTAACTATTATTATCACGTTTTAAGATTTTTATTAATTTATATTTGTAGATTGAAGAACGAAGCGTTCATGTGTCGATATTTGTTAAGTTGACACTTGACAGCGTTGACTTGACTTGACTTGACAGTTGACACTTGAAATTTGAATAAAGTCTGTCTTGCACTTTTGTTTGTGTTGGATGTTGATTTTATTTTGAAAATATTTCTTGTTTCATTTGCAGCATTTAAAGTGCGTAACTTCAGTCCATCAGTATTCAGTGCTAGCTCATTGTTTGTTTTAAAGTAATTTAACATTAAATGTTATAATTAAGACATAGATAACAAAAATATTAAGTGTAAATAAGATAGTGTTAATAGAACAATAATTAGTGGAGTTATAGTCATACACAAAGGGCATAAAAATATAAGGACACTTGTTGTGTTGCGCTTGTGAGAACAATACAGCATTTTTGTTTAATCATGAACATAGAAAGTGCTGCGGTTAATATATTGAAGAGAGGGGTGGAATTGGATACCAAGAAACGATACACGGAAGCACTTGTATGTTACCAAGAAGGACTCCAAATACTAGTTGATAAAATGAAAGGTCAGTGAATATTTAGTTAACAATAACAATAAAATTTTAATAACAAATGAGCTTGTAGAGGTTTTTCAGCTGAGTTCAATTGTACCACTCAACTCTCTGGGAGGCACCGTTTTCAACATTTTTTTAAAGTGAAACTTTTATTACATCGTCTCAAACTTTTTGGTCTGTGTGTCGCATGTCGCGTGACGGTCGGCCGCGGAGTGGGGGTAAAGTGAAAGGCGCTCGACAGAGCAGCCGAGGCCAATATGGCGGCCCCATATTGGCCTCGGCTGCTCTGTCGAGCGCCTTTAATACCCTAAATCGAATATTTATCCAAAAATTTTTTGTTAAAGGCGATCCCCAATTTTCGGCCCCGAACCATATGCTATATCTGTGCTAGAACATCGGACTAGACAAGAGTAAACTATATACCAAAAAATTCGTCTTATTTATAAGATAAACATATTTAAATCTTAGCTTCAGCTGCTCTTGCCAAATGAACAAAATAATGCAAAAAAGTTTTCACAGTATTTACCTCATTACATACGATTTTATAATCGATTGAATCGATTGATAATGATCGATTGATGGAACATAATAATATATTTTATGTATTATTTAGTGATTATAATTATAATATTAATTTATTTTTTACATATTTTCGTATTCCATATAAATCAAAACTATGTAATATATTATAATTACCATTCAATCGTTACGCTAATTTTATTAAATTACATTTCGAATATTTTGACATCGATTAATCGATTGACAACAATGATGATGTAATCCCTAATAATGTCATTTTGGTAACCATAGTATTTATATATAACACCACTGTATTGTCATATTTGTCATCGATCGTTCATCTTTCTACGCGTGTTCTTGTATATTTTTACTATCAAATATTTTCAGCGTATTTGGAGTCCTATTTACTATTGAAACTCATCGACACGTACACAGTGATTTTAATTTTCTATTGTATTCGCTTTCGTACTTGTGTTTTGGTGAATGTGTTTCGCAGTTTCGCTACAATTTCTTGCAAACCAATACTATATGAATATGGACTCCTTAATCGCCTGTTTTGTGACTGACAAAGGTTCAGAATAAGTCCTGAACACTGGATAACGTACCCTATACATCTTTAGAAGATCAGGAAGTTGCTGTGGCCATACTTACAATGAGTATATTATGGTATCTTGATTGGGCAAGGTACTAACGAAATATAACGCCTCCTGCACAACTACACGAAATATTAATATATTATAATGATAACTAATAAAATCTCTTGAAATATGCAATAGCTTTTATTATACAACCTTTTTATGACATTCGTTTTGGGTGAAAACCATTGAAGTAGTAGAATTATAATAGACACCCGCCAACGTAAGTGTAACATACATATTAAATAGCACTGTGACACGAGTATGACATAATCATAACCTATAATTAAGGTGATTCGTTCTAGGATTTCCTTAGTTGGCCATTGCTGGCAGCCGTGAAAATTGGAGAAATTGAACTTTTTGCAATAATCTAATTAACAGCCAATTTCCAGTCTTGTCTACTTAGGCCTGAGTTTCTATGGAAACTGGGGTTCTCCTTTCTACAATACGAAAAAAAGTTTCACTTATACCTACCGTGGTTTCATAAAACCACACAATTGCTTTTTTTATATTATAATATTTCCTGAAGTGTTTACAAACAGTATAACCACCAGTGGCATCAGTTAAAATGTCACAGTCTGTTTCACCTTTTTCATAAACATTTTTTATTTTGTAGATTAAAGATGGTGAAACATCTAATCGGTATGTCCTGACCTATTGAAACATACAATGTAGTGAAAAAAAATGTTAAATAAGTTTTTGACCCACATGATAAGATTCAAAGGTTTGGAATCTATGTATGAGATTAAAGATAGATTTTCAATTTAATTTTGTTGAACTTGGAATAATATACCATGAATATGAGGTTGTGGTATTTATTTAGTCATGTATAAAATCATTAACATTAAATTGAGTGAATCACTAGATATGCTTGATCAGAAATATTAATATTGATACTCACAGTTAAAATCAAAGTTTTGGGAATACCTTATTATTGCTACAGTTTGTAAAGTTCAGGGGAAATCATAATAAGTAATTGCTACAATTTGGTATCATAATTCTTAATACTACTAATGTAAGTTTTTAAGCCAACAAACAAGCTGATGATTCACCTGATAACTTGAGCTTTGTTTAGTAAGCTTATTATTATTATTTGAATTTCCGGGCCCAAGACAGCCACCCCAGGGGCCACTGCGAGCAGACTTGACGTATTGTAGCCATACCCGTTTCTGAGTTAGATCTGGTCTCCAAGTCCTACTGCCCGGACGAACAGTAGGATGTTCCTGGGTTCCAGATCTCTTACTCGGCTGTGTGGGATTAGGTGGCTTCCTAAAATGCGACTTCTGTAGTGACTTATGGCAAGGCAGTCACATAGTATGTGGATGGATGTTTCCTCTGCCTCGCTGCAGAATCTGCACGTTGCAGTGTTGCTCAGACCTATCAACATTAGATGTCTTTTGAGCCTGCAAATAAGCTATTAGGTTTGACATTAATCTCAGATAGCTTGTGTTTATCATCCATGACATGAAGAAAAAAAAAACATATAATAGCAATAATGTCATATTTACAATGTGTGAAACGTACAATTATTATTTCCTATTACAGATGAACCAGACGACAAAATACGGAGTTACTTACGGAAAAAAGTCGAGGAATATATGAATAGAGCGGAAGGCATCAAAAAGTTAGTGTCAAAACAGAAAGAAGAGGGCAAATTTCATGAACAGATTCACATAGAAGATAATTCCACTGGACATAGTTACAAATCATTGTTTGGAAGGTTTCTCGATGACGACGTACAATTTGTTCTGGTTGAAGACCCATACATAAGAACATTTCATCAGGTAAGTTGATGGAACACTTAGAGTTTACTGAATAATCAGGAATTGAGAAAATTCTGTCTGCTTTGGGTTTTAACAGGTCACACAGTTTTCATTACAAACTGCTAGATTTTGTTAAATTAAGCAAAAATTAAAACAGATCTTAGTAAAAATTTATAAAATTATAATAAGGCATATATGGCCAAGATTCCAAGCTGGAATATTTCGATAAATCTGTTTCGCCTACCTGTCATCAACTTTTCACATTAAATTAAAATATACACGCAATCCTCCTTTTTTTGAAGTCGTTTAAAAAGTCAAGTTATCTATTGGCAATATTGTTTATAAATTTTGAATAATTTATGTATTTAAAAAGGGATAACAAATGTTTTTTCCTACTTTCAGTGTCAAAACTTTCTCCGACTATGTGAAGTACTCGTGAAGTCATGCAGTAACCTCAGGTATATAGAACTGTTGACTTCTGCTGATAGCAAGACTGAGGGTGACCAGCGGCAATGGCTGTCCAACCTGAGGACTGATCTTAGTAAATACAAAGTGAATTTAGATGTGAAACACTCGGACACACTGCATGACCGGCAGATCACGTGAGTATTCATTTGATTTTTATTATTCTACAAATGCTGTCTCAGGATTTGGCCGCTTTTTCAGGCTAATAAGTACAGTATGGCCGCTGTATCTTGGCGCGTCTGAAGTCCGCGCAGAAGGCTGTGCAGTAACATAATTCGGCAATGCTCGGTACGCGGCGTATTATGTCTCAGTCACACGTTAGCATGTTGGTGTCGCTATCTCTGTCTTATATGCGCTCAAGTTCGCAAAGCCTATGTTCAGACGCGCCAAGATACGTCGGCCGTAGTGTACCCAGTGTGTTATTCCAGATCATATAAATTAGATCAGATTTTCATGAAAATCTGTTCAGTAGTTTATGTGTCAAAGAGTAAGAAACGTCTATACAAACTTTTACATTTCTAATCTATATGACATGTATTAGTTGAGTTATTTTGGGTGGGTGACGGGTTTGTTTGTGTTGTCAGGTTGTATAAATTTTTGGAATGGAAGATAAAATTATCAGGAATTTGAGTTTTACGTGGGGAAAGTATTTTTGTTACAAAATATTAATAAGGGACAAATACAGCTTAGTCACCATGTGTATTTAAATTTATAGGACAGCTTCAAAGTAATTGATAAAATAATCTATTTATTTTATCTAATCTATGGTTGAATTTTAAACAATTAAGAATCTTGTAACTCAAAGACCTTGTCTGCGTAGCAAAGCTTGACGGTAGTTTGATTCCTTTCCAACGCGTACATAAATGAAAGATATTATGTCTTGGTTGTTTGTAACATCTCAATTCTGTATTTCTGTACATTAATACCACTTACAATCAAAAACTCGGTGTTGTGAAAAGAACAATTTTAATTTATAAGCTATATTGGTTCTCATGGCCTCTATACTATTTGTGTGGTTATGGTAAAAATCATAATAACATCATTTAAATTGTTTCTTTTTAATTACAGGTTAAGTTCCGGTTGGGTTATAAAAATTGGCCGAGGACTAGATTTTTACAAAGCCCCAGACAACAAGTTCTGTTTGGGAATGTACGATATGGACCTTCGACCATGTCATGAGACTACAGTCGATATAATACACTCAAAAAATATAAAACAATCTTATGGATAATATTTATTTATACGGCTATACAGGGTGAAATTTTCAAGTGTGCGTGGATGGCTAAATTCTAAATTATGAGGAATATTTAAAAATGATCAAAGGAGTCTCGGGGCCGATTTTAATGAAAACTGTAACTGCAACATTACATTTTTGAAAAATTAATATTCCTGGCCAGGAATTGAAGCCGATGATTTTGAAAAAAAAACTCATTCTGTATTATTACACCATTCGATAGTGCTGCTAACAAGGCACATTTTTCGATATTCCTTATAGTTTCGGATTTGGCCATCCATGCACACTTGAAAAATTCACCCTGTATATTTATAACTAAGTGAAACATATTTTTTATAAAATGTTTGACTGATATTAAGGTATTTTCTATAAAATATAGGTTTATCAAATAAAATTAATTAAATCCAAATTTGCTTTTATGTTATCCTGTAACGTTAACTCATTGTTAACTGAAAGATTATTGTAAAGAAAACAAAATTCTACAGAGTTATATGCTTTATTTTATAAACAGATAACAAATAGGCGAGTTTTTTCTTAAAATAGTTTATGTTGCCTATAATACCAAAGTGGTGAGATTTCAATGTTAATGTGATCTATGGGAATAAAGCTATATTCAACTTTGCTACGTTTTAGCCTTATTATATATAGAAAAGTAGGACATAATTATAAAGAATACTTTTATCATGTAGAGTATAAAAACGGAAAATTGAACTAAGGCAGCAGAACTCAAAAATCACTGAAATAAATTACTTTTACTGAAACTAAAGACTAGCAAAATATATTAAGTATGGCCTCTGATTTAATTGAAATACATGATGACTATATTATAAATAAACTAAATGGTTATGTACAGATTCATCTTCTAAAAAGGATATTACTTTTAGAAAATGAACGCAAACCATGCTGCTAACATGAGCAGATTTTTTCCAATAATACGCAAACCTTAACACTAAGCTACAGCACATAGTGGAATGTATCTTAAATACAAGATATAGCATGAAATTCATCGAAATCATTTGTCATATAATTTCATTACACAAGCCAATTTTATTCAACCACAATTTAATTACTTCCGAACATTTTTGATACTAATGCATGTTTACTATAGTTCAGTCTTACCAATGAAAATTTAATCATGTAATAATAAATTCATTACCAACGAATTTTTTGAATTAATATGATATACAGAGATGATAATATGATATACTTAAATTACCCCTATCATTAAATTTTCTTTGGACGTGGCTGTTAAGACAGGAGTTACAGACTCAGACGTAACTCTCTTGTTTAGCAGAGAATTGCATGAGAGACTCCATGAGGTGAGGTTTGATCATGTCTCGGACGTCTAAGTGGTGGTCAGTGAAGGCATCGGGGTAATGCTTGTAGATGGCCCTCAGTGCCTTGAGGCAGTGGATGAGGGTTTGGTCTGAATTCTCTTCGAGGTGTGGCTTGGTTCTCTGCATCCTAACCAGGCGGGTAAGATGAGGAATGACTTCCAGTTGGATCATTTGAAGAGCCACGTCCGGGACCACTGATAGCCTGTTGACAGAAATGATTATTGTTTAATATTCATAGCATTTTTGCTAAAGCTATACAAAATTGAGTGTTTTTTTCTACGACGGGTATTTTACTCTGCAATTCTGCATGTCTTAGTAATTGTTTTTTTTTTCATGAGCAGAAAAAAAAAATTATAATCCACCCTTTAAATCAATATCAAATCAAGTCTGACTTATATTTCCACATGCCCCTACTATATTTACTCAGAATCTTTACAATAAGATGAGAGCAAAATAAAACATTAAAAGAACAAAATATTAATAAATCTAAATGAGGGTACCTGGATATAGCCTCAGCGGCGTGACAGTGCAGCCTGGCCTGCGCGCGCAGCTCGGCGGCGCGCGGCGCGTGCGCGGGGGCGCTGCGCGTGAAGCACACTAGCGCCACCATGGCCGCGTGCAGCCGCGACAGGAACAACACGCAGCGCGGGACGCGGGAGAGCGACGCTAGGAGAGAGGCTGTTTGCTCCTGTTGACAGTTATTAAAAATTAAGTCGACGATTTTGACAGGTATAAAACTACTATTGTTAAATTCCGTGTTTTATCGCGATTACTTGTAATAATATTGTCTGTATTGTTGTTGTATTGTCAATATAACTAGTGTGGGAGCTAGTAATCAAAATAACAAAGTGTAACAAAGGATACGCAATAAATATTAAAAAGAAATAAAAAAAATATTGTCTTTGTTACCTAGTGTGTGCACAATAAAGAGTATTTTGTTGTTTGTTGTTGTTGTAATATTGTTTTTTCTTTTGGGCATCCAAAATATGTACTTATTGTTATATAAAAAAAATCTAGATATACGTTTGTTACTAACATTAAATGGGTTGATTGGTTTGGAATAAAATAAATTGAACTGTCTAGTTTCTGTACCTGCAGGAACACTGATATATTCGGGCCTCGTCGTTTCACAGCTGCAAGAAGCCGCTCAATAGTGTGATGTTTCTCAAGCACTGCTATGATGTCTGATCGGGGGCCGCGGTCTTCATCTTTCTTCTCTAACTCCAGCTCTCTTACTAGGTTTACTAGACATGCCGTACACAGTAGTAACAGTTGACAACATTCTGTTCGGCTTAAAATACCTGTAAAAATTTATTTTTACATCAGGTATGAAAAATGTCCGATTTAGGTACCTACAAAATTTTAATAAATGGCTAAAATATGTATTGTCTGAATAAAATAATATAATTTATTTGTAACAGCGCCATCTATCTTTTGTAATACGCAGCAATTTATCTTACAAATGCGTGAATTATTTACTCGGCAATAGATGGCGCTGAATTATTTATTAGTTCTGCTACTTGTTAATAGATGGCGTAACATTATCGAACTATTTTTACACTCAAAATTAGTAAACGATTTAAACCAAAAATTACAGAGTGAAATTCCAGGTATAGTAAAAAGTGTATAATTTATACTATGTATTGTGTACTTAGTGCTTAATTTTTTTTAATAAGGTAAAAGTTGTAAAGTTACAAAGCACTTACCAGTGATATTCTCCACGATAGTGTTTAAGTATTGGTGCAGCTGCGTGAGGTCATAGTGGCCCCGCAGCCAGGGTGCCGTGATCTGCGTCAACACCGTGATGGCCTCCCGCATTTGGGGCTCCGGGTTCGACTTGTCGGAGAGGATGTCGGACAGGATCTCGATGCCGCCGCCCTGGGGAGACGTGAGATATTGAGATCAAAATTATAAAAGTCATATTATAGGTACCTATCAGCTACATTTTTTTTTCTGTCACATATTGTACCTATGTAAGTAGGTGTGTTTGGAATGATATCAAAAAGGTCTATGTATTGCATTGAAGTATAATGTTATAGAACAGACATCTCGAACAAAAGTTGTGTCCCGGCGGGAGGTTCCATTTTCAAAATTGAACCCCCGTTCTCCTTTCAAAATCGAACGAATCCATTGAAGATTGAAGCCACGTGGCGCCAATGCATTGGGATATACATGGTGTTCGCGGTGTCGGTTCTATACGCTAGTAATAATACTTCAATGATGTATTGTGTAAAGTTCGAGTACTTAATTCTAGATAACCTACTCGTATTAGTCTCCTATGTAGGAAACTGTGGTTAGGATTTTATATTCCAAGTTTTTTTTATTATGAACGGCAATGTTCGCATTTAAAACTAAAACTTCGACGCGAGTTCTCTGTAATGTTATCAGAGATTCAGATTCTTAGAATAGTATGTGATAGGAAAATATTCTATATTGCTTTTTCAATAGTATCTCTCCAGATCTGAAATGGAATAACAGCTGGTACATATTTGCTTTTTATTTTTCCTCCATCCTCATACAATGCATATTATATATAAAAAGATTACGTGATAGTGCGTCCCGTTTATACTTCAAGGAATGTTATCTTGAACGGGTATGCACTTGAGATAGCCCTGTGACCAAATCTTTATCTTTTATTTTTATCTTTTCAAAGAAAATAACACAAAGTAACGAGGATTGTTATCAAAGCTTTACGTTACAGTATCATGAAATATTTTTAGTGAAGTTGTGATTTAAAAAGCGAATTTAGATTCAGTCAGGAACTTTTAACGTAGGTAATATAATGTAAAATTTTAACAAAAAAAACCAACTTCAAATGAATCCTTTTCAATAAAAAAAATCATCGAAATTCGAAATCGGTTGGCGTGATATTAATTGATTTAATTACTTATTAATTTACTCATGGATGATGGATGCCATAGTCAGATCTCGCTCAAATTTAACTGGGACCACATGACAAGCACCAGTTTTCGATTAAAAAAAGAATCATTAATTTGGGTTCACCCAGTCGAAAGTTCTGAGGTAACAAACATAAAATAATACAATCGAATTGAGAACCTCCTCCTTTTTTTGAAGTCGGTTAAAAAATAACAAACCCACTAGGCATGTATAGGTTCGCGTATTGCAAGTGTCACAGACATACAATATAGACAAACACTTTTAACCCTATACTTAACAGTCATTGTCACATTTTCTACATAAAAAAGACGTGTGGCACTCGGAGACTGCCGCGGTAAAGCTATTGCATAGCTGTTTTTATCAACTTATGCAATTATAATTATTTATTTATTTTTTATTTATACAGTATAAGGCAAATAGACGTACCTCTTCAAACTGCTTGACCGCGTCTCCTGTGACGCATACAGTAGCGAGCGCTCGTAAAGACAGAGCCTTGATCGAGCTCTTGTTGCTCTCAATAATGGCTGTCAGCAGCGCGCGAGGGACTCCGCAATCCACAAATGGCAAGTCCGTTATACTTTTTATTACTTTAGAACATTTCTCGTGCAGAGAACTTTCCGTGTTTTCGCTTAGCATCGCTAGGTGTCCGATGGAGGTTAGAGTGCTCTTCAGAATCATGTCTGATGGAGGTTCTTCGATGATGGATACCAGGGTCTGGAAGATAAGTTTGTGTGAAAGAAATGTTTATGTAAAATGGTTTGTAAATTGTTTGAAGGTTTCTCTCTATGACAAAGCACCTTTTCGAAATGATAGAATCAAAAGACGTGATATGTGTAGGTATTATATAGGCCTATAGGCTGTATGATTTATAAAAAATGGTTGTCTGTAAAGTCAGTTTACGGACGGTAGTTTAACGTGACGTCATGACAAAACATTGATGAAGTAGTGCTCGAATATAATATTATCTCTGGAAATTAACTTATACTTAATTAGAAACTTTTATCTTTATATTTCAACGCCATCTAGAACTCCTCAACTAAACTATTTTTTCAGCAAGTTCCTTTCTGACTTAATTGTGTATATAGTTTTGTTCATAGATGGCGCTTTCTCCATTGTTCGCTCGCTCGCGTAACGCGACAAATGAGTCATCATTTTTCATGCGTGCGCCCGGCATCGATTTAATAGACGTTATCATATCACGTCAAAAAAATTCTATTTTTATCTTTTTTTTAAATTTCCATTGACAAGAACGCGAAACATAAGCTTAGAATAATGTGATCAAGATGACATCACCATGGGCAAATGGTGCTGTGATTTGCAGTAACATCGATAACATCGATTGTATACGCATGCCATAATTAAAATATGGAAGCAACAGATTTACTGGTGCCTGACCAAGACAGTCATTAGACTATTAAATCTTTATTGCTCTATTAAACATGTATTTGATAATCGGAGCGAATTGCCAATTAATTACAACTATGCTGGGATTTATCTATGTATTTATTATATGTCTCATGATGATTCACATCGGCTGAATATAAATAATAAATGATTATTTAATTATTATAATGTTTATAAATAGTTTCCGATAAGCTTCTGAGTAATCCTAAGAACATAAATGTGTATTTTGATTGAGTTAAGACGAAAGTCTAAAACTTTACATGTATTGACATAAATGATAAATACATCAATTATGTCATTAATTATGCAAACTGACTGTTGTTTATTTTAATTAACTTAATTGATTCTCGCTTAGAAATAATTTTAAAAGTTTATTTTCTGGAATGGTATTAAATTCAGTTATCGAATCAAACGACTAATAGCACAGAAGACAATAGTACATAGTCTAATAGTAACTAAGTATTCAATAGACGTAAATATGATTTGATACATCCTAAATGACTTTGAAGTCCTGTCACCCGATCAGACATTAATTACTCGTATATTTTTTTATATTTATGTTGCGATGCAGAAAATCCTAGCCTATTTACTGGGAAATAACAGTGCAAATGCATGATTTCAATGCTATGAAGTGTCCAGTTTGTATAATGCAAATTGGAACTTCATTAAGAAGGAAAGTCTGAATTAAGATTCTGATTATTGAAACAAACTGATTGATTGCATAAAACGTCATAAAATTTGAATGAGCACAACATGTTATTAACCAATATAATGTCATGTATGAATACCTCATTTACATAATTATTCATCACTCAATACAATTTTATGTTTCTTATTTCGTATCCATATTCATCGGAGCCTATAAAGTGATATACATATTTTTAAATTACATATTCACATGTATTTCACTTTTCACACGTAATTTATTCTGTTTTCTCGTGCAAATAATTCTGATAGGTTTAGGGTTAATGTATCGTTTTATTATGTAAATCGATCATTTAGAGAAGAGAGTATCATTTATCTAGAATCATAATAAAGGTGTGAAACTTTCAAGTCAAGAACAGAAATATAAAATTTAACACGCAACGGGCACCTCTGAAGAATTGTATGTTATTATAAAATACGTTCTATACCATGGTCATTACATAGGAAATTATCCACCCACTCAATATCAAATCAAATCAAATGTACGTAAGTAATGTTAATAGAAGTTAATTGAAGATTATTTATTTTTTATTGCCTGTGGGGCTGGCGAAAAAGCCGATTGGACACTTGATATTAAGAGGTCCCGGTCGCCTATGGCAGAGGAATCGCCAATGCAACGCCAGCCCTGAAGAAAAACTCTTTTTACACCTTTTTAAGAACCCTATTTCATAGCGTTCCGGGAATACCTCAGAAATAAGCTATTCTTTATATTTTCTAATCTAAATTCAAATTTCAATTAAAATTACCTTCATCTGCTGAACTAAAACAGCTTTGGTCGTCTCCAAGAATATCCCGATCAAAGTATCCAGGTGTTTCTGAACTAATGGCCACTCCGGGTGTTCCTCATTCAACTCCAGTTTCACATCTTCCCCGATGTCAATTAACTTCTGTAGATACATCTGCAGGGACTTCTTGATCTTATCCCATCTCTCTGGGGTCTCACCGGGCGGTTTAGTATTCAGTGTTATGCTGTGAGCTAACACAAATTCATTGATGTTTGCTATCAACAAACATATTTGTTCTTCGCCCGTTTTGTGTGATTCTAGTTGTCTGTAAATAAACATTTCATTTACCTTACTTGCCTCATTGTCATCAAACAAAATTCAATGATATGGGTGATTAATTTCAAAAGTTAAAGCTTAGCTTTTGAAGGAAATCGATCAAAGTAGGTACGCAAATGGAAATTCTAATTTAAATGTGATACTATAACCACTACGATATTTAAACAATAACAAAGGATTTAAGGAAAATAAACAAGTATAGCTTACCTTAATACGTCACTATATTGATGTACAATAATCTGACCATGAGTCTGCACTTTCTTGATATTTCCTGTGATGGTGGCAGAACTTGCCGATACCATGGCCTTCATTTCCGCACCCAGAGGTTTACTCTGCAATGTCGTCATGCATTCGTTCTCGCAAGAGCTCACCAGATCACACAACCAATGCTGTACTGGCTCTGGTTTCCTCTCGCATAAACGCTCCAATGTTGTCTGGTCAATACTTCTCTCTCTGTACAATATCTCGTTCTGATTATTTAAAATCAGCCTGGAAGGAAATTACACTTTAAGGGTTTTGTTACAAGAATTAAGGTATAAGTTGACTATTGTAATAAACACATACCCGCTATTGTAATTTTCCAATAAATTGACTTTACGTGTATTCTTTTTACTGCTATTTTTGTTTTTATCCCCATTAATGAGCTCGTGAGGTGCAAGCATTTTTGGCGTCGACGTACATGCTAAGTTAAACTGGGCATCAACGAGGTTCATATCAACATCTTTTAATTTCTCGCGTTTCGAGTCATGACTCAAGTTTGTGTCATTTTTGGAGTCAGTTTCATATGGAGTTTTCTGTTTGTCTTGAAATTGCAGAGGCGGAGTGACTCTACGAGTTTTGAAGTAATTAATATCCTCATCGGCATTTTCTTTTGTTTTTGAATTTGGGACGTTTTCGGCTTCTACAAGTCTTTCGTTATAATGTGGTATCAATACCTCTTGTTCGGGGTATCCTACGATAACCCATGAACTCTGTTCACTTACTCTAGGAAGACCTAAAGATGGAACACGACTTCCGCTTAAAATACCACCTGCGTGCTTTTCAACAACGCCAGGTTTTTCCTTTTTCGATGTCAACATTTTAAAGATATCTTTAGATTTGTCCGCTTTGATCATCCTTTGCTTTGATTTCGGTCCAACTTTTTTAGTTGGCTTCAAGTGAAGACTGTCCATAATATTTTTGCCTAGTATAGCTTTTGTAGGTTTATGAATTTGTTCCGGTGTTTGTGGAATTGCTTCTTTTGGCAAATCATTTTCATCTATATATCCTAAAGAATGGTAGCCTTCTTGTATATCCAATATTTGCTGGTCTAGGCGTTGTGCCTCGAAATTTAATGACTGATTTAACCTATTTCTTTGAAATTTAGGCGTGGTTGTAATTGGTAAGTTATCTTCGTTAGACATACTACGTTTATAATCTATTCGAGTTGCACTGATTCTTTCAGTAGGCACATATGACACATTAGATATAGGTGTTCGTACCCTGGGTTGGTTGACAACTGCAATTTCGTTATTATGGGATAATTTGATATACTCTAAATTTTCATTGGACATATTTTTGCTAGTTTCCAAATCCTTTACTTTAGCTACTTTACTTATTTTAGTGCTATCACTATCTGTACTGGAAACAAATGTTTTCTTAATTGGATACTTCTTAGATGGACTTAAAGCATTAATATTTTTAACCGGTACTTCTTTGGTATCGTTATGTATTGCACTTTTATTTGGAGTATTTTCCTTATTACTTAGATTACTGGAAGGAGAAACTTTTGTTTCAATTTTACTTCTAGGCTTAATAGGTTTCGGACTTAAAGTTTTGTCGACAGATTTTTCAACATGTTTACTATCGGATACATTAGTGTTAATATTCCTCGGAGCTGGATATTTTGCTTCTACTTGGTTTGAAGTATCACCACAGTTATCTTTTAATAATTCGAGATGTTCCTCATCGTGATGGACTTCGCAATATTTTTGTAGATCATAGGGAGTCTGTATGACGCTACTGCTTCGCAATCGAGGCTTGGGCGTCGGAATACCGCTGCTACTGCTTTCTGACTTTGGACTGTCAACAACATCTTTACTGGTTAATGAATTTTGGAAGTTAATCGCTTGTTTCACGGTTATATTCTCATTGTTATTTGAGTCGCTACTACTCGAAGATTTGTTTTTGTCATCGGTATTTTCTGGTGATTGGTAATACTGAGAATTAGGTGGGGAACTATCTGAATCAGAAAAACCCGAATCCTGACTCTTATGACTGCCGGGGCTTCCATGCCTCAGAGGCCATTGATTGATTTGTTCGTTCGGCCGCGCAATCTCTGGCCTATTGTTCTGCTCATCGGGCTGATTAGCAATCCAATGAGGTAATTGAGGCTCCCAGTCTTGATCTTCGCGTCGATTGTTCTGGTTCCACTCGACCGGCTGAGCCACTGGACTGCCAATATTCGGCGGTGCGTCACCCCACCAGACCTTGCTGCGCGTTCGTTGAAAATTCGACATCCTGCAAAGAAACAAAGACAACATAAGTAAATTACGTGGGAAACCTGTCAAAGGTGGAGTTTAATGATCGAGGTTCAAATGACGTAATGTCTCTCGATTATACTATTGGTACGTGTAGCGTGATGCGTGACCGGCCGGCTCGTTTGTTGGTTAAATTAGGAAGTTTGTTTCTTTTTTTGATGCTCATGGGAAAGACGTACAATAGAATGACCTTCGGTGAACGATGTGTTGTAGTAGAAATGTCGAGTCTGACGATTATTATTACGTATATAACGCGCCTTTCACGAGCAGATGTGTAGAACCGTTGCAGATTCCATTGTAATCGTCCCGAGTGCAAGGGCGTTGTTAAAGTTCACTCGGCGGTACTGATTTGTGATTTCGCCCCTCCGTCTGAGAAGGGTCACTTATAACGTAATCCTTTTTTTAGTTGGTGATTTATGAACACATTGAAAATAATTTAATGGGTCGATTGGGTCGCATTTAATTAGGTAGGTATGTCAAAATATTTATGCGAAAGATTCATCAAGGAAAAGCTAAAATATTTATTAATTATGTTCTGTAACCTTTATATTAATTTATGTGGACAGCTTAACTTCACGATAAGAATGTAAATTTTAGACTTTAAACTTAATTTCACTTTTTAATCTTTAGAACAAACATTTATTCGCTACATAAATGTCATGGCCAGATCAAACCCGGGACCTTCTCATCACTAAGCAGCACAAACACAAAAGTAAAAACAAATTTAATTTAAATCAACTTCATCAACATCATCTTTCTCATCATCTCATCAACTCAATATTCACAATACTCAACATCATCTCATCAACATCAATTTTGCACACATAATTTAATTGTTTTAACATAGTGTAATATGGATGTTTTGCTTACTATCTGGGGTTCATACAGTAGCTAAGTCGGAGTCGGTCAGTCGTTTGCGGTTGTCTGAGTCAAAATTTCTGATTCATACCACACAAACATAGTAAGTAAATAGAGTAACTACCAGCATTGTCGGTTACTAATAGCGTTAGTCAATTGGCACGTTCTCCTATATCACGTAGCTTATATTAAATGTAAAAAATGGAATGGAATATTTAGAGTCATTTAAGTACTTCTTTATATACTGATAACCTTATCAGCGAGTTATTATGGTGACGATATGCCTATAACTCTTATAGTTTAACTAAACAGAGATATTTCTCATTATTCTGTGATAGGGGCGCTCAAATAATTTATAGGTATATACTTTTTACGTATTTATGGAATATAATTTTAACGTATTTACCTATTTATTGGAACGAAGTTCCTTATCGCGCGTTGTGGAAGGGGGCTAGACGGAAAATTACGACACTTTTTGATTCTTACGAATGACGACACTTTTTTTGTAGTGATTCACAGAGTTTTACAGAGATGGCGCTGTACAACAAAACAATACTTAAATCGAAAGGAACTTCGTTCCATCCGGGTGTCCCTTGACACCTCTCATGTTTTTTTTAATATGTATTCTATGGTCATAAATTAAATAACATGGTTTGGTTTTTCATGAGAAGTATAGAACCTTAAAAATAACGATAACGATACTTCTCATGGTGAAAGATACCAAAGTGTTACCTTCATCGATTTTGCAACCATGGAAATCAATCTCTTGGCAATCAACAAATACATACACGGTTTACATTAAAATTAACGGTTCGTTACGCATTATTAAAATAAATAAAAAGTGTTAACCGTTATTTCGTGCATTCTGCCAACATTTGGCGTACAAATCGAACCCGGCTTCTTCGGTTACAATGTTAACATTGTTACCAAGTTAAAATGCCTGTTTTATTATAACAAATAATAAAAAGTGTTAACAGTGAAATACTTTGAAGGTATTGTGCTATTTAATTATATTTCAACGCATAAAATAAACATTCAAAGGTAAAATATACTTCAATATTTCGTTAATTTATTTCGTGCATTCTGCCAACATTTGGCGTACAAATCGAATCCGGCTTCTTCTTCGGCTTATGACCAAGTTAAAATGCCTGTTTTATTATAACAAATATACCAATTTGTGCCCCAGTCCTGTCTACCGAGTTACGCTTACGACATAAACCAGCTTATTCGCTAATTCTTTCAAACACATGTGTCTAATTAGTGGTCATTATCGGCTTACTAGCAGCGAAATAAGTAACTTATTACGAAACTGAACATCGGCTACATGTCAGTATACAGTTATTGATTTAATCATACAAATAGTTCATTATTTTTGATATCAATTAGCTTGCAGGTAATTGCTACAAGATGTGAATGTTTAAAAAAATCATAACATGATTTTTATTTCGAGTAAATATTAGAGTTCCATGAAGACCATGGATCTCTGAGTCAAACCAACAAACCAAGCCTCCCTTTTTCTGTCAAGCAAGGTGCATTTATTTTCGATATATTTTTTACTTGTACGAAATAACTGACAATGTTCCTGGACCTGTGTGTATCATTATCATCGTACCCATTATTATAATGATAATCTTCTTCACTTGCCTAGCTTTCTCTATTCAGCAATTCAATATTTGTATTGGTACGTACAGTTCAATGTTCAGCAATTAAAAATGTGGTAATGGTACGTAAGATCGTTGAAAAACTGAAGAGTCAGATTTCATCCACTTCTTCACCGTACATTTAGGTTTCATGTGGGAAACCTGCAATAGGCTAGGATCATAATTAAGACCGCGCGGTGATCGTACCGCGCGATTCCTCCTGGTCATGTAATATTTTATGAACGTAGCCTTTTATTTGGTTAGATCTTGTACCGCGCGGTGGATCGTACCGCACGGTCATGATCCTAGCCGCTAGGTAATCATATCGTTACGATAATATGAGGTGTATACAGTTGTAGATTACTCGATGTTATAAAGCGGGAATGGCTAGACTTGCCGACTTGCGACTAACTTAGGAATGGCGCTGAAAAGGTTAGATTCGACCAGTTAGATTACGTTGGTACACCTGCCAATTGCACGGGTCATCGGTTAACCATGCCTCTAGGGCCTAGGCTATTGAGTACTGACTTATAGTTTCGTAAATATGTTTAGCTGAACTATCAGTTACTACCTATATTTGGACACCAACAAATAAATGTTAGTCTTTCAACAATGGGCAAATAAACTCCACATTTGTGAATTTATTTAACTAAAACGCTTAAAGACCTTAAACTAAGACCAAAAAGATAAATAAAAAATTACATATTTTTAATTTCTACGCGCGTCCGTTGACGATAGTGATGTGGGTATGTGGTAAGTATGTGGTATGCGGTATATATATTTATGCTGTATGCGGGATACCGGTAGTTAACTGTTTGAAATAGTTTAAGCGCGACAGTAAAAATAAATGAGATTGTTTTCTTTTAATATTCAGAGCATAATAATTATCATAAACATTAAACTTTTAGGACATCTGCGCTCATCATATTATCAATTTAATACCTAATACAATTATGCAATGCGAGTATAAATGTTTTCATGAAATAAAAATCTTTTATCTTTAGCAGAGGTATTTTCAATGATGTTTAAATAAATATAGATACGTTATGCCCTTACAAATCAACCGAAAAATCTGTTCCGATGTCCACAAGGCACGCTTTATTGCTTTATCGCACGTCTTTATCGCTCTCGCGTCAAAACTACATCGTTATCTCTTTCTTCACCTGAATAAGAGTTCCCAATTGGGAACTTTTTGAGTCACACAACGCGCGCGCTTATGACATATCTGCCTCTTTTTAATATATAATATCATTGGGTATTTTCGTCACAACAGCTAAAGAAGTATCGCAAACGTCTTTCAGAGCATTACCTACTAATGCAGAAATCATAGAATGGCAGAAATTCGAATTGCTTGCGGGCTAATTAATTCGTACCTATTAGAATTTGACGCAGTTCTTATCAATTAATTCTTTGACCTTCACGTGACAGAGGCCCTTGTCGACTTCCTCCGCTTTCTGTACTCCTGGTAGTTGCGATATGCTTCAATGGAAACAATGTAGTGATCGATCGCTTGGCATTGAATGCTCTTCGATTTGAATATCGCATGTGAGTTGTTTTTGTTGAAGGATGATACTTCTTATCATTGGAAATGAAACAACATAACATGGAAATTACCTCATTCATATGCAAAGAAATAATCCATTTTACTCTCTTCTATGGCTAGGGTTGCCATAACTTCTAAGAACCAATACGGGACGTTTTCTCTTCCGATGCCCAAAACCCAACACGCGGCTTTTCAACTACACCATACATACCATGCATGTGTACTGATCTCAACCGTATCAAAAGTATAAAATAAATTAAACGAAAAATATTGAATCAAAGTTTTTATTCCATGTTGACAATTTATCTCACCTCTATTTTCATATTTGGTCGAAATACGGGACAAATACGGGATATGTAGTAATATGAGACGGGATGGTCTAATACGGTGACAGTCCCGTAATATGGGACGTATGGCAAACCTATCTATGACGATAAAAAGAGAATTAGTAAAGAAATAATGCAATAGGGCATTATAATAATCTTTGTAGGGAATAATAGATAACCAATTAGGTACTAAATTCGTTTGTACAACTCTAATGCTGGCCATACACGATCAAGTATATTTGTCAAGTTTGCAGCGGACTTGACGCGACATCCATACTTGACGATGTATGGCCACGGTATAGCTATCTGGCCATATAACCGCATCTACTCAAACTGCAAACTTGACAAGTACACTTGATTATGTATGGCCTCCACAACTTTACTGAATAATTCAGTAACAAAATCTTACTGCCAATATGGTCTGGCTGGTATACCGTTTAACGTAGAAACTAATGGTAATTGCATGCAACGGAATCACGCTAAACAAATAAGTCTAGTTTCCAATGCACTTCAATCACGAATCAAAGCTATGGCAGTCATTAATACTAATGCAGTCGAAGCGAAAGCATGACCATAATAAATTGATACTGTTTCTGTTTCAATTTGAACTTTATGCTCTCAGCCATAGAGATCGGTTATGGTTTATACCTTGGCATGTGGAAATTGTAGCACATTTACCATGGTCCATTAGAGATGTGTCCGTGAGCGTTCGGATTTTACGCATTTACGGGTTGATTTTGCGTAAACGTTACTAATAGACTGGAACTCGATCATCATTAGGAACTTGTAGGTAGGTACAAGATGTTGCTTAGACACGTATCCTAGGATTCCTAAGAACTAATTTCAAGTTAAAATTACGGTGATTTTATAAAGTTAATTCTGATGCCGTTCGATCGCTTACTTTAGTTATAGGTACATAATAGTTTATTTTTTAATGTATTATAGTGTTTGTTAACTTTAATCCTAATTTTCACATTATGTTATCTCCTGCCTAAAAAAATGAGAGGTGTCAAGGGACACCCGGATGGAACGAAGTTCCTTTCGATTTAAGTATTGTTTTTTGAAGTGTGAACTTCAAAAAGTATCGTGGCAACTTTTCGTAAGAAAATTTTCCGTCTAGCCCCCTTTCATAACGCGCGATAAGGAACTTCGTTTCAATATTATAATTATTAACAAAGTGCGTCGTCATTTATCTACTGTCTGATAATCCGTCGTTAAAAACCCTAGTTCATGGATCATATAAATATAGTAAGTATAATTTATTTCAAGCCACTTTTTAACTAAGCATCAAAAATCCTTTCATAATTACTTTAGTTCAAATCAATTTACCCACGCAAAATATTGGCATAATAAAACCGCTTTTATTATTGGCATAAGCATCGTTTTGAGTGTGTTTGTGTGTGTGTACGGCAAAGTGCAGCTGGCATAACGGTCGCGTGTCATCTGCTCGTCCTCCGCCCATACGCCACGCTTGGCTGTAGAGCACACGCGCCTGCCCGCTTCAGTGACTTTAGGAAAAATAACGTGTCGAAGATGCAACGAGGCTGAATGGTTTCGTTATCTTTGCTTGTTTGTAGGTCGCTGAAAAATGTTTGGAAATGAAAATTTACTGTTTACTTTACATTCGTGAAGGTTTTCATTGAAATAACTATAAATAAAGGTTATAATTGAGTTTTGATCGTATAAATTAAGTCAACTAAGGACACTCGAGGTTTTCCATTCCTCTTTATTAAAAGGGAGACTTTTGAACATAGTAACATAGGGAAACTAAAAAGAAATTACTAACAATTTTCTTAAACAATCCGCCATCTTGAAATTAATTTTTCCCGCCAAAACCGTTATTTCACACATGGTCAAAAACCGTTATTTCACACACGAATCAATAGTGCCATCCGTGTAGTGATTTGATCTCTATGGTTACGGCCAGGTGATGAAAGTTTTTTTATTGGGGTCACCGTTCCGTTTCGCACCCCTCGATTGCGTGTCGGGCGGTATTATGTAATGCTACATGGCGATCCTTCTTGTAGAAATGTAAATTATTTTCTTGATAGTATAATATTTATCCAGAGAATCTTATTCCACCACACCTAAGGCAACAACAAATTATTTCCAATATAAATAAATATTCTAGAATTTTTTTTTAATAACTAACTTCTGACGAATGATTTAATGCACCTGAATGTAGAGAATAACATCCCTTTTCATTTTATTGCTGTGATTATTCATTGTATTTAGAATTGACGAAACTTGCTTGCCCAACTGCTAGCTATGACCACAAAATACTAAGAGTTGCAAGATTGCTGCTGGACGCCACAGATTTGATTCATTCTTTTCGTTTCAAAGAAGAGGCACATACGATGTAGAAAATTTGATAACTAAAATAATTATAAGGTAAAGATTGTCATGAGTCTCAAACGTAATTCTCTCAAGCGGTAAACAAATTTATTATAATTTTTCGCGTTTAAAATTCAAGGTCGATCCTGACATTATGCTAATCATTAAAGATAATGAATGAACACATGAACAATAACATACGAACAGTTGAACACATCTCTCATCTCTGTATTGTCTATGCTGTGGTTGTGGTGTCGCTACCATTGTGATTTGCGCAACAGCAACACTGAACAAGCGATGTTGAATTGATTTACATAACGAATGTTGAAATTTTATTAGAATTAAATGTCAATTTTGATTTGAAACAAAAATTGTTAGATAAAATTTGATTAAAAAAATTGTCTCTGATAGAGATATTTAAATTATGACATAGACAAATACTATGAATAGGACGTAGTAATTAAATAGCATTGTAATTTGTAACTCATGCGGTACTCGTAGACAAAAAAATAATAACGCATACAATAACAAACAGCTTTTCCATATTCTATTTTATAAGGAACGTCATACTTCTCTTGTAAATTAATTAGTTTTAATTTTAATTCTTGCTGGGACAACCAACTTAATCTTTCACTGATAATAAAATTTCACAACAACCTGTATAAGCCAAAGCTCCTTTATCATGTATCACATGCCCCACTGTAACTCAAACGCGTCCCGTCCCGTACTGGTTTGGTAACATCTGTCTATACCCGATACTGTCGCGAGCTACGCTAGGGCGACCACTCGGTTGTTGTTATGCAGGACATCCACATATTATTATATTCAAATGTGTGATGCTAAAGACAAAAATAATTGAATAACTAAAGACAAAGGATATCTAAAGCATACACAAAAAAATTTACTATCAATAATTATGAGCTGATTATTTTGATGACTACCCACCTACTATGCTTTATATGCTTTACTTAATAGGTTAATGTGTGTGCAAAATTACAAAATTCATTTAACCATGTTACAAATCAATAAACGTAACAATTTAAATTTACAACAAAAAATAACAGGTACTCAAAACAGGTATAATATTGAGTTGTTAAAAAATTTACACGCATTTCAACTTTGACCCCTATTGATTCGTGAGTGTTTGAATTTATATTATGTGTGTACAACGGCTTACAGGCTTACTCACGTTATTTTAGATACTCAGGCGAATTCGAAATATAATAACGTGCTTAAGCCCATTATCTACACATACTTCTATACATTTTGTTTTATTGCTTGTTATACATACTTGAAAAATTATACGAATACCGTCCTATAATCTACCATCATCTTGGCGACCCCAACCCTGATGTTCAATAATACCGTGCATCGACTTCCGTGGCCCAACGCTACGGAATGTAAACGGTGAAAGCGATTACATAACGACGGACAACCGATCATTATCATTAGTTTACTATGACAAATATTGCTTACTTTACTATGACCACAGAAGACATAATAATACATAATAGCTATGACATACATATTATTTGTTAGAAACATACATAATTCAATAATTCAATAATAAATCGACAAAAAAATACTGTATCAAGCGTTGATTTACGCCAATTTATTGTTTTAGGTCATTGAAGTATTATTACTAGCTTATAGAACCGACACCGCGAACACCATGTATGTCCCAATGCATTGGCGCCACGTGGCTTCAATCTTCAATGGATTCGTTCGATTTTGAAAGGAGAACGGGGGCTCAATTTTGAAAATCGAACCTCCCGGGCGGGACACACATTTTATTCGAGATGTCTGTTCTATGACATTATACTTCAATGTTTTAGGTTTAGGTTAGGCACAGAGGTTAGGTTTTAAGGTATTTGTTAGCAGCAATCTGCAAACAGAACAGGATAAATTCTGAGTTATGCCATTGCTATCTGGGTCCTTCAGTACAAAGAAGAAAGTCATAGGAGGAGGCGGTAACTTATTTATTTCTAGATCCACACTACCACTAGATTGTCTACACTCCACAGTTTTTTATTAATTTTTTTCCGTTGACGTCTCGATATAAAATTGTTTATCATGCTATTTAATATACACTATAAAATGTTTAATGTTTATAAACTATATGAGTTATATGACAAGTCTAGTAGCAAATGGTGAGCTTTCACCGATTACACAATGAAGGCGATAATTATACACGTGATAATTATTTATTTATCACTAATGCACGTAAAGCACAGATTTGAAAGTTTGTCTACAACTATATTTCTAAACTATATTACAATTACATGCCATTTCAAATGAATAAGAAACTCGATGTTGATGTTAATTGGTAAGTTTCACATAATATTAGGTATGTATTACTTAATAAAGTTTTCTTAAGTAAGTACCTAATTAATTTATGTTAATTTGTCTCACTCTAATCTATGACAAACAATGCTCTAAAAGCAGGTCTCACTTCTTGCACTATGGTGAAGTTAAAAAAATTCAAGTTTGTTCTTTTTTGAAATGAAGCCTTTTTACCATTTTGAAATTTTGACTGAATGGGCTATTTTTCTAAATAACTTGCCTACTATTACTACCTACATTAGTTTTAAATAAATGTATTACTATATTTCCTTTTGTTTCACTTAAATGGGTTATTTTGGAAACCTGCACACCTGAGAGTTCTTCATAGAGTTCTTAAAAGTATGTGAAGTCTACGAATCCGCACTTGGCCAGCGTGGTAGACTATGGCTGTAGCCCTCACATTGTGGGAGGAGACCCCGAGCCCAGCAGTGGGACAATTATGGGTTGTTGCTTTGCTTTGCTTTTATATATCTCTATAATATTAAACTGCAAGAACAACACGACGCGATGAGTAACATAGGTACATTTCACACGTGCATTATTGTTTATAAATCCTAAAGTTATTGTAACTTGATGCTGGCTTGTTATGATGTGTCAATCATTGGAACAATGAGTCAGTTAACAGTTAAGATTATTTGTATCCAGATTTTATGATCAGAGGATATCCGTCCGTGGTCATTTGCAACCTTCCATAACAAAAGGACAAACATTCCAACTTTAGGAAAAAGTGACATATAACCACGGCTACCTGCAAATAATATATGTATTAATATCTAATGAAAAATGTAACTGAAACATTTTTAGCATAGGAAATTTAAGACTTCACTCACATTTAATTCAGTTACAAAAACATCATTCTTAATAATATCTCATATCTATTTACAAATATTGCAATTAAGTCGTTACCGAACGATATGGCTGGCTGAATGCACTTCTACCCTTCGCCTTTGGCACGCGTCGGTGGCATATGGCCGATAAGGCGCGCAAACAGATAAAAAAAGCCACGCGCCCACAGTTAACTTTTTAAGTTCATCAAGCATGAGAAACAGCTTGCATTCAGCCAACATAAACTAGCCTTTTACGTTATTATACACCTGTGCAATGTTTATTTTGCAACGGAATTTATCGGATCGTCTACAACGTTCTATTAAAGCAATTTGTGACGAATGGCGGCCTTGGCAGTGAATTGATTAAAGACTTGACATTTAGCTTGCTGCAGCTGCGAATGCTTGTAATGAACAATTAACTTTTCAGTACTAACGCAGATGTTTACCGTGTAAGGAACGTTCTAACCGTTTGCACCGTTTTTCAACACAGTTTACGATAGTCACGAAACGGACAAAAACTATTATGCAATGCCAACGGCTTGCAGAAATAAAGAAGGCTGCGAAGAATCAATTAAAATTACATACGAATTCACAATTATGATCTTAAGAACAGCACGAATGACACAATTGTCCATAAGAAATCCGAATTTAGATTTCTCGAAGCCAATTTAGATCGAAGTGGCATGACTTTTTTCCCAATTTGAACGCTATGACACATCCGTATCTCTGGGTACAGCATCCAATAGAACACTTGGAGGTAAATGAGTCGTTTACCGAAGGAATGGTCTTTGTTCACTAGCCACTTGCCATACACGGAGACCTAATCAGAAGTATGGCATTTGCACGTGTTCATTACCATTAACTACACTGTAATGGTAATGACTATCGATATACTTTGCTATTTTATTTTATCTACTAGCTAAACCTGGTCACGCTGCTGTAATTGAAATTACCGTAGAAACGGTTACTTTAGCAACGAAAAAAATTATTAAATAATTTTGACTATATACTACTATTTTCATAAATTTCAAAATTGAAATTGAATTCTACCGTTTCATACAGAAAAAAAAAATTTATATCGGTGAGGCCATGAATCTCCAGTAAAGGTACAGGGACGGACTTCTTTATTCTACAGCGCTTGTCTGATGCAGAGGCTGCCATATAAGAAATGTCGTGTCATATTAGATTAGGGAATTGTTAGTAATGTAGAACAGATTACGTAGTGTTGAAGTACTTTGGAATATTGATGTAAACGTTGGAGAACTGGTAATATGTATATCATGGTGCAAAGTAAAAGGAATATCATTTCATAACCAACACCATAGAATACCCCTTTATGCTATATATATTTTTGTAAATATGACCCCTAATAAGAGCCTATCGGTTAATTTGTTTATAGTTTATATGGTTTATCTAACACAGCACGTATTTATAACAGACACGTCAAATATTTAAATATTCGCAAATCTCCATTCCATTTTTTCCACGACACATTTTCTATCAAAAGCGTATCTAAAGTCAGATTAACGCATGGATTTTACCAACCGCCTATGAACGATTACTGAGAAATAGATTAACTCTAAACGTTGCTAAACTCAATCAATTTACACGTATCCAGATAATTGGTTCATAGTAAATGTCATTAAGAAAAAGTTAATTGATGAAATTAATGAAATACCTGACTGCAATCGTGTAAGCAAGCTGCAATATATAATGAGTTTCTTTTAGTATTAAAGTAGAAATAACATTAATGTAGTAGGTACAAAAAGCTTGATACACTTGATAGCATTACCTATCAGATAGAAAAATTCGAATATTTGATAAAAAAATGAAAAAACATCTTTGGGGAATTCATCTCAAAAATAGCAATTCAAGATTATAAAATAAGATAAAACCATGATGTACGATGAAAATATTTCTGACGGATGGATATTGTTTTAAATTACATAATAATATCAGACACCGAGAAAGGGCCGCCTATACCTTTATAGAAAATACCATGAATGAATAAAAAGTCCTCATTTATCCTCAAAGGATCGCCAATCTAGGACGCTTGGTTGATGATACTCTCATTATATTTGGGCCGCACTGACTAGTATCATGTCTATCATAGTCAGGTGACTTCTTTTCTTATTTCTCAGTTATCATCTGAACGACAGCCGACATCAATATCATTTAGGTCGAATTTCTCAAAAATAAATAGCCTGATAGTACCTAATTTCCACAAACTACTAAGCTTTTTAATACCATTACAACAAAATTAATTACGTGTCAGATTAGCTTTAAGACCGATCTTTACCACACACATAATTTACTGAGATCTAATCTAACATCGTTACAGACGGTTCCAGTAATTAATCTTAACTTCTTAACACTTTAAAGTCAAATGCAACCACACTTTGCATTTCCGTTGTAAATTGTAATTTCCACAAATCACTTAGCGTCATTGTGAGTTAATGAAATGATGTCGCTAATCCTTTCCAGTCAGTATAATTAATACCTCCCATGTCCCCGACACGGGTAAGTAATTGCTGCTGTTACCCATCCATGTTTCCAATAATTACCGTGCGTTTTTGCAGCAATATCTACTAGTTTACTGCTTAATAGAACGATCCTGTAATGGTTTCCATCCCATGTACAGGAATGACTTTCCGATTGTGTGGAGGTGATAACTCGGGTGTTATTTACACAGAATAATAGATATGGCAATGGTGCTGAACGTAGTTGCTGTTATATTTTTTTATATTCTAGAAATCCAGTATTAGATATCCAATAACTATACCGAACGTTTCTTTATGAGCTCGTGTAAGTGCGTGGTATTGTCACTTTCGTTAAATCCCAAGTAATTTATTGCACATTCAAATGTGTCAAGACGAAGAACTGGTTCTGTTAAAAGATAATATATATAATATTCCGACTAATGTATTCATAATGGTTTACATTATAAACCATGTTCTTTGGGAATCAGATTTAGAGTCCCCGCAGACTGCAAACAGACAGAGACAATTGTTCTGTCATGAAGCTGTATAGCCCGCTAGTGCCAATACAATACAACAGCAACTCGAAAACAAATATATTAAGTGATCAATGCAATAACCTAATGTAATTATTTCTGCCATATTTTTCTGAAGTAAAGGCGCATTTGACGATAAATCAAAATCAGATTTCACGCTCTAGTCTCTATAGTAACGCAAAAACAAATATCAAACGCATGTAAGACAATGCGGGAAAATTAGAGCATCATAATCTAGATATTTCTAAGAAAATGAAGATGTATGTTCGTGTGTGACACCCTGACGTGACGGACGATAAAAGATTTAACAAGTTTGTTCTGGATAATAGTATTGCTGTATAGATTGAATAAAGAAAATGATTTGAAAGACGTCTCCAGAAGACTAGCTCTCATTAAGTTACAAATCACGTATAGTTGCGACGCAAAGGTGAATATGGGAGACTTTGCGAATTCTAATAATATTCTATGATGACGCTGGAATGGCAGATACGATTTCGGAAAACCAGCGGCTTCTAATATTTGCCGGATAGGCGATAGCTGGCATGCAAAGGGCAAATCGATATCATTTGCAGCCTTTCCCTAAAGAATAATATGGATACTGATGATTGCCTAGCCCATATTACAGAGTAGGTGAAACTTATCACATTAGGATATTTAATTCCGTGATATTTATATTGAGGCCCACGTATCCCAAGAAATTAGGTTTAATAATGTTATATTTTTCGTTTATATTCCATATGTAGTGCCAACAGAGGGCCTCAAGTTAAAGAGTATGGTAAACTCTTTAAGGCAATAAGGCAATATAGATGAGATATCATTAAAAAAATCATATAGTACAATTTATTACATAGATCAATTTAAATTAAGTATTGCCTTCATTAGTAATCAGTGTGGGTTGTTACCCAACAGAAAGCAGAAGACATCATGTTGACACAACTTTTGTAATGGACGTCGCTTCGAGGTGAAATTCCTTTGCCTCTTAGTGTGTTAATGCCATCTGTGTTTATATTTCTATTTAATGGGAAACAAAGATATGTTTTTACGATGATCGGAATTTTTGTTATTATGTAGCAGGTAAAATTTCCTATATGTATGTATATCCTCGTATATTCTAGAACAACCTCGTTATTCTAAAAGTTTTATTCTCAAATCACGTTTAATTATAATCATATATTTTTATCACTTAAAATAAAACCAATAGCACATTCGTGTATTATAAACAACATACATAAAATAAAACTGGATGTTTTAAGGTCTATTGTTTTATCTAAGATGTGTATCTTTCTGTCATCTGCCTATTGATTTATAAAAAATGATTTGAATATCTAATCTCAAACATTATCACTTTGGCTGCGGGCACGGGATTTGCGGCGAGCGGCGCGATGGCGGTTGCGGCGCGGCGCGATTTGAAGCGATGGAATCAACAGTATGGCGTACTATGGGACCGGGCACGAGACCCGCGATTTCGAGCGGCGCGATGCGCGATGCACGGGGCGGTGCGGGGCGATGCGCGGCGGCGCGGAAGAGATGGGAACAAACTAGATTGATATTACATATAATTGTATTGAATTATAATTTTAAAGTAATGGAAAATCATAATGAAGAACTTATTTCGTGTATTTCATCAAAAGCTGCTATATGGGACAGTAAAAACTTGCACCATGTAAATATTCTCTTAATATTCTCCAAAATATAATCAAAATGTACTCATTCTCGTGTAGTTTTAATATTTTTTGAATGACAATTTTCTACTCTTTATAACTATGTAATTATAAAGAGTAGAAAATTAGCCTAAATTACTTCTTCCTTTATTTATTGGATGAACACCATTTCTTGGTAATAATAATTCAGCTCTCATCAGGATACCTACTACGCTCCAATAATTCTCTCCGACGTAAACTCATGTTTTTCACAACGATGTTTGGCACAAAATGAAACATGTAGGTACCTCCATTTGTATGAAAACCAAGCATCACTTTTTTCCGAAAGTTACTTTACGCCATCGCTTCAACAATAAAAGTATAAATAAACAGATTATAATATTATCATTCTTCACAACACTATTTTGGCGCGATTGAACGACCGTTTTCTCGTGCCCCGCAAGACACCGCTGCTAATCGCCCCGCGCCGCGCCGCGCCGCAACCGCCATCGCGCCGCTCGTCGCAGATCTCGTGCCCGCAGCCTTTGAGATAGATCTCAAAGAATGCAAGGACAATGTTTAGACAACAAAGAAAGGCGTTTATCTAAGAACTACTTACATAAACATAATATGCTAATACGCATAGAACACAGAGACACTAATATTAATGGGTATACAAAGATTACCATAAATGAAAAGCTTAACAGCAATCCGCCAAGTTAAGTTAGATGTATCTACCTTTTAGTAACCGAATTCCATGAAATCCATTGAAAAGAGAATACATTGAAAAGAGATTGAAGCATGGGAGGCGTCACATAATGCCATAGGAGTATTTTGTGACTTATCTAAGGCATTTGATTGTGTTGAGCACGAAACATTGCTGTTTAAACTTGGCCACTATGGTATAAAAAACAAGGCCCTTAGCTTGATCGCGTCTTATTTGAGTAATAGAATACAAAAAGTCAGCATAAACGATATTAAGTCATCGGGGTCACCGGCTGTGATGGGTGTACCGCAGGGCTCGATCTTGGGTCCGTTTCTTTTTCTGGTATACATTAACGATTTACCACATTATGTAAAGAACCAAGCGGATATTGTACTATTTGCTGATGATACATCACTAATATTTAAGTGTGAAAGGAATAAAGTAAATTTCGACGACGTAAATAGTGCTCTTTCGCATGTATCGCGTTGGTTCACTATCAATAATTTACTATTAAATGCAAAAAAAAACGAAATGTATAGAGTTTGTGCTACCTAATGTTAAAAAAGTCAGCAAATCTCTTAAACTAAATAACGAAACATTGCATATGGAGGAATCGACGGTCTTTTTAGGGGTGACTTCAATGGGGCCCACATATAACAAATCTCGCGACAAAACTCGGTAGGGCTGCTTTTGCTGTCAGGAAAATAAGGCAGTATACAGACGTCGAAACTGCTAGGATAGTCTATTTTGCTTATTTCCACAGTGTTATGTCTTATGCCATCTTGCTGTGGGGCAAAGCAGCCAATATAAAACAAATTTTCATACTCCAGAAACGGGCAGTTAGGGCTATTTATAAACTTAGGTCTCGGGAATCTTTGCGTGAAAAGTTCAAGGAAATAGGTATACTTACAGTAGCTTCCCAGTATATCTTTAACAATGTAGTTTTTATACGGAAGAATATAAACGCGTATAAACAAAATTTTGATATTAATAATCGCCATACGAAAAGAATGCATCAATTAGTTACGCCTTCGTTCCGCCTAAGTAAAGTGCAGCGATCTTTCATAGGGCTTGGTATACATTTTTATAATAAAATCCCAAAATTAATACGTGACTTGCCAATAGAAACTTTCAAAAAACGTGTAAAGACACAATTGTTAGGCAAGGGATATTATAGTGTAGACGAGTATTTAAATGACAAAGACGCATGGAAATGACCAGCTCTGCAACCAGTTCCGCTAAGAATAGTAAATACTTTTGTATTATTATCTTTTTTTGTAATATTTTTTTAAAAGATGTGCTGAGGAGTTTCTTTAGGCTTTTCTTCTCCTCCACGATAAAGCACCTTCCGAAAAGCCAAAAAATGACGTGCATAAGTGTATCAGTGATACCTATATGAATAAAATATTTTGACTTTGACTTTGACTTTGACTTTGACAAATATACCATGCAATTTGTTTTCTCGAAAATTATCAGGGAAAATGATGAAAACAAAACTTTGCATTGAGCAGTCACTTCTCTTTAAATTGTTATTAAAATATAACTTTATCATCACAGATGTCAAAATAAGTGCAAGGCGCGGGGCAGGACTCATTCCGAGATTTCTGAAAGAGATTCGGGAAAAGCTTTGATTGTTATTACAAATTGTAGACAATTACTATATCTATTTAACATAAAAATAAAGTAATTTGTAATATTGTTTGTCACATTACAACCTTATCGAATTGATACAATTTCTAGACGCGACTGCAAAGACAACGGTGTTCTGTAAGTTCTAAGAGTTCTATTAGTCTATGAGCACTTAAACCACAGATTTCATAACGAGTCCAAATGTCGAGATTAGACCTGGCTACCGTCAAGACTAGATAATTTACATTTATCGGAATGTGATAAACTAAAGATCATTCACTTGACCACTCCAGTTATGTCGCTTTGAATTCCTGCTTCGAAGTGATTTTATCGGTGTAAATGTTCAATTAAGCAAAGTTATATTGTGTGATTGTGGTAAGAGATATGACTTGGTGTAATTACACTTAAACTTGATTGGAATCATTGAACTATTATTACATGCGCATAGAACCGTCAACCGACATTGCGAACCCGATGTTTGCTCAATGAATTTCAGCGGATTCAGTCGATTTTGAAAAGAGAACGGGGGCTCAATTTTGAAAAAAGAACCCCCCGGTGCGACTCAAATGTTTGTATTTTAGTACATTATGGGGTTACACGATCAAGTGTACTTGGCAAGTCTGCAATTTGACTTGTCTTTGACAAGTCCGCTTGACGCTTGATCAAGTACACATGACCCTGTATGGACTCCATTATACTTCAATGATTGGAATAATGTTAATTTGATAGCTATCACGGACACACCACTACAATCTCATCTAATTGTTAGTATCAGTGTATAAAATAATTTATTTTATATCTAAGCTTTCACAACAGCTGTATCATCGAGCTTCGTGGAAACTCGTAAATTACAAGTTGTTTTATTATCGAGGCCAAACGATTTAATCAATTGCTGCACCATCAGTCATTAACCGTAACTCTTCGTCATTGAACTGAATCGTAAAAGTTAAGGACGTTATGATATTTATTAAAACATTGTTTATTTGAATCTTTCTTGGAACTTCTACTTAAAGGAATAGGGGTTTCCATCCGTTCCAGTTGAAGTTTAAGCTTTCGAATCAAGACGTTTAGTCATTGAGTCGTTCAGACGCTTGGACCTATAAGAAATGTGCGAAAATAAAATGAAAAACCGAGCGGATATCAAGCAAAATTTCAAAACAAATGGCAATTTCCCTTCTATCTTTAATATAGAAATAATGCTACTTGATTTTGGGAATACAAAAAAGTGTGATTTTAAAAATTGAACTTTTAAGAACAATAACAAGTTAATTTAAAAAGTCATGAAAACATAAGGACAGAATGTACATCTTTAAATTGTTTTCTTGTTCATTTTCAAGTAGGTATGCATGGGAATGACCCGACCTGCCAATGACAATGACTCATTCCGTGTTGAAGAATGAGGCATGCCATGACATACCACTCACATTATTTACTCATGGACCTACCATTGACAACACCAATCCTTAACATGAGTGTCTTCATATAGCACTAGAAAAATCCTAAACACAGTTTACAGTTTTAAATGAAAAGATCGTTAAGTCAAGTAATCTTAAGAATAACCAGAATATTATTAGCTGAGATACGAAATTTGGCCATTGTGACCTTACCGTCAGGTCCTGGTGCCTCATCGTCAGCTACAATAAAGAATCTGGTAACCCTATACATCTATTTTTTGAAATGGTAAATGTTCATCGTCCATGCATCTAGATTTCTAGTGAAAACACGCACATTTGAAATCACGTTACGTAGCGAGAATAACAATAGCTAGAGACTCTTTGGAAATAATTTACGTGTCTCATACACATACTGTTGTTTGGGATAATGTAAGCGCGGGTGAACCGTAAGGATGGACTGGAAGGAGTTGACAGTCGGCCATTTTAGAATCCCGATGAATCAGTTTGAATTCCGAACACGTAGCGTCGTTGGCGCGGTGACCGCAGCCGCCGTATTACACAGAGTACACACTCTGTGTTACGTTCAGAAACTATTATTCTAACACGAGGAAGCATAACTTGGTGCTTATTATGTTTTAGCGTTTTATAGCCGTGTTAATCGGCATTATTCAAGGGAGAAAAGCTTTTAATTTTTATTTCATTCCTCAACGTGATAAAATGAAATAGATTTTTTATGGTTCCATAATTAACTAGGTAACTGTTTCGGGAACACATAATTACCTATATTGATTGATTTTCTATGCGAGGTAGTTGAGATTGGTAGTTTTGATACCTAGAAGATTTCTTATATTGGTTTCCCAAAGACCCCAGGTTTACCAGAAATTTATTCTTTCTTGTGTTTCTTTCGGCAAACTAGCATCAGTTTCTGGCCAAACAGGTAGGTATCTCTAAAACTTCCTTTACAAAGTTTTTTTTTCGAAATTACTTATAATTTAATGATTGACAATTTCACCGGATTATAAAACCGAGTAAAACGCATGAAGTTACTATGAGTCTATTCACTCTTGATAAAAGATCTTGAACCGCAAACACTACTGCACAAATTATGTGATTCTTTTCCAATAAATTGGTAGTGATTCACGAACAATGTGCATTGGGTCAACATTTTAGATTTATAAATACATAGGTAATGGATTCTCGAGGACCTATTTTATAGAACTTTACCTACCAGAAATAATTTGGTTTGATTACCGTATAATATGCTCATGACATCCCTTCCCTAGTTGACTCTGCTAACCATTCGAAGGGTTCGAGGTTGGATCATCGATCGGGCAATCAATAATTTAACAGATAAATGTTGTTCTCCGTTCTTGATAGTCTGTAATGATTAATTGTGCAGTTTGTAATAACTCTGTGTGTCACCAGCGGCAAAGGAAATCCCAATGCGTGGGTGTGGATGTGCATGATTATTTTTAAAGCACATTCCTACAATAAAAACATTACCTAATTAAATGAGTAACCAAAGAAGTTCAGTTTCAGTATCAAATATATTATACAGGGTCTCACGTAAAAGTAAAAAATAGTAAAAATTACCTTTGTAAAAGTGATACCGTTTTCGAGAATTTGAACTTTCTTAAAATTTCGAAAATTCGGCTCCTTTACCTTACTTTTCCAAAAATATCCAAAGTACTTAGACGCTATTTTCTTAGGGTTCCCTAATCATTTAAACAAAATTAAATACTGATAATTGTAAAGCAACTATTTGAAAGTTATTAGAAAAAAATTATCAAAATATCTGCTCAATTGACGCAAGAGGAAAAAGTAGGGTAAAAGAGCCGATTATTAGAAATTTTAAAAAAGTTCAAAATCTCTAAAACTGTAACACTTTTACAAAGGTAATTTTTTGACATATGGTTGGTCAACCACCAAGTTATCTGTCATCTGAGGTTGATCTAACGACACGATCTAACTTACGGGGCACCCTGTATTCTAACGACACCGACCTCTAACTCAAAGAGCGATTTGCGGCGTGTGACCGAAATAGGCGTGAAATTGATATTGCCTCCTTACTGGAAGTTAAGCCACTAGTCATTGTTATCACGAGTAAGTCGGTCTTCATGACCCTAAAAGTATTCAGCGTGTTTAAACTTTAAATTATGCAACACACGAGCTACCAGCGAGTCGTGATAATTACTGAACGAGCAACAAGAAATTGTCTGTGAGGTCTGTGAGTGTGACATATTGAGGCCACCATAGACAATGTGACAAGTTTGACAGGTAACGCTAAAGGCGCCAAGTTTAAATTAGTAATCGCGCTAATCGGATTCTTGTTATGACAATGATGTATTTGTGCATTCTTGTGAAAGAAATAATTTCATAACGTTGTTAATCGATTACTTTTTCATTTTCTATAATTAAACACTTCGTTATTAGAAATACTCAGTAAGTAAGTGATAAATACCTACCAAGTAGTTTCAAAAAGTAAGATAAAATTATGTCAAAATTAAATGTTAATCTTTCTATGAAGAAAATGCGTATACCCAATTTATTAACGGCACGAAATACAATAAAAAGATTAAACAACAAATATTACGTGTCACACTGTATAACTTCATAAATAATGTTCACACGAAAATCAATTGAGTAAAACTTCCTGCACTCTTCAAATTAAAATTACATAACACCTCCGGCAATCAAAATATCATTATTTACATATTAAAGAAATGCGACGCTATCTGTTGTAAGCGTTAGAAGGTTTATATGATTTCAATAAAAAAAATATGGGTTACCTTAATGATGGTTGAAAAAATTAATTACATTACTGTAAATATAGATTCGGCCGGCTGAAGTGGCAATGGGCTGGCCACATAGTGCGAAGGACCGATAACCGTTGGGGAAGAAAGGTCCTCGAATGGCGCCCGCGTCTCGGAAAGCGAAGTACAGGACGCCCCCCGACAAGATGGACCGACGACCTGAAGAAGACAGCGGGCATCCGCTGGATTCAGAAGGCTCAGGACCGGTCAGAGTGGCGCAAGTTAGGGGAGGCCTATGTGCAGCAGTGGACCTCCAAGGGCTGATGGATGGATGGATGGAAATATAGATTCACTTACTTGATTGACAGGTAAAAAAGTACCTACTTAGGAACTAACTACTCTTGAGTAAGTAGTTAAGTACAATGATTGAGTTATTATGTTACGTAGTGTAGAAAAATATTGTTTTGCTCGTTTGCGGCTGTAAAGTGCTCTTCCGAAGATTTCTCTTGTCTTAATTTTAGAGGTCGCTACATTGAAGTATAATGTTATAGAACAGACATCTCGAACAAAATGTGTGTCCCGCCGGGACGTTCGATTTTCAAAATTGAGCCACGGTTCTCCTTTAAAAATCGAACGAATCCATTGAAGATTGAAGCCACGTGGCGCCAATGCATTGGGATATACATGGTGTTCACAGTGTCGGTTCCATACGCTAGTAATATACTTCAATGGGTCGCTAAAGATTGTTACATCTAGAATTTAGCTTAATCTCTGAAACTCGTAGAAAATTTTGTGCATTTATTATCTGTTTAGTTATCCTGTATCCACCATTGTCGTCTAAACACTAAACTTCTTAACATAGTTCAAATCCCCTTGAAGAGCGAGACAGGTAGCCTCCAATATGGCTTAAAACTACTATCAAACGGCGACTAGGATTGACGACTCGAGTCCAAATGCTTGAAAGCTGTAAGAAAAAGCGCTCATAGAGTTTCGACTAGTTCTCACTAGATTAACCACCGCAACGTCTTCAGTTACTTAACTCGATCACTTACGATCGATATGTCGCTCACTATGAACGCTTCAATATCAATAGAACCATTGTGATAGTGACAGTATGTCATACAATGACCTGGTTGTAGAATAGGGTTGGACTATTGTGACAATATGGAACATAATCTGGCTTTACAGTTAGCGTTGGCGGCGTGAATTAATTAGTTTGTAGAATCGTTGCATACATAATATGGTAGGTACATGATATTTTAATGAAATGAAATAAGTTTTATTCGAAGTATGTTTGTTACAAACACTTTTCGAAAGTCACTCAACGCCATCGCTTCAACAAATCCCTACCGAGAGTGGTCCCGGGAGAAGGAGCGGCAAAAACTCCCGGGATTATTTTTTTCCTACTCACAGTTAAAGACAGCACTTAATACTACTTATTGCAATATTTGATATAAAAAAACTCATGTCTAAGCAGTCTTGTCATTTAAATACTCATCAACTTTGTAATGATGAGTTAAATTCTTCTAACTTTGATTTGTGTGACGATAATAATAGGCCTAAAATTACTATCAATGCATGATGGTATAAACAAAGTAGGTCATTGAACTGTTTTTCATTCCCCTGGTCGCTGGCGTCATTATAGGGAAACTAGGCTTTGGCGGGGTTTTGCCGACGAACGCACTTTGCGTAGGAAGAGCAATGGCTATGAACGTCAAATTATATTACCTTTGCATTTAGCCAGGCCACAAAAAAGCAGCATAAAAAGTCACGTCAATGAGTCACCTATGACGTCAGCGTTCATTCATGAATGGAGGCCATACCGTCTCGTTCACTCACGATGGGGGAATGTCGCTGTCGGATTTGTTCTGAGAAGCGAAATTACTCGCACACCTCACCTATCAGCTCACGGAACTACGGTTGTAAGATTAGTGTCTCTGAACTCTGACTCACTGATATCTCATTTTTGTTTGTTTTTTTTTATCTTTATAACTTGTTCCAAGTAGAGAATAAACAATACGAGTAGAAAGGCGCTCAGAGCGTCATTTTAGTAAAGTCTACTTATTTATTTTATGACTTATGCCTGTATTAGACAAGTTTAAAGTTTTATTATCGTTATTACCTATTAGATAGTAAAGCAATCCTATTTTTCGTGTTCGCAGCTTATGTAATGTAATTACTTAACACAATGTACCTACATACCTAATTACTTAAAGAAAATTTCTAGACAAAACATTACAAGCGACGCCGACGTGGGGAACCACGTGATTCGTGAATTACGTTTTAGCTCGTGCAAAAACTAATCATACTCACTACACACAATTATCTCGTTAAAATGGAATTGTCGAAATTAACTCGACTCGTTTTGTCACGAGTTCGTCGGTCTCTTAGCTAGATCGTTTCTCTACTAATTATAAAATAATTGTCGGTTCTTTATGATCTCCTCTCTAATAGGTCCTGTCATCGCCCGCGCCTCGTAATTAAAAGAATTGGCTAAAATTAAACCCTAATTTGATGAAGTTGTTTGAACTACCTAATAATAGAATTTAGCAATTTATAGTAAACTTAGAACATTATAATTAACGCTTATTCCCACAGTTACTAATTAAATACTTACATAATTAATTTATTATTGTTAGTTATTATCTTGTGTGTGTAAAGAAAAACTTTTTACATTGTTATATTATTGAATTAGTTTTTTATTAAAATTTAACTTCTTTTTAATAAAATAAAAAATACATGTGATCCATTTATAACGTTCGTTATAATTAAAATACCGTAGACAATTTACGTCATTCTGATTCTTATTTATTGATTTTTTGTATTACATTACGCCAATTCAGAAAAAAAATGTATTCTCTTACCAAAAATTTTTAATTTAAAATTGCCCGTGTAATTAAAATAAGTTTTATTCGTTTGTTCCATTGTGGTCTTTTTCTTTGTATTTATGGAAATAAATATGGATGGAAATTTCAGTATAAATATAAATAAAACATAACCTAAAATTTTAACAAAAAACCGACTTTAAATGAAGTACATCCTTTCCAATAACAATAAAAAAAGAATCATAGAAATCAGTTGGCGTGATATTGAGTTATTCGTCCATTTTCATCCATATTGAATTATTTGTCCAAAAGCACCAGCTTTCGATTAAAAAGAGAATCATCAAAATCGGTTCACTCAGTCGAAAGTTCTGAGGTACCAAACATTAAAAAAAATACAGTCGAATTGAACCGACTTCAAAAAATAAGGTAAAAATTAAGTACGTGGTTTATCTAGCTAGGTTTTAATGTGGAAAAGTGATTTTCTCATTCAGTTAACTTCACCTCCTAGTTACGTATGAATGAGTTATGTCAACCTTGCATACATTTCACGTTGAAGGCAATATAGTGTTTATTTATTACTTTCTAAAATGGATCCCACGGCTGCGAAATACTATTACATTGTTTTAACAACAGACATGTTTACAGGCCAGTAAAGAAAAATTACAAACGTCATAATATAACGGAGGTTGATTCAGATTGATTAGGTTTATAGTATTCGGTTTTTAGCTGTATTGGGTTGGGGCGGCTTAGAATACTAACCCCAATCTCAAGACAGATGGTCCCTTACTTTTAACCGCCAAACGACTTTTCGTGTTCCGGCTGGGGGCCCGGGGGCTTGAGAGCCACTTCTTTCTTTCTTTTTCTTCTCTTTTTCTGGACCAGCAACACATCAGTGATGCGTTTGGTGTTCCTGATGTTCATGAGCAACAATAGCCTTACAAGGAGGTGGATCGTCAGCTCGTTTACCGGTTATTTCCATTAATAAAAGATGTTTAATTTTACATGTGGAACGAACTTGTCAAATCGATGTCTCCACAGTTATATTATATGACATGGTGTCAAAAAGAGAGTTCAGTGCTTCCTTCTCGATTCAACAGTTAACTCGTCTGCTGGGTCTCCTGGTAAAGATAAGGTCTTTTAAGACCTTAAAACAATTGACGGCGTATTGGCGTCATTTGCACTTTTGCTACTTAAAAATAATGTGGTAGGAACTAAGTTAGGGTACGCTGGGACAAACAGCTTATGGTATCTTTACTCCATATCTGTGTTACTCACCTATGAGTCGAGAACTTTCACAGCGCCGCGAAAAGTGGTATCACCACCTGCAAAGGAAATGAAAGGGTTACCGGTCATCATATTATTACTGAGAAGTGTTTGTTCAAGTATGTTAGGAAGTTGATTCTCTTAATGGTGATATTATGTTATGCTAGCAACATGGTGTCAAAGATTATCGAGCACTTCTGCCACTTGTGTCATCTTACGTATCGTTGAGTAATCTTTAGTCGTCATAGCAGGCCTTCTGGTGCCCTGCAGCCTGCAGTAGGCCGTAAGGGAAGTACATAATACACAACTGTGAAATCGCAAGAAGCGCCATTGAACTTGAAGAATTGGAACTCTTACGCCCCAATTCAGAGTCACTAACGCTTATTTAAATCGCTCCTTAGAACAGAATTTGTATGATGATTCTTTACTAAGGAGCGATTTAAGTAACCGTTAGTGAATCTAAGTTGGGGCGGTATTGATAAGATCCTAGAAAGTGGCCGTGAACTAAGCACACCAACTCTAAGTCTAGGAAGATTTGTTCCTGAAGAAAATAGGCACATCACATCGGCATGAGAATATTAACAAGATTCGTGATAATAATGTCATAATTCTCTACCGCGCAAGAATCGACCCCACACATGACTTCAATCTTCACAAGACGTTGTACCTACCGCACGCTAAATCGTCAGCATAATTTATAAGACAAGTCTTCGAGAGGCAGATTTTGTTACATGTTCGTGTTTCAGTCAGGTCAAATGTTACCCCGAAAGGTGTATCAGCACTTCAGCAGTACTAGCACTGCAGAGTACTTACTGCCCTAAGGATTGAGGAGACCTTACTTTACCACCCTGGTTCAGTATTTTTGACTGAGATTTGATGAAATGGTCCAAGGTTAGGGTTGCCTGAGTCGAGATTCGTCTGGATTGTCCCGACATTTCACATGATGTCCGACAAATCCCGACTTTTTGAAGTTTTGTCCAGATGTTTCAGTCTTGCCATCTGGCTACTCTATTCAAAGTGCACCTACAGAAGGTCTCCGATTTCTCCGACCAATAGAACTTCGCGATTGGACTACAGAATAAAGGAGACGTTTTATGTCACGCGAAAGGACTCAAATGTTCTTGGCTACGTTTAGTGTAAGTAAATAAAACTGTAGGGGGTTTTTTAATTAAAATCTATAGTTACGGCTTCTACGTTTAAGTTCATATTTAAACCTTTATTAATAAGTCTGTTTTGTATTGTTAATAGCCCCAGCAGGGTGCACCACGAATTGGAAATTCTAAGAAACTTGACCAAAACCGATTCAGTTTTAATAGGCAACTGTCAAGCTAACTTTAAACCGTATTCTAGTGTGACGAATTGATTGTTTCAACGACCGTTCAACCCTACGATAATTTAGCAACAGTTTATCTTGTATCAGTTGTATCTGTTTTGCACCTACTATCTAAATGAAAAGGCAAAATTTAATCCATAATACACTAGCCAAGTATGCGGTAACTGTAAGCCAGCAAAAACGAAATAAAGACATCAGCAATATTATACTACAATTTAAGTGTTTTTGTAAGCCGACGCTACGTAGAATCTCAGTAACGTCTAGAAAAAACCCGTCGAGATATCCATTTGAGATCGATATAGCATTCCTCTGTGACATGAAATATTCATATTGGAAAACATTGAAACGCCATGTTGACGTGTGAATCTTTAATGTATTCTAGAGCGATATGCTCATAATGATACGATTCATACGATGTACTGGACTTATAGGCGTTACTTTTTCTCAGCTTACCCATAAAACGCCTGTTAATAAATTTATTTCTATATCAATAGGAAACAAGATGGCGCTGGCTTTGCACAGATTATGTAGGTACATACTAATATTTTTTACTTACCTACCTACAAGATAATGCTTGACTCATTCCCATCTAATGGTAAGTGACTATAATAATAATAATATACCTAGTGTTCTTAAGGGCACTTAGTAAAAACCTATGTACTCTTGACTCGAACACTCATATTAAAATCGATTAAACATAGTTTTTTTTCCTTTATGTTATTATCTATTAAAGTTATTTTTCAAAAGTATCAAAATATCAGTAGAATAATGTTTGTTAATACAGTAGAATAATCTATCTCTAATTTAACTACGGCATACAAACCAAGTAAATGAATTTATACTAAGCAAGCACCATCGGAAACATAAACCATAAATTATTTATTATAATACCATTGTAGGCAATGTATTTATTATACGCCGTGGACGGAAAACCGCACAAATGACAAGTCAGTTGCGCACAATGATACAATTGTTTATCGCACTACACATTTGCTCTAAATAACCTTAACAATGGTGTATTCTGGTTGTTATTCATGTTGTTTTACTTTTAAATGTAAGCCAATTATTGACACTTCATAGCCAGTTAATTTTGTAATATCATAAATCATACTAGCTCTCTCCGAGAGTCCGAGGTGTTAATTATCAATGCCGTAACTAACTTTTTTTAATATAAGACGTCAAACGAGCCAGTATACAAAGCCTCAACTATTTTCGTAGTCTAAAATGTTTTAGTAAATATAACCAAAATGCTACTGTGAGAAATTATTTCTCCTAATCTACCGCAGCGCAGCGCCACCCTGGTCGCGATCTTACGAACACTTTTTCATGCACAGAGAGACAGAGACGATTCTCCTTACATTTAAACTCCATACCAAATACGCAACCAGGCGGCAGGCAACCACAGATTAAACAAACAATCATTGCAAACAACCATGTGATTCAATTACTTTTGCGTTCACGTAAGTGTTAGTCCGTTAACTTGACCGGGTTGACCGCATCATTAAAACTAACAATAAGTACATATTAGAATGTTAACTTGAACTGACAACTGGTACATCGTTATCCAGAACCTTATTTATTTAGAAAGTTGCTCGTAACTCGATTCGTTACAAAAGCTTCCCCGGTCCGTGTGTGAACGTGTTTGAACTTACACTTTTAAAATAAGTTAAAGTTCTGTTCATACCTGCGCTCTAACTTGTCAGTTGTGACTATCTCGGTAAAGAAAAATAGGAACAGAAAAGTAGAGAGGAAGACTAATAAGGAAATCATTATTTGTTTATAACGACAGTTTTTGCGAAAAATTTGACAAGGTTTGATTTCATTGTTTTTTTAACCATCATTTTTGTACTTGCTATATTTTTCTGTTTGGGACGACCTTGACAGGATACTCGACAGAAGCGTAGCCTCCCTGGTGAAGTCAAACATTTCGACAACAATACAATGCCGAACCTTTAGAAGAACATTTTGTATCTTTTTAAAGAACACCATTTAACAGCAATCCGCGTTTTACTCAGAAAGATCAAGGAAATCAATTCCATTGATTTTGATGCAAGCCCAAAAATTGTGATAATTCAAAAATGGAGGATGCCACTGATTTACTTCAGACCCAGATGTGGTGGAACCTCATTTGTCGTTGATGAAACAGGATTAAAGATAACAAATTCTGTCGGAAGTAGAAGGTGATGGATAATAGGATTTATCATTGTCCGTAACACCGCATCTACATACAATCGAGTCATTTCAATAACTATTACTGTGACATAATTTCACCGGTGGATGTATGAAGAAAATAAATTACGTATTATGATGTCGTGAGTAAACGTTCACGCATTTCATGTTGGTAACATTGCTACGATTTATTTTAGAATACGATTATGCTTGAATTGTAACTAGTTTGTACTGTAACAGAAAGGTGTGAATTTTCATAAATCATTCCAAAATGTGTTAAATGGAAATAGAAAGTATAACGATGAGTGACTTAAAAAACTTCGCACGAAAAGATGTTCCTTTTATGGGGAGCACTTGAAAGAATTTTTGTAAATAATTCAATCATCCCACATCCTACCTAAATGGGGAGAAAAGTTTGTAAGAAAAAAAAATATTGTATCTGCAGACGAACCAGCTAGAAAATACGTAATTTAAATAAATGTCACATACATTGCGGCACTAGAAATTCTTGTCGTATATGTCATAGAAATATGCAATAGTTAACTCTAGCTGGAATAAACACAAATGTATAATTGTCTTACACGTAAACGAATGCCTGGCCGGGAATCGAACCTCTATTCCCTCGACATATGCTCGATTGTACAAGCAATACTAGTTTATAACCGCGGCTTCACACGCGAAAGAGTGGTTTCAACAAACGAAACCTATACATAACATTTGGCCGGATGCGAATCCAAGATAACGTTGTGACATCAAATGCCAGATCTGTGACCACACATGGCCAACGGTATCCAAGTATCATTCCTTGTCTAAGTAACATGAACTTTAGTACAGCGAAATTTAATATGTTCCATCCGCTAAGACAGGAAAGATAGGCATAAATAATATTATTTAAAGTGCAATAAGTAGTAGGTATTCGCCGGTTCTAACTCAGGAGCTACAACCGGCCAATTGGGTAAATTGCTAAGTTGACGACCTTCGCTGCCTAGAACAAAAAAAAAATCGAGTTTGGTGTCAAATTGTATGTTTTCGACCATGCCCGATCGATTGCACTGATCCGTTTTTTGCTAACTAGCGTAGAAACAAAGATAGCTTCAGCGTTTTATTATCCCTACTTCGTTATCTAATGCCATCATTAGGTCGTTAACTTGACCATTCAATAATTACAATGGGCTTATCGCTTCCTCGTATCTGCTTCGTACTCGACTTAACTATGACGCAGTGATTCATACTAACGAGGGGCACTGTTTTTATTACAAAAACCATAATTTTTATTCATCGTATTTATTATTCCAAATAAAATTGAATCATATAAATTATTTAATCTTCCATCATTGCAAATAGTCTTGGCATGAAATATTTTCAGAATATCATACATAGATTTACCATGATACCTATATTGAACATTATGCAATATTCTTCGTAGAAAGTAGTAAAATCATGCTAGATTCGATCGAGATTATGCTCAGAATGTTTTATCGAAGACTTGTGCTGTGATCCGTGCGCCCAAAGAAAATAAGGAACTGCTTGCAGCCGCACCTTCAGTATTCGATCATTGCAAAATTTTAAAAATACCTAACAATATCTTTGAACTAAAATCCTGTCGAATAACTTTATTTGAAATTTAATGAATATAAATATGATATTCTGAAGCGCTCAAAGCACTGCGACTTATATCGGGTTGAGACCGAAGTTTGATGATAAGACTGATAACTGACTTACACATTCGAGATATGACCGGTATCGTTGTCACCACAACAATTCACATGAAATGGCTTTTATTATGTTGGATGTGGTGACGAAATAAGATGTGCCTTTGTAAAGTTTACGCTGGATGGAAAATAACAGAAAACAACGTGGTTATTGCACCATCAGTACAATACCCAGCTTGCGACGGCAGAAATGAATGCGGAATCAAAGCTCCTTCTACCAGTATCTCAGTGATTGGCTTTGTTGCATAGATCAAAAGCCCGAAATTTATATCAATCCATGGATCCTATACGAAGTTAAAGAAGGACAAACACATTGTTGTTTTTAGTTTGGAGTGATTCAAATACGTTTCATAATGGACCTTCCCATGGGAATGAGATGTTCTACCGCGGTAAAAAGTAGCCTACGTTACTCTTCAGCCTCCTAACTATCTCCACACAAAAATCATACCATAACATTGCTCCGTTACAATGCGAACGTGAACGAGGGACAAACAAACAAACACACTTTCGCATTTATAATATTAGTATGGATAGTTTTACCGCGGTAAAAAGTAGCCTACTTTCTTCTCTAGCCTCCTAACTACAACGTGAACAACACACAAAAACACACAAAAACCACACACCACACCACATAAAAAATCATATCATAACATCGCTCTGTTATGGCGTCAAAGAGGGACAAAGAACAAACAAACACACTTTCGCATTTATAATATTAATATGGATAGTTTTACCACGGTAAAAAAGTAGCCTATTTTCTTCTCTAGCCTCCTAACTACAACGTGAACAACACACAAAAAAACACAAAAACCACACACCACACCATATAAAAAATCATATACATAACATCGCTCCGTTATGACGTCAAAGAGAGACAAAGAACAAAGAAACACACTTTTGCATTTATAATATTAGTATGGAAGTATGGATAAGGATGATTGAATTTATAACTATAAATTTATATCAATCCATAGATCCTATACGAAGTTAAAGAAGGACCAACACATTGTTGTTTTTAGTATGGAGTGATTCAAGTACGCATCATAATGTATCTTCTCAAGGGAATGTGGTGTTTTACCGCGGTAAAAAATAATGTACGTTACTCACTAGCCTACTATCTACACACAAAAAATCATACCATAACATCGCTCTGTTACGACTTCAAAGAGGGACAAAAAACAGAGAAACACACTTGCATTTATTATATTAGTATGGAAGTATGGATAAGGATGATTGAATTTCTAACTATAAATTCATATCAATCCATAGATCCTATAAGAAGTTAAAGAAGGACCAACACATTGTTTTTAGTATAGAGTGATTCAAGTACGCATCATAATGGACGTTCCCATGGGAATGTAGTGTTTTACCGCGGTAAAAAGTAATCTAAGTTACTCTCTAGCCTACTAACTATCTAAACACAAAAAAATATAACATAACGTCGCTCCATTATGACGTGAAAAAGGGACAAACAAACAAAAAAATACACTTTTGCATTTATTATGTTAGTATGGAAGTATGGATATGGAATATAATAGAATAGCGTTTATTTGCAAGGCCACGAAAACATACAAAAACAGAAAAAAGCAGAATAAGAAATTAAAAATAAAACAAAAACATGCAACTCCTTACAAAATTATTACTAGACTACGCTCGCATGTGTCCAGTGGCCTAGAAAAAGGAGCACACTCAGCATTATGCCGTAGTATTGACTACAGCGCTGATTTTCTGTGTGTCCTATTCGGAAAGTCACGGACGACGTATGCATCATAATAGATCTTCCCATGGGAATGAAATGTTTTACCGTGGTAAAAAGTAGCCTACGTTACTCTCCAACCTTCTAACTATCTCCACATAAAAAATCATACCATAACATTCTCCGCTACAACGTGAAAGAGAGACAAACAAACAAACACACTTTCACTTAAATAATATTATTATAGAAGTATGGATATATGGAGTGATTCAAATACGCATCACAATGGATATTCCCATGGGAATGAGATGTTTTGCCGCAATAAAAAGTAGCCTACGTTACTCTCCAGCCTCCTAACTATCTTAACACAAAAAATCATATCTTAACATCGCTCCGTTACGACGTGAAAGAGGGACAAGCAAACAAAAAAACACTTTCGCATTTATTTTATTAAGTATATGGATAGTATGGATACGTAATTAATTTTGATCTAAAATAATTACTCCTTTCGAATAATTTTATTTGAAATTTAATGAATTTAAATATGGTATTCTGAAGCGCTCAATCAAAGCACGGCAACTTTTATATTGGGTTGCGACCGAAGTATGATGATAAGACTGATAACTGACTTAAACATTGGAGATATGAACGGCATCGTTGTCACCACAACAATTCATACGAAATGGTTTTTATTATGTTGGATGCAGTGACGGAGTGAGATGTGCCTATGTAAAGTCTACATTATGCGCTGGATGGGAAATAGCAGAGAACAAACCAGCACGGTTATTGTACCATCAGTAGCCCCAGCTTGCGATGGCAGAGATGAATGCGGAATCAAGGCTCCTTCTATAGGTATCTCAATGAAGGTGGCTGGACCAATGCATCCGCAATATGTCTCTGAGACCGCTCGTCTCCAATCTTTCAGCTATTGGCCTCGTTGTATAGGTCAAAAGCCCGAGGAATTGTCGGAGGCTGGTTTCTTTTACACCGGGCACGGGGACAAAACGAAATGTTTCTACTGCGATGGAGGATTGAAAGACTGGGAGAGCGGCGACGTCCCATGGGAAGAACACGCACGTTGGTTCGATCAATGCGCTTACATTCACTTAGTAAAAGGCCGAGATTATGTTCAGAATGTTTTATCGAAGACTTGTGATGTGATCCATGTGCCCAAAGGAAAGAACGAACTGTCTGCAGCCTCACCTTCGGTATTCGATCGTTGTAAAATATCTAAAATACCCAACATTATTTTGGACCTAAAATAATTACTCGTTTCGAATAACTTTATTTGAAGTTTAATGAAGATAAATATGGTTTTCTGAAGCGCTCAAAGCACGCCGACTTATATAGGGTTGAGACCGAAGTATGTGTTTTATACAAAATGAACGCTCACTTTCTTTAATGTTACTACAGACTTCATGTGGATTCGTTATTAAATCTAGGAACTTATAAAAAAGACGATCTGTTTGTTAATGATTGTTAAAGACATTAAAAAAAAATTGGGTCATTAGATGTTTGAAATACAAATTAGAAAAATAGAAGATATAATCGTTTTATTCAATCTAACCGTTCCCCAATACTATTCGTAACATATCATGCGTGTGATAGATAATAGTAGACTTCCAGGCTTTAAAAATGGTAAATACTTATCTTAAAATAATTTTCTGTTGCACTATATAAAACAAATACACAGTAAAAAGTTAAGTTGCCTGTTTTTGATATAATAATGATATGGACATTATAATACCAAACCAATGTTAGCTATCAAAAAAATATATATTAAAAGTTTTAAAAAAGTATCTTGCATTAAAGAAATATCTAAAAATAAAAATGTTTGTAATTTATTATAGAAGATCTAGTTCGCCTTCTTTAGTGAAATTATATGAAAATTATAGTATGTCAGACGATATATTTACGGGATCAGAATTTTATAAATTAACGAAAGATTCTGTGTTGTAAGCCTCTGTACTCAGGATTCCGCTCATAACAAATGCAGTTTCAGAAGGCAGTAAATAATTTTAAAAGAACAAAAACACTTTATAGCAAGTACATCAAGTTAAGTTTTTATTTGCCTGATGTTTTAAAACTCTGATTTATGATTTTCAAGTTAAAAAAGATTACGAACAAATTTAAATTACTATGCACTGATGATTTAGTTTGTGAAATTTTTATTAGAGAAGAACTTGTATTGAGCTCTTATTACTAAAACGATCTGACTATCCATTAAATAAGACATATGATGCTGGTAAAATAATAACAGAGTTTATAGGCTTGCGCTCAACAGTGTAATTTTTAACATTCAAACTTTTTTTTTGGCAAAATCTATAAGTGTGAATAAAAATGTCACGAAAATTTTTAAAATGGAATATCAATTTAATGAAAATGCTGAATACAATACTTATAGCTAATAAGATACCCAAGAATTTGATAATAATGTACTAAACATAATATTATTAACAATATTTACTCAGTCAGATTACCCTTTATGAATTTTTAACACTTTACGAAAATTCTAAAACATTGTTATGTAATTATAAAAATGTCTTTATAAATGTTAAAGACATAATTTTAATATTTTAAATTTACAAAAGAACATAAATTTGTTCGTGACAATTTTATGAACTGTCCAATTGTATGTAAAGTGGTGTCTTCATTTTATTTCTATTTCAATCGACTTTTAAATTTTTATTTAGTCAGATATCCCTTTATGAATTTTAAAACTACGAATATGCTACAACATTTGATGTAATGATAAAAATGTGTTTTAAAATTTTAAAGACAACATTGTAGTAATGTAAAATTTACAAAATAATATTACATTGATTAAAATCGAATTTGTAAAACTGTTCGTGACAATTTATGAACTGTCCAATTGTTTGTAAAGTGGTGTCTTCATTTTATTTCTATTTCAATCGACTTTTAAATTTTTATTTAGTCAGATATCCCTTTATGAATTTTAAAACTACGAATATGCTACAACATTTGATGTAATGATAAAAATGTGTTTAAAAATTTTAGACAACATTAATAAAGTACAACCAAATATTACACTGCTTAAAATTTAATTAAAGGAAATTTGTTAAACTGTTCATGACAATTTTATGAACTCTTCAATTGGTTGTAAAGTGGTGTCTACATTTTATTTTATTTTATTTTATCAAACAACTATTTAATTTTTACTCAGTCAGATTACTCTTGACGAAATTTGAAACTTCAAGAAAATACATACTAAAACATTTTGATGTAATGATAAAATATATTTTAAACGTTTTAAAGATAATCGTAATATTAACAATTTACAAAACAACATAAAAAGAAATCACAAAAAAAATATCTTAAAACAGTTTACATTTTATTTTCAAATAGGTGTTTCTATATACTTTTTTGCTCAGTCATATGAGTATGTGTCTACAGTTCTTTACGTACATATTTTGACGTGAGCCCAAACGAATTCACTAATATTAGTAGGCAGTACTTGCTGTTTGGTATCGTTTTACATAATGGTACGAGTTCAGCATTCCAAAGTCTAAGTGACGGGAGCATTAATGATCGATAAGTAAAATGTAATCAGTAATGGAATGTCATTCTTTTCTCCTGAATATTGTTGTGTCAGTAACATTCTAATGTATTAATCACCATTAAAACGATACCAAACAGCAAGTACTGCCTACTAATATTAGTGAATTCGTTTGGGCTCACGTCAAAATATGTACGTAAAGAACTGTAGACACATACTCATATGACTGAGCAAAAAAGTATATAGAAACACCTATTTGAAAATAAAATGTAAACTGTTTTAAGATATTTTTTTTTGTGATTTCTTTTTATGTTGTTTTGTAAATTGTTAATATTACGATTATCTTTAAAACGTTTAAAATATATTTTATCATTACATCAAAATGTTTTAGTATGTATTTTCTTGAAGTTTCAAATTTCGTCAAGAGTAATCTGACTGAGTAAAAATTAAATAGTTGTTTGATAAAATAAAATAAAATAAAATGTAGACACCACTTTACAACCAATTGAAGAGTTCATAAAATTGTCATGAACAGTTTAACAAATTTCCTTTAATTAAATTTTAAGCAGTGTAATATTTGGTTGTACTTTATTAATGTTGTCTAAAATTTTTAAACACATTTTTATCATTACATCAAATGTTGTAGCATATTCGTAGTTTTAAAATTCATAAAGGGATATCTGACTAAATAAAAATTTAAAAGTCGATTGAAATAGAAATAAAATGAAGACACCACTTTACAAACAATTGGACAGTTCATAAATTGTCACGAACAGTTTTACAAATTCGATTTTAATCAATGTAATATTATTTTGTAAATTTTACATTACTACAATGTTGTCTTTAAAATTTTAAAACACATTTTTATCATTACATCAAATGTTGTAGCATATTCGTAGTTTTAAAATTCATAAAGGGATATCTGACTAAATAAAAATTTAAAAGTCGATTGAAATAGAAATAAAATGAAGACACCACTTTACATACAATTGGACAGTTCATAAAATTGTCACGAACAAATTTATGTTCTTTTGTAAATTTAAAATATTAAAATTATGTCTTTAACATTTATAAAGACATTTTTATAATTACATAACAATGTTTTAGAATTTTCGTAAAGTGTTAAAAATTCATAAAGGGTAATCTGACTGAGTAAATATTGTTAATAATATTATGTTTAGTACATTATTATCAAATTCTTGGGTATCTTATTAGCTATAAGTATTGTATTCAGCATTTTCATTAAATTGATATTCCATTTTAAAAATTTTCGTGACATTTTTATTCACACTTATAGATTTTGCCAAAAAAAAAGTTTGAATGTTAAAAATTACACTGTTGAGCGCAAGCCTATAAACTCTGTTATTATTTTACCAGCATCATATGTCTTATTTAATGGATAGTCAGATCGTTTTAGTAATAAGAGCTCAATACAAGTTCTTCTCTAATAAAAATTTCACAAACTAAATCATCAGTGCATAGTAATTTAAATTTGTTCGTAATCTTTTTTAACTTGAAAATCATAAATCAGAGTTTTAAAACATCAGGCAAATAAAAACTTAACTTGATGTACTTGCTATAAAGTGTTTTTGTTCTTTTAAAATTATTTACTGCCTTCTGAAACTGCATTTGTTATGAGCGGAATCCTGAGTACAGAGGCTTACAACACAGAATCTTTCGTTAATTTATAAAATTCTGATCCCGTAAATATATCGTCTGACATACTATAATTTTCATATAATTTCACTAAAGAAGGCGAACTAGATCTTCTATAATAAATTACAAACATTTTTATTTTTAGATATTTCTTTAATGCAAGATACTTTTTTAAAACTTTTAATATATATTTTTTTGATAGCTAACATTGGTTTGGTATTATAATGTCCATATCATTATTATATCAAAAACAGGCAACTTAACTTTTTACTGTGTATTTGTTTTATATAGTGCAACAGAAAATTATTTTAAGATAAGTATTTACCATTTTTAAAGCCTGGAAGTCTACTATTATCTATCACACGCATGATATGTTACAAATAGTATTGGGGAACGGTTAGATTGAATAAAACGATTATATCTTCTATTTTTCTAATTTGTATTTCAAACATCTAATGACCCAATTTTTTTTTAATGTCTTTAACAATCATTAACAAACAGATCGTCTTTTTTATAAGTTCCTAGATTTAATAACGAATCCACATGAAGTCTGTAGTAACATTAAAGAAAGTGAGCGTTCATTTTGTATAAAACACATACTTCGGTCTCAACCCTATATAAGTCGGCGTGCTTTGAGCGCTTCAGAAAACCATATTTATCTTCATTAAACTTCAAATAAAGTTATTCGAAACGAGTAATTATTTTAGGTCCAAAATAATGTTGGGTATTTTAGATATTTTACAACGATCGAATACCGAAGGTGAGGCTGCAGACAGTTCGTTCTTTCCTTTGGGCACATGGATCACATCACAAGTCTTCGATAAAACATTCTGAACATAATCTCGGCCTTTTACTAAGTGAATGTAAGCGCATTGATCGAACCAACGTGCGTGTTCTTCCCATGGGACGTCGCCGCTCTCCCAGTCTTTCAATCCTCCATCGCAGTAGAAACATTTCGTTTTGTCCCCGTGCCCGGTGTAAAAGAAACCAGCCTCCGACAATTCCTCGGGCTTTTGACCTATACAACGAGGCCAATAGCTGAAAGATTGGAGACGAGCGGTCTCAGAGACATATTGCGGATGCATTGGTCCAGCCACCTTCATTGAGATACCTATAGAAGGAGCCTTGATTCCGCATTCATCTCTGCCATCGCAAGCTGGGGCTACTGATGGTACAATAACCGTGCTGGTTTGTTCTCTGCTATTTCCCATCCAGCGCATAATGTAGACTTTACATAGGCACATCTCACTCCGTCACTGCATCCAACATAATAAAAACCATTTCGTATGAATTGTTGTGGTGACAACGATGCCGTTCATATCTCCAATGTTTAAGTCAGTTATCAGTCTTATCATCATACTTCGGTCGCAACCCAATATAAAAGTTGCCGTGCTTTGATTGAGCGCTTCAGAATACCATATTTAAATTCATTAAATTTCAAATAAAATTATTCGAAAGGAGTAATTATTTTAGATCAAAATTAATTACGTATCCATACTATCCATATACTTAATAAAATAAATGCGAAAGTGTTTTTTTGTTTGCTTGTCCCTCTTTCACGTCGTAACGGAGCGATGTTAAGATATGATTTTTTGTGTTAAGATAGTTAGGAGGCTGGAGAGTAACGTAGGCTACTTTTTATTGCGGCAAAACATCTCATTCCCATGGGAATATCCATTGTGATGCGTATTTGAATCACTCCATATATCCATACTTCTATAATAATATTATTTAAGTGAAAGTGTGTTTGTTTGTTTGTCTCTCTTTCACGTTGTAGCGGAGAATGTTATGGTATGATTTTTTATGTGGAGATAGTTAGAAGGTTGGAGAGTAACGTAGGCTACTTTTTACCACGGTAAAACATTTCATTCCCATGGGAAGATCTATTATGATGCATACGTCGTCCGTGACTTTCCGAATAGGACACACAGAAAATCAGCGCTGTAGTCAATACTACGGCATAATGCTGAGTGTGCTCCTTTTTCTAGGCCACTGGACACATGCGAGCGTAGTCTAGTAATAATTTTGTAAGGAGTTGCATGTTTTTGTTTTATTTTTAATTTCTTATTCTGCTTTTTTCTGTTTTTGTATGTTTTCGTGGCCTTGCAAATAAACGCTATTCTATTATATTCCATATCCATACTTCCATACTAACATAATAAATGCAAAAGTGTATTTTTTTGTTTGTTTGTCCCTTTTTCACGTCATAATGGAGCGACGTTATGTTATATTTTTTTGTGTTTAGATAGTTAGTAGGCTAGAGAGTAACTTAGATTACTTTTTACCGCGGTAAAACACTACATTCCCATGGGAACGTCCATTATGATGCGTACTTGAATCACTCTATACTAAAAACAATGTGTTGGTCCTTCTTTAACTTCTTATAGGATCTATGGATTGATATGAATTTATAGTTAGAAATTCAATCATCCTTATCCATACTTCCATACTAATATAATAAATGCAAGTGTGTTTCTCTGTTTTTTGTCCCTCTTTGAAGTCGTAACAGAGCGATGTTATGGTATGATTTTTTGTGTGTAGATAGTAGGCTAGTGAGTAACGTACATTATTTTTTACCGCGGTAAAACACCACATTCCCTTGAGAAGATACATTATGATGCGTACTTGAATCACTCCATACTAAAAACAACAATGTGTTGGTCCTTCTTTAACTTCGTATAGGATCTATGGATTGATATAAATTTATAGTTATAAATTCAATCATCCTTATCCATACTTCCATACTAATATTATAAATGCAAAAGTGTGTTTCTTTGTTCTTTGTCTCTCTTTGACGTCATAACGGAGCGATGTTATGTATATGATTTTTTATATGGTGTGGTGTGTGGTTTTTGTGTTTTTTTGTGTGTTGTTCACGTTGTAGTTAGGAGGCTAGAGAAGAAAATAGGCTACTTTTTTACCGTGGTAAAACTATCCATATTAATATTATAAATGCGAAAGTGTGTTTGTTT